>JAQPZY010001006.1:0-600000 GCA_029931535.1 Margaritifera margaritifera | reverse complement strand
ATTCTTCTTACTAAGAAACACAACATTTCGTAAATGATCTATGTTAATGTACGTATTTTTCTGATTTGAAATAAACGATACTGAAGCTTGTGGATGTAAATAGAGGAATTACTGTGCACGTGTAAATACGTTGAACGCTAATATTGTATTCCAGAAAACTAAATACTTTTCCTTCTCCACACATCGACTTGATCATGTTCTTGAGAGACACAGCCACCGCCGCTGTCGGTATCTGTTATCTGCTGTTGATGGTTGCACATCGGCCGATAAAGGCTTGCTCTTGTTTTCCGTCCACAGATGAGGAAAGCTTTTGCATGGCTGAAGAGCGTAAGTCCTGGTACTACTCAAATATACTGAAAACACTATAAACTTACTGATGAATCTGACAGCTGGGTCTGCTGTCACACACTGAACACATTACCGGTTAGCTAAGTAACTCGGTAGTATACTGACATACATGCCGTCGACAACATTGCTGGATATCCAACTATACATGCCTACTGGCGGCTTAGAATGAGTGTGATGACATTTAAGTGACACAGGCGGCAGCCGTCGCAGTATGTTGACCAATTATCTAATTTATCAGGTGATCAATTATCCATATCAGGATATATCGATTCCAATTTATACAACAGTCACTTGTTTATTTAAATGTATAGATTATAGTGTTTGTATTGTAGGATATTGTGCGTTAGACCGAAATAAAACGGGATGAACTTGTGAACCCCACTTCATGTGAGAACTCAATATACATCAGTGAAAACACTATAATTACTTATTATATAACCTGTATCCTATTTCTTAAATAATAAATTGTATGTAAATTGCTTTCTAGAAAATTAAAAAGGATATAAGTATTATTAAAAATGTCTCACCTTAATTATTATTTATCACTGAATCGACAGATGCAACTGAACAAAATGAAGATCACGGAACATATCTTAACTTGAAAATTAAAAATTTCACAATTCATATGTCACTGTTCGTACTTATACTTAGTTCAAATGGGCTTGGCTTATTTTAGATTTGCTTTCTGGATATATGTGTATTCAATTGTATGGACGGTCAAAACAGAGAAAAACAGAATGCACTTACTCATACTTAAATAGAGACTCACTTACAACATGTCATTTTTGGGTATTGAGTATATGAACTAGATCTTGAATATTCGTCAATGTTAACTCTTGTGTTTTTCTTTTTTAACTTCTCACATATTACCAGTCGTAATGTTGACCGTTATGGAAGAGAAGGAGGGTCATGATAGATCGGATCTACCCAGGTCACCCTTTCATCACTATAAAGTCCACCTTGACGAAGTTTTTAAGGTTTGAAGCCTCCATCTATATCTAAAACATTCCCTTAATATCTTTTACATGGAGATTAAACGTTTTGTTTACTATATGAAAATCGCCTTGCTATCTAGGGGAAGGTCCATCAAATTTAGTTGTCACGAATGGTAATAATATATGTACGTAGTTTCTGCTACGTTTTTATTAGCTGAAAATAAATGTTGTGGTTAAAGTATGAATTGCAGAATAAAAAGAAATAAATAAAAGAAATCATTTATCAAGTAAACATTTGGAAAAGAGACTAAAAGAAAAATTGCAAAGGTGCTTTCTTCATCTTTGCCTGTTTAAATCGATCGGGTGGCTATATTTTAAAGTTTTTATATATTTTAGTACTTAAATAATTTCTTCTGCAAAAATGCTGGAAAAGACGTGTAACTTGTAATAAAATAATAGCCTCTTGAACTCGTTTACTTGATGTGAATATAAAAATCGCTGTTTTGATACATATGAACTATATCTGGAATGATTTCGATTGTAAGCACTTGCGGATAACTGGGGATCCAAATTTGGACTTTTAAATGCGTCCTATCGTTAAAACATGCCAGTACGTTTTCCGGATCGTATTCATGGTCAGAAATGTTTGATTGCTCTGCCTTCAAGTCAGCTTTATTAGTACTATTCTCTGAACTCTTAAACATTAAATGTTTTATGCCACCTCGTGTGTGTTCTACTGGAATGTAGGCGTAGGTTAAAAAATCACTACTGATTTCCATTTTATTTTAGGATTCAGTGTAGATTTTATAGAAGAATACTGGTAGATTTAGACAAAATTATCCCAGATTATTTCAGGAAGCAGTATATTGCATGTTAGTGACCAAGTATTGAGGAACAGTGTACAAATACAATTTGTACATGTATATAAAGACATAGTAAGATAACAAAAAAATGACACATGATGTTAATCGAATTAATAAAATCTTAGTTTCAGAGTAAAGTTCACATACTGAAATGATCGTCCGAGTCAAAGTTTATTGCTTTGCACACTTTTACCAATGACGCTCTATCTTGCTCGTCCAGTAACAAGTGCCTTTCTTTCGGGTCTATTTGCATGTCCCACAACAGTAGAATGGTAGGATTCTGCTAGCCGATGACTGTATTAATCCTTTATTTGCATATGACTATACTGCCTAATATAACATAGTCTCTGTGAAAGATTTTAAGATAGTTGCTTTATACCTTCAGCAACGATTGAGGATGGATTTTAGATTTTTACACAAGAATTTGAAAACATGAATACTCAGTATAATGGCGAGATTCACGATTTTGAGTACCGGGAAGAGGTGAGGTAGTAAATCAATTATTGAGATAAGTGACTAGTGATTTTAGGGACTGAGTTGTGTGTGTGTGGGGGGGGGGATCGGGCAAGGTACATAACAAATTACTGAAACAAGGAAGATGTATTATGTTGAAATATATTTTAAGTTCTGAAGTTTGCTTGTAAGGCGTATTCATGGAATCTGGCCATTCCGATGGCAGTTACTCTTTGACTAATTAGAGCTAAAGTGTCCACTTAAATTGATAGCGCCGTTACTTAACATATCAGATTGAAATACAAGCTAGTGCACTAGAATCGTGAGAAAAAATTCTGTGTTATACAATGCATGTAACCTATCGCATATTTCATGTTAACACGTTTATAAAGAGGAAATGTTGTTTTGTGTTAAATGGCACCTGGAAAGATATTAGAATAATTATTTGTATGAATCTGTAATTCAATTGAGTCTACCAGAAGGGACACAATGTACGCTGTGCTGCATGCTTTATAATGTAGGAGATTTTGTTTTTGCAGTCTAACATGGGCCTGACTGCTGGAAGGGATGTGGATTTGTCGACACCTCCTAAAGGTAGCTCGTGTGACATGCAGCTTTCCCTCGGAAGCAAATACCTGTTATCTGGTATGATCTTCTGGATTAGTGTTCTATAGTCAGATGACATTATTTCCCCCCAAAATTCCAAACTTTTCTTGCCTTTTGGTTCAACTGTACATATTAAAATTTTCTGATTGATTAGATTTGCAACACTTGAAACTTCTCAGAGTGTATCTGCATCTTTCATTCTTGCCTTTATCGTTGTAGAATTTGCACATTTTTGTGTATTTTGTTACAGTTTACGTAATTGGTAATAGTCAATATAAATATTGTATTGGTGCACATACATTCAAAAGGTATTAGATATGGCACATGCATTGCGTACTTACTTTCTCCAGGTAACCCGTTAAATATGTGAATTACTCTAAGCTGATAGTGTCTTTTCACAGTTTACCAGAAGTATGGATTCCTGAAAGCCCACGGCTGTTCTTGGATGAGAAAATGGGACCGTTTAGGTCAGGATGTGTTCAAACTACTGAGAGGTGAAGTCCAACCTAAATGTGCATGAGGCAGAAGAGCAATTTGACATCCTATGCGTGAGTATTTGGTCGTCTACATAACTATGTTCCAAGTCAAACTGATTAGTGGATTGACCGATTTGTCGATTGGTGTTTAACGGCACATCAACACGTGAAGGGTTACATCATGTCAAGGAATGAATTAAATTTCCCAGAATCTCATTACCGTGACCGAACTGGCCTGGTATGTCATCATCAGAAACCTCAGCCCTCTGCTCGCGAATCCGATACACAATCGACTGAGGGCAAGGGGCTTCCAAAATCTGACCGAGCGTAGCGTCGAATCGAGTGAAGGTTTCACCATGATAATCAACCTGCCCTAATACCCACCCCACCTCCTACCCTCCAATCTTGAAAACTCTACTAATAAACTGGGAGTGGGTTAAAGGATGTAATGTATAACTTGACATAACTGTATCAATTTACGAACAAAAGTTACACATGCAACTTGAAACATGTTGAAATTGGCTTACAAATTGCAATTAACCTTGCTAGGATTATAACAGTTTTAAATGACTATATCAGTTTATGAGATCACGTTTACGAGCAAAACTTATTGAAAATAGATGTGCGTTCAATATAAGATTACTTTTAACTAAGTCGATACGTTTTTTGAATTAGGCTTGAAAAATGCAAATAATGTACCACAGTGATAATATTGCGATAAAGATTACCGTTGACACTTATGAGATATTTTTCAACATATACGACTGAAACGCGCGCTGAGCAAATGATAAGAATTCAATTGTTGTGTTTCTAGTGGCTCTATTATGTCGGCCAGTAGCCAATTAATTAAATTCGATGTCACGTGTAAATGTTTCTACCATACGTCTGAACATTCTTTACAAGTTCACTCAAGTTTGAAACTTTTGCAAAATCTCATACGCGCAATATCACTATGGCTCTTCATCAAGTCCATTACCAACTTATTGAAAACCGATTGAGCAGGTTCTTTTTTTAAAACTAATGTCGTGTAAGATATTGAAGAATGTCGATAATGATCCATTCATTTACAGTTATAAAATTACTCAAGAGTGTAGTGACTGCATGTGATGGTGTGCTCGTCTGATTGATATTAGACCAAAACTAATGGTATGTTCGACCCGATAAGTGGTTGCAAGTGCTTATTATTCTGCCCTGAACTGGTATTTTTGTCAATATCGAGTATTCTATATAGTCAAAATATTTCAATGCAATTTTATATACGACAATTTTGTTTCCAGCTACAGAGATTACACTATGTTTTAACAGGGTAGAAAGCCTTTTAACCTTAAAAGTATACATGGACAGATGTGATGAAATAGTTCTATAAGTACAATGATCCGAATTTCCCATAAAAATCAGTTCTTTAAGCCCAAGAGGAATCGCTTAATAGGACCCAAGAAATTAAAGGTTATCAAAATTACTCAAAGGAAAATGGATGAAATAGAGTTAATCTGATCACTGAAAATAAAAGTTTTAGACAAATTGTCCGATACAAAGTACATAACGATGAGCCATAAACACCAACGCCCACGTTGTCTTTCAGCTTTCTTACCCTTTTTTTTCATTTTTTTTTTGGGCATATATCATGCCTAACGAGTCTCTTGAAAAATAGCATTAATAAACATTGTATTCTTCGCGATAATATTGATAGCTAAATTTGCTACTACTACTACTACTACTACTACTACAAGTTGTTAACATTAACAAATATAGATTGCTTTATATCGAAAGAAAAAGAAAAATAGTATCATCGTTTGATGATGATAGGAATATAAGCATTTGAAAAGTATGATGTAGAACTTAGAAATGTAATTTCCTGAAATAAAGTCTGTTTTCAACGCCCCAGGGAATGTCTGGTATTTTTATTTTACTCCAATTTTATCTCTTCAGTTCATTCTCCATATAAGATTGATACATGATCAATGATCGCTTGTCTAATACATTGTAAAGTCGTAACGCTAAACATGGCAAATAAGGAACTGATATTGCATGATTAGCATCTACGGTCATACCTTAAGATGATCAAATGTTTTATATTGAATTCTTATTTAACTGAAGACTATTTAATCGATGTAGCCAAACTTCCAGAGCGTACTTTATGCCCATTATATTTTTTTATTTATTTATTTTATTTATTTATGTATTTATTTATTTATTTATTTATTTATTGATTTATTGATTTATTTATTTATTTCAGCTCCTTTTGGATACCGGCAGATCATGGAGAAAAAGACAAATTGATCAGAAGTCATCGTAACTAAATATAATAAAGCTTCAACTACCATTACTTTTTATTCTCTTGAGAGCTTTTATATCCATGAAATGATAAAAAAAAACAGTACAACTTATAAGAGGTCCGCACCAATCACAATTTGTCCATGCTACTGTGTGAAAGAGGACCCAGTAATTCATTTTTGGGGTATCGTTTAACAAATCGTATTCAAAGTATGGATGGTAGAAACTGTGTGCAATATACCGGGCTATTACTCTTCTCTTTGTTGTACCTTTACTCTCTTTGTCTTGATCTTCATACTTTTATTCCGAAAGTGTTTTTATTGAAACAATATCTTTTTGAAGTGTTAAATAATGTATATTTATGATTTCTTCAAGCATTTCTGTATTACTTTTGGTATTCTGACACTCAACCTGAAATATAAGCATAAAACACAATATACACTTGAAACTGATACAGTAATTATTATACACTCAATATTTTGGACCGTATTATACTTGGATGTGAATGCGTCCTTAGGAGCGTAATCCAACAGGCTATTATTTAACTTGAATTTCTTTTTGTATGTATTGTCAGACGTTGAGTCGTTACTGAATCCATATACAGGACCCTAATAAAATGCTACGTACATCAAACTTTGCATGTCAAATCATCTCCAGGAGTCCAACAATTCAACATAGCAAAAGTAGATAACTGCAACATATAGTTAACACTTGAATGATTCGTATTGTTCATTCCATCCTCCACATCTTAGACCTACTGTATCTACACATATGGAAATTTGTATGTGGACATGAAAATGGTAAATGCGGCCTAAATTTCAAGTTTGGTTATCCTTGTTATTAAAATATATTTCACTCTATATGTTAAGCATTAGAAGGCCTACACCCATCAAACTTCATACTTACATTGACATATAAAAGAACTACGTATTTGTGCAAAAGTTAGGTCACTGTGGCATATTGAAGGTAATTGATATGCTATTTAAAATGCTACACACACAAATTTGGTCAGGAAATTAGACTCAATATCAACTGGTCTGGCTGGTAGGATAGACTAATTAGCATGGTATGTTGACATATATTATCCAATGAGCGGAAGATCTTACATAGAATTACCAAATGGGACAAAAACAAGAGTGTGTGTAGTAATCCCCAAAATAAAATAATAAGAAGCTGTTGTTTTTTTTTCTATGGCATGGAATCGATTTTAAATCAGCCAAGAGTTCATCTGTAGAGACCATCAAAATATAACCTTATCAGACGCCCAAACAAAATAGATGACATTGCATAAATTGAAAATGAATTTAACGTATCTGTGAATATTTACAAAATTGTAGACATACTCATAAAACCAGTTAAAGAACTTGCCCAACAGAGCTAAATTGCATGCAAACATTACTTTTCATGGTCTTGTGAGGTCAAGTCAAGCTTCCCTTGAAGATGTTATTAAACAACAATAATTATTACAGTTCAATAGAAATAGGAAATAGGGAAATAATAATAATAATAAAAATAATAATAATAGTAATAATAATAATAATAATAATAATAACAATAGTAATAATAATAATAATAATAATGATAATAATAATAATAATAAGTGCAATTTTGATAGTGAAGCCAATTATTGCTTATCAAAGCTCTGTTCGTGCGTTATTCATTTGAATTGTAAAGTTGATTGATCAATTCTCAAGGTTTTGTATATAACTTGTCAGTTATTATTGTTATATCCTTTGAATATTTCTCAAGGCTTTATTTTAAAGTTGAATCCATATGAATATAATTAAATTTCAGTCCATGTTTCTAAGTCTGTCACGAAAAAATAAATCAACATCAAAATCCTTACATTACAAATTTGATATTTCTAAATGTTTCTTTCAACTTCTATCATTATAAATAGCTATTTAAAGGAAGTATTTTTATCCAAATGCATGCCACCACTGTGATACTAAGTCAGTGATTCGTTGTATCTAGAAGTGATGCAACTGATATTTCAGTCTTTAATTTTAAATGCCATGTCATTTTATGACTGTTAATAAACAAAATGAAACTTAAACGTGAGTCTGTGTTCCACCCTAGTTCCATTGTTAGAGCTAGGATTATTCACTTCACCAGGGAATCCTAGAGACTTCTTGGAGTTTAGGTTTAAGTTTGACTGGATCTTTATTCTCAGGAGAGTTTTTCGGCCGCAAAGAATACAGTGATTTATTGAGTGAATATCAAAATATCGGCAATAGCTATCCCTTCACAATATGTTCTTGAAGACAGAACGAGGAATTAAAGGGCGGATTAGCACGAAACAACATAGATACGCTAAAGGAAATAATACAGCATAGATACGCTAAAGCAGATCATGAAAATTATATTGATGCTAAAGGTACAATAAGGAATTATGGATAATACATGCAGGATCAAGATTATTCATTATGTACCTAAATTGTAACAATTTGTATGATGGACCGTTGAGCCAATTCATATATGTGAAGAACTTGAGATGAACAACCAAACAATACATTAAAGTCGTCAAGAAACTAATGTCATGGAAAGATGACAGTTTTGGGTGGTATTTTATAAGCATATTTGGAGGTACCAACACATCAACACTAAGTCAATATCTATCTATTAGCTCCAGAATGTGATCTTGCAACTTTACAGGAGAAATTAATAGAGGAGAAAGAGGGGACAACACTATTAATGCCAAAGTTATTGTTCGTGTTGAAGAACAAAGGGAGAAACTTTATATTGTAATTTAAAGTTGTACGTTCAGTTAGGTTTGAAACTAAAGAAGATACTTAACGTTGTGTTATTCAATCAAGAACTCTAATTAAAATCTCGTATTGAATTGACTACCAAGTTACGACAAAAAGCAATGAATGACATAGGAAAGGACGTCTTCAAGCTCATAAATAATTTTGTGTTCTGGAAACAGATCGAAAAACTACACAAAGGAACTGGTGTACAAATTTGCTCTAATGCAAATTAATTTTCAAATACCAGAAAGATCTATCACTTGCAAAGAGAACGATTGTATATAAAGATTTGAAGTTATTCAGGTTAAAGAAAAATAAAATTAAATTGACTGAGCCTATTTATGAACGATTTTCAGTGTTTGAGTTAAGCGAACGGCTAATGTATAAATTTTACTACTACAATGCAAAGTCAGTATATGGTGATAAAATGAAGTTTTTAATGACTGATATAGATTCTTTCTGTATTCATGTAGAGATTGATAACGTTTACAATGACATAAAGAATAACATCCGTTGTATGATACAACTGATTACAAGAAAGATAATATATTTGGTGTTCCTAAAATTATGAAGAAAATTCAAGGTCTTTTCAAAGATGAATCATGTGGTGTGTCTATACAATAATTATCTGGCTCTAGAATAAGCGATATTCCTTTAGAACGAAGGAAGATCAAAAAAGGTCTGTAAATGAATAGAAAATGTGTGATCAAACATAACCCAAAATTTAACATGTTTCATAATTGCCATTTTAACCAAACAGAGCAAACCATTAGGAAATGAATTTAATAACATCATGTGTTACACAATATAACCTTTAATAAGGCTGCTTTGTTTGGATATGATGACAAGAAATATCTTGTGTATAACATAAACACACTTCCATATGGTTACTCTGCGACATTCTAATCATATGGATATTTTAAGCTCATTAAAATATTATTTATGTTGTTTTGTTTAAGTTTGTGAACTCTGGTCTCTCTTATAATCGCGGTTATTACTATAATGGTTTCCTCAATCAAATTATTTACACAATATTTATGAACTTCTCGTCTTCAGAGTAAAAGACCTCTAAAAATGTAACATTCTCACGCGGATCCTTTATGACAGAATTGCATTTCTGCACATTCACACACACATATATTCCGTAATATTTACTACTGAATGCTACCTTGGTTAAATGTATTGCATTCTTCTTTGTATCGTCTAAGTTGCACAACAGTGTATAAGAAACAGAGTATTAGTACCCTGGTAAACGTGTACGAGTAACTGTAACCATTTTGTCTAATTTGTCAACAGGATCTATCACAATTATATTGTCGTCTCTAAATATCTGTTTTTCTGCTGTAAGTCTAGTTATATAGAAATGTTGGTCAGTTGATGACAACATTGTCAATGAAGTGCCTGCATCCCGTTTGTATCAAATAGCGTAAGTATTTTGTCTTGTCACAATTTGTATCACCACATATAATCATAGTATGAGGTTCTTTCATAAGCATAATTCAATGTCAGATAAAAGATCTGTGCGAAGGGTATATGAATTCATCTTGTTGTTTGCTTCAACATAATGCAAGAACTCCTCCCATATTACTATAATTCGTTGTGATCTATTTTATGTCTTGGAGACTTTACAAATGTGCTGAAATCATCAATTCAAAAATATATTCTCGCAAATTAAGTGATAGTTTATGATTTAGTAAACTTATCTGATTGAAAAAAATTAGAAAAAAAACTTCCACAGCCAGACAAACATTCTTGATATATATTCCTATTACATGTTTAGTATTTCGAACACCAATTTGTAATCTTTACATATTACGTGTGCAGTAGTTCGTACAACAAGTTGTAGTCTTTGATGTTATAGTTATGTTTTAGCGCTTTGTAAAATTATTCAAAGTCAACATTGATTCTGTTTTGTTATCTCTTTTCATCGCATGCGTGATATCCTTAGTAACTTTATCCGGGCGTTGTTTGGATAACTTCCCCATCATTACATTTTTCAAGTGTATCAATGTTGTTTTCTACGTCTGATGTTTTTTTATAGATGTTTTTCACCTTTCGCCTTCCTTTAGATTTTGAATACATCTACATATCACACACATTTTTCTATCTTCTTGCTCAAATGCACAATTCGTGCTATTTATGTCAATTCACCACCAACTCCATCTGAAATCTCCAAAAATGTAATTCATCAAGTTATTTAAATTTAAATATATATATATATATATATATATATATATATATATATATATATATATATATATATATTCTTCTCCTCAGTTGGTTCGTAAGTATTGTTGTATGTTTGGTTGTATTGTTCTCTTATGGTTTATAATGCATGTAAATTATTTAATTAAGTATGAAATCATGTGCACACTAAAATCTCTTTCCTGTTCCCATCAATCTGTTTTGCGTCTCTTGTATTCTGTTAATTGCTTCGCTACTATTCTGTTCAGCAACTGCCATATTGATAACAACATATTCTCGCTATATTTTAATATCTTCCAAATTGTTTTCTTACAAAGTCTTACGTGTCTGAGCATCAGCTCGTTTTGTACATAATTTATATTATCTGCATCAAAATGTTGCACTGGATCACTTAAATTTGTAATAGGTTGTTATTCAAGTTTAAGTCATTCTTTATTGATTAACCTAGTGTAACAGATGTATGTTCTGTTTTCCATGCGAATTTAAAACTAAAATCACTAGGACCATTTTAGTTATTAACAGTCATACCTTCTTAGACTCATGTACATTTCAAGGTTACAGAAACCATCTGGAATCGAAACAGTCCTTGTTTCAGTTTGGTCGTTGCTGTAGTAGAATATGTTATATTTAAATATATTTGAAACATTATAATACCTAACAAGAAAATATATTATCTGTAATGAAATGAATAGATTACCTTTTCTGTTGTCAATTCGATTATATCATACATACTTTTTAATTGATACTTCAATGGTAATATAGATTCGCATTTATGTAGTGTAAGCAAAACCAGCTAAGAGTGATAGATGTTCCATCATTTTATGTTGTATCCTTTTCTCATAATAGATTTATTGTTTTGTAAGATTCCCCTTCAATTTATTTCCCTCCCCGAAAAAAGTCCTGTTTAACTCTCAATATCTTGGATCTCTGTGCTGTTTATTGTCTTCCCCGTTTCGTTTTGCATATTCGTGTCCCTGTTATACTGAACAACTATACAATTAAACTCGTCTTGATTAAGCTCATTATCATTTTAGGCCTTTCTTATATGTCCAGCTTCACTGGTTGCAGGTGTCACTTTTTCATCATACTTTAAAACTTGTTTTTGCTGTATATCAACTGTTACCTGAAAGTTTTGCAACAAATCCTAGTAAAATTACACCAAACCCGCTAAAAGTCTGGGGGAATGATAAATGCTGCAGCTTTTCCTGCAACTACTGATCCAACAGTTGTTATTCATTAATCAAAATAATGGCTGCTACTAACCATGTATGCAGGAATGCCTAAAATATTTTATAAAAATAAAAATCTGGAGAGAAACAAATAAGGATTATTTTAAGAATTTCAGAGAAGAAAACAACACTGGAATGAATACATGAATAAATATATAAAGCAAAGATAGCATATACATGAATATTGCAGGATAATGTACAAGGCAAATGTTAGATATTTACATGCATTGAAACATAATACAACTTTAAATTATTTCGGTCTAATTTCTTTCATTGTAGATGGCTGATTTCTTAAGAACCTGATGTTGATTGTGGTAATGATTCAGATATAAATCATGTCATTTCTTGTGCTTCTATTGTCCTCTATCTTATACTGAACAGCAAATAAAATGTTTCCAATGGTGAAACACAATATACATGATAGCTTGTAAAAACAGGTCAAAATATACAGTGCCTACTAAAGAGGAGATCGAAGAATAAAACAGTTCAAAAGAAAAGTCGAAGCTTTAAAAACTTATTTCCTTTAAAGACTTAACTACGTAATAGAGAATTGTGGTCCAAGGACGCCCCCCCCCCATAGAAAAAAATAACAAATAAATAAATAAAAAATAACATTGATTACAAAGTATCCCATATACATTTATTTAGCATTTGTTTCTATGTTTTATATTTTTTTCTATGTTGAGTGGTTGAAATCAATGCGTTTAAATGTTATCAGGCTAGCACTCAGTGCTGATAGAGTAGAGGTAACATCAAGCTAAATGACAGAAACACAATGAAGTATTAAATACTATTTGATGTTATGTAATCTTTCTTTAGCTCTGTCTATAATTCTGTCAAATCATCAATTGTTAGAAATTTACTCATTAAAGATTTTATTGCTAGAATGATGACATCTGGCAATAACTTCAATATTTTAGCTGGTCTTGCATTGACAAAGATCTCATAGGTTTTGTTTTTTTATTTTTTCGTCCATTTTTCAACTCCTTGTCAATTAAAGTTTTTCCAGTTATTTCTTTGTATGTCCAATTTGCTATACTAATGTTCAATTCTTGTTTGTATGTACTGCCATTTTTCTTTGAAATCCAATTTCTTTCCAGGTTGTTTTTGATCCATTAACATAGTGTAAAAATGGCAAAAGTTGTTGGTGACGATTATACCCGGACATATAAAAACCTGATGCAGTAATTGAGGATGATTTCACTGAAATTACTTTAGATAATAATGGATTTGAAACTACTCAACAAAATGCTCTAGCAAAACTAGTAAATAATATAAAAAAGACATAGAAGAACAACAATATCCGTTGATAGGAAATGATTTTGCAATTGAAGATAATACATTCCACTTTATGCCACTGATGCAAACAGAGTAGAACATCACACATGAACCGTCCCCCCCCCCCCAAGAAAAAAAAAAAGTTAATTAACAACACAATAAAAGGTGTATCAAAGGATAAAATGACAAAGGGTAAAGATTTGGAAAATGCTTAAAGAGCAGTCAGACGTTTATTTCAAATGATCGCTTTTCATAAAACGTGTCAAAGATGGAATCGTTCTTTCATATACCATATCAGAAAAACTATGAGGATAGATATAGAAGAAACAAGACCTAAATATCCCGCAAAACCCACTACTGTAGAGATATAGGGTTTAGAGTATATTATTGTACGAAGACAGCAAATAGAAGACAGTATTGTACAAAGACAGCCAATATAAAACAATATTGTACAAAGACAGCCAATAGAAAACAATATTGTACAAAGACAGCCAATAGAAAACAGTATTGTACAAAGACAGCCAATGAACTATATGGCATTTACTCTTTTGATTGTTGTGTGCTTGTTTATTTTCCTATTCTAATCGCTTTTATAATTTCTCTATACCTTTATATTTAAATTATCAATGACTTTAGAACATAATAGTATGCTATAGAAAATGAGCGATCAGCCCTTAGTTTTGTATGCGCAATTCTTACATTGTTTGCATTTTATACAACGTTTTACTCTTTTTTCCGTATTGTCTCTGTGTTGCATCTATCACATATTTCCATTGCGTTGGTTTCTTTTTAAGAGTTTGAAATTTAGCTACTATATCTCATTTTGAAACTAATAAATATATATATATATATATATATATATATATATATATATATTACTTACTCCTTTATATTTCTTGTGCCTAGATTTGTTTTCCAGTAGTTTACAATTTGGCTAAAACCAATCAGTTGTCCAACTACCACAGTTTAAGCTCTGACATGCAAGATATGTGCCTTTCAAAATGTTGGCAAAACGAAATGACTTTAGAAAAAGAATGAACAACCAAAAGGACATATCAGAAACATGGTAAAAACAAAAATCGCCATCCATTTCAACTCAGTCTGACACCCTGTCCAGTCCCTCGAAACGCTGCACACTCAGACAAATCACAGATAGAATGATATCGAACATGCCAGAAAGATAACTCCGCGAACTCTTGGGAAATTTGAACTCAGACTAAAAACTTTATCTCATAATTTCTAAAAAAAATTGTATAAAGCTACCATGCGTCAGCTTCTTTCCCATCAGTTTGTTCAGCCACTCTCTCCTATATTTATTATTATTATTATTATTATTATTATTATTATTATTATTATTATTATTGTTGTTGTTGTTGTTGTTGTTTTTATTATTATTATTATTATTACTTATTATTATTATTATTATTATTATTATTATTATTATTATTATTATTATTATTGTTTCTTTTCAGCTCTTTCTCTTGCAATGCAAATACATTCATATCTTTGTTTCTCTTAATTTTAATTATGTCCTGAACATAAAGACTAGAAGCGAGAAATATTGTACTGCTATAAGATAGCGTACATAGGTGACCCATATTCATGATGTAGTCAAATAGGCAAGGAGTACAGCCCTATCGCGCCTGTAGCTTACATCCAAAATTGTTTATTTTGTGTGTGTCTTTATTCGTATATGATAGGTCTTATTTTAATCATATAGTTCATTCTTCTGTAATTTTGTTCATTTCGTTACTTTTGACCTTTCGTTATTTTCATAGTTTGTGTGATGAGGTAAATAATATTTATTATTCTACGCGTGCGACTATCTTTGTGTATTCATGTGTATCTCTTTGTGTGTATTTTCATTGTCCCCTGATGAAGGCCATTCCTAGGTCGAAACGTAGTGAACTTTTCTATTTTCCCCGTCCCGATCTCCAACTGTATATATATATATATATATATATATATATATATATATATATATATATATATGTAGAGAGATAAAGACAGAGAGAGAGAGAGAGAGAGACAGACAGACAGAGAGAGAGAGAGAGGGGGGGAACAAACATGACAAAACCTGGTGCAGCAAGTCGTAGAAAATGGCCAAGCGCTTTCGAGATCTAATTTATCCGATAAAGCCGAAAACTGTATGCTCGTGCTATTTACTACTATTTAAAGCTTTTTTTCTGAGATTTATTAGGATTATATTTTTTTATTTTGGTTACAGTAACGCAATATATATATATATATTATTTGTGTTTGTAATCGTTATTTGTTTTTGTCGTCCGCTTTGAAAAAAATATTCGTAGATCTCAAAAGCGCTTGGCCAATTTATCACATTTGCTGCACTGTGTTTTATCATGTTTGTTAACTCATTAACTTTCCCTTGATAAGCACGATCTCTCAGAGATCCGGTGTACCTGGAAAGTTGTTTATTATTATTATTTTATTATTATTATTATTATTTATATATATATATATATATATATATATATATATATATATATATATATATATATATATATATATATATATATATATATATATATATATATATATATGTATATATATAATTCGTCGGATAAGGTGTGACACAGTTAATTATTTGGGAGTGAGGAACCAGTCTGGGTTTCTTTTTTCGAGGGGCTGGGGTGTTGCATGGGGATTAAGCCCTGGAGATTAACAAATTGCTCTAAAAATGGAGGTTGTATTTTTATTCTCTTAATATGCCTTTTAGTCATCTGACAGCTTCAATTGCTGTCGAAAAAAATAAATGTACTTGAAAATTGGGAGAAAAATGTAGAGTGATTAAAAAGCGTCAGAGTTCTATTTGTCAGGAAAGTCGAAAGTGCCGATTTGATAGTTATCCACTTCATGCACATTTATCTAGAAAATTAAATGCTGTGCATATTGATGAATCTCAAGAGAAATGATATCAAATATATATGTCCAGCATGGTATAAAGTGTCAAAAGAGAATTTGTGTCCAATCTAAGTTTGTTGCGAATGTGTTAACATTGCGGTCTGTACGACTTGAGTTAGAGGTGTCAGACTTATAAGAACTTATTGGAATTTGTTATATAGATAAACGGACAAAAATGACCACAGGGAGAATTACTGATCGTTGGGAGAGAGAGAGAGAGAGAGAGAGAGAGAGAGAGAGAGAGAGAGAGAGAGAGAGAGAGAGAGAGAGAGAGAGAAAGAGAGAGATAGAGAATAAGAGAGAGAGTTAGAGTTATAAAACAGACAGGCGTTCGTACAATCCCATATACTGCATATGCTCGATGACAACGAACATGGAACAAAAGACAGATAAGAAACCATGTCACGTGATCATCATATTTATGTATATATTACTCAACATGCAGCTTTTGTCCTAAATTGAAGATAAGGTTAAATACAACTCATACAGGTCTATTATAATCAGGGAAAAATGAGGCCAGGAATACTATGTCGGACGGTTTTGCTCGTCTTCTGTAAGTATCAGAGAGATTTTCTGTTAACATATATATCTATAGACAGATCCGCTTGAAAGATGCCAGTAGTACAGGTACAATGTGTCTCAAACCGTTGTCCTTGAACTTCTATGACACTGGACTTTTCATTCGGATGTTGCATTATTTCAGTTGATATATCCAGACATATTGTCTCAATACTCTTCCTTTTGACAAAACCCCGCAAAGACCGACTAAAACAGTGTCCGTAGCTATCGTTAATATGTATGGTTGTAGTCTGTGTGTTATTCAAAATCAAAGTCTTTTTTCTACAGCGTGATTTTGAATTAAATTGACACATATAGATGAATGCGATAAAAAAGTTCATTCTAGAACAAATTGCTTACCTGATTATATTTGAATTCCTTTGTTTTGAACAGGACGTCTCCTTACTGCACTCAAATTTCTTTCTTTCTATCAGTACTGTTTCAGCTTCTTTGCAAATTTTTGAAACCACTTGATACTTTTACTAGATCATCAAAGAGACTAATTTACATGCAGTGCTCGAATGGGCATTTAATGCAACTTTTCTATCTACTTCCCTGTTGTGAGATTGAGCAAAAATAGGCCGGTTTTGCTAGACGAAATGCAGCATGGTTTGTTGCTTACATTATGGATGAAAAGCCTATTCGATGCTGTGAAATATTTTGGTCTTTTCCTGTATCCCTAATACAATTGTAAACGAAACAAATAATTTCTTTTGCGCCTAAGTCTGTACAGCGATGTTCCACTTTAAATAGAAATGGTAGTTTGAAACACTTTTACAACCAATGTATAATTATATTCAGCAGAATGAAGGGTCGCCTCTAACTATCTGGATGTAAATACTATCCTACACTTTTTGATTGACAAGGTTCTAAGATCTTATCAGTCGGCGTAGATGACTTTGTGTGTAAATGTTTAGTGTTGTGTAATCCTTATTGCACATTCAGCACAAAACAGAACACAACAAAACAAAACAAAACAAAGATAGGCAAAATAAATAAGTAAATAAAAAATGTAAAAAAAAACAGAAGAGAAGATAGGCTTTTTTAATCACAACATGGAATCACAGGATATGTGTATAATGTTTGCATACTTGCAGGAACCAAAATATTCTCACCATGTGGTCAGAAAATATGATAAAGATTTCAAAACCAAATACGCGAGGAGATTTTAATCTTCTCATTTTCAGTATATTTGTGTTTGCTAGAAACAATGTTAGAATCCTCTGTGTGATATTGAATGTTTTAATTTAATTAATATTGTCGGTGAATTCTGTCTTTCCAATCCAATGGTACACAATTTACCTTTATCCGTTCGTAATCTATTTTTTGAAACTCTGAATGTTGTCAGCATAAATTGAAACTTGAAAGATATATGTAACAATAACAACAAAACAAGCAAAAAGCACCCCAAACAAACAAACAATAAACATCTTAAACAAACAAACAATAAAAAACTAAGCAAACAAACAATAAAAACCCCACACAAACACACAAAAAAACCCCAAACAAACAAACAATAAACATCCCAAACAAACAAGCAATAAACACCCCAAACAAACAAACAATAAACACCCCAAACAAACAAACAATAAACACCCTAAACAAACAAACAATAAACACCCCACACAAACAAACAATAAACACCCCAAACAAACAAACAATAAACACCCCAAACAAACAAACAATAAACACCCCAAACAAACAATAAACACCCCAAACAAACAAACAATAAACACCCTAAACAAACAAACAATAAACACCCTAAAGAAACAACAAACACCGCACAAACAAAAAACACCCTAAACAAACAAACAATAAACACCCCAAACAAACTCTCTCTCAAGATCAGAGAGTGTATACTATGGGATATGGTTGGAATGATGTGTGGAAATCGCACAATGCGGACTGAATTGTGATTGACCCTCTTGAGTCGAGAATAAGGATGGAGGGTTGATGGGTAAGAGTACTGTAGGGAACCATGGATGTGGCTAAGAAAAACACAGGTATATGTTGCCTATGATGCAGTACTTGAAATGTATAAATTCATACCTGTTTAATTCGTAACAATGATATCCCAATTCTTACCAAAACTGAAGAAAAAAGTTAATCTAAACGAAACTATTATAAACAAAATGACGAGTATAAAGAAATTAACCATTCAATCTCAACATCTCTGGCCTTTCCAACAACGAAAGAACTATCTCAAGTGCAAAACAGTTATAGCGATATTGGAACTGTTTGAATCACATCAGCAAAATAGGCCCTTACCAAAGACATCATATTGTTGATATTGGTTGTTGAGAAAAACCCGCGAATACAATTGTGGTTGCGTGGGTAAATGGGCAACAATTACAATTGTGGTTGCGTGGGTAAATGGGCAGCCATTACAATTGTGGTTGCGTGGGTAAATGGGCAGCCATTACAATTGTGGTTGCGTGGGTAAATGGGCAGCCAAAGAGTAACATGTTAATAGCCCATATGAAATTTGAGGAATTTTACGCTGACGGAAAGGAAAGGGACGAAACAATTGAATGACGGTTGTCAAACCGAAGATTTGCTTGTCCCAACGGTATTTTAATTGAACAGATTTCAGGGAAGTTGCTGTTATCGTAGGTTTGTTAATTGAAACAGTCTGAACAAATCGTTTGTGTTAAAATCTACAAATGATAAGCCCACCTCCTGGTATTACATGTCCGCTTATGTGTATATGAAAGAGAGAAAGAGAGAGAGAGAGAGAGAGAGAGAGAGAGAGAGAGACGTGCAGGTCCACATGGATGTTATTCTTATTTTGTCTTGCATTCCATTCAGCCCTATTTCTGAGCTGTGAAAACCAACTGGTCTCACCACTCATGATATGCGAATGGCAGTGCTTTAAGAACCATACCCTTACTTCCGATGTGATGTTTGATGACCCGGTAGCTATAGAGTGCCGAGATTACTGCATTAAGCATGCGTACGTATGACTTTTACATATTTTTGTAATTCTCGTCCTCAATGGAAGTAAAAGTTTAAATCTGCCAAATTGGGTCAGTTAGAGTCACGGACCTAATTAGATGAATTTTGCACGATTTTACTTTCTAAATATTGCTTTCAGTCGCCAAAAGGGTGATGTATTTCTTGTTATCATTATACTTTATGAAAGAAATTGCTGTATGCTCTATGAAAGCAATTGCTGTATGCTCTTTGAAAGCAATTGCTGTATGCTCTATGAAAGCAATTGCTGTATGCTCTTTGAAAGCAATTGCTGTATGTTGTTTGAAAGCAATTGCTGTATGCTCTTTGAAAACAATTGCTGTATGCTCTCATGCTCTCAATAATTCACCAACAGAACATACACACAAAACATACACACAAACACACACGCATACATCTGTTAGTGCATGGATTACGCTAGTTTATTGCGAGGCAAGTTTCAGCTATCGGGAAAAATAAGATGATTTCGTGAAAAGAGAAGACAGTTTGTTCAATGAGTCAATCAATTCCTCAATCCAAGAACTATGATAAAATGTCAACGAATATAAATATATTTGCAATTACTTGTGTACCTCTTTATTCAACCGCATGTTTTAGCTGTAAAGCATCTATTGAAGTAATCGGTTCATTGTTGCGATTGTGTATTTATTGTAAAATTATTGGCTTATGTAGAGTGAAATCTGCTTTGAAAGTAACATACGTTCAGCAGTCACCAGCGTCATACATGTACCAGTTTAAATACAGTAAGCCAAATTGTTGTAGAAATAAATCTTCATTAAAAATAGCACAAGTCTTTTGAGGGCCATTTTCCTTAAAAGGACGAGTTTGCTGCTTAAAAAAAGGTTTGCTTCTATATCGACGAGTTTGCTGCTTAAAAAAAGGTTTGCTTCTATATCAAGAAAGTGTATTATTATTAGAAATGATGCTAGTGCGATGCAATCATTAAAATATATGTACCTAAGGAGTCTTAGCACTTATAAATTGACTTTCCTATTAATCCCCCCATTATAATAATGATGATCATCAGTTATAAGACACATGCCCAATTCGAAAAAGACGAAAATATGCCGAGGATGCTTGAATTTCGAGGAAGGTTTATTTTCGATGAACATTTTGTTAGACAATTGGACAGCTGTTTATGTGTATTATTAACAAGTAAAATATACAAGAACGTGAAATAATTTTAAAATCTTTACATCTCAATGCAGCATCGATAGAGAGCTGATAATGCTGTTGCAATTGATATATGATTTTACTATTAGATTTTGATATATAATTTGGAATATGTGTGTTTCGTTAATGAAAACTCAAGTTTCTCCTCTGTCCACGTTAACTTATTGCATATATGTTGTGCGTTAAACCTGTTAGGCAGACTCTGTTTGAGACGGCTTACTTTCGAACGCAAAACGACGTATGAATTCGACAGACTATTTTCGAAGTAGACTGAGTTTCTAGATGGCTTAGTTTCGAATTTATAGTGAATTCTATTCTGCAAATTAAAAGCTGTCTTAAGCTTCTTCTTTTCTTTTCAGGTATAACCATATTGGAAACCTTGGTACACTGGGCTGAAAAGTTCTTTTTCAGATTTAGTCGATTGAAATTACATCAATCATTTACTCTCTTCTTCCTTTATTAGTTTTTGTTTCGAATTCTTTGTGTGTGTATTTGAGCGTGTTTGTAAGAGACAGACAGAGGTAGAGATAATCATCGGATAGATAATATTAAATATTTATAGAAATTAACAATCTCGAAGCGATTCGTGACGACATGTTTTAGTTCGAGTTACCGACAATTTTGAGTTTCCTACGTCGCAGACATAAGACTGATTTACACAGGGAATAAATGAACCATTCGAGTTGTGCCGAGTATTCGAATGAGTGATTGATCTATGAGTTATCGAAGTTTAAATGTATCATTTTCATTATTTAATTGAATATTGTCCTGCCATAATCAGTGAAATGCAATCATCGACAGTCGATGACTTATAGAACGTTTCAAGCTTCCTTTTATCGTCATTGGTGTCTTTTAAAAAATTATTGCCAATTGATTCGATTGACAATAGAGCAGATAAAAAAAATATGAAGAAAATGTATAGAGGATATTTTCTTTTCCTTCGTTAATACCGGATATATTTCATTGTGTGGTACAGAAAACGTGATATTTTAACGAGTGAGGAAGCCACGAGTTAAAATATACCGTTTTTGGTACCACAAGATGAAATATATCCGGTATTAACGCATCGTGTGGTACAAAAAAAACGTGATACTTTAGCGAGTGTCGAAGCCACGAGTTAAAATATACCTTTTTTGGTACCACAAGATGAAATATATCCGTTATTAACGCAGGAAAAGAAAATTTTCTTTTTATTATATACAAAAGTTGCTCTAGTATCGAGCTTAGAAGATTAAACTCACTATTCAGCACAACACTCCACCCCCATCCACCCCTTTTTTCCACCACACTTTCATAGGCTGGTCATATAAATATCAATGACTTAAGATAGCGGAATGATTGGGCTGACCTAATCTGTCGCAGTAAATTATATTTTTGACATTTTGTAAACTATTTGATCATATTTGGCCACGAAACAAGTCCGATTCATCAATGCATCACAGCGGGTTTATCATTGTTGTCAAGGAAGTAAGGGGAAATAACTTCATAGAAACGCGAACGGCGTCGACTTAAATTTCGTCTGCTAAAATTAATTTCCATGTCTGAAATGTAATGCATTTTCTATTTTTTTTGTTCTAGCTCACAAAATGCTCGTTTTTGTTGCTGCAGGTATAACTTCTGTAGGCGCACACAATCCACGATGGCATGATGGGAAATCTTATATTTTCACGTGTGAAAATATAAGGATATATTTGTCACAAGTGAAAATATAGGAATGAAAAAATATGAAAATGATGTCGCCAATAAGTTTCTATATTTCACACTAAAGTATATGATAAAAAAGGTTATGTAATAAAACTAAATAAATGGGATATTAGAAACATTTACAACAGATTGGGCTTTAATAACAACATTTGAGCGATGATAGAATGTTAGTGAATTTAGCATCCAAAATGATTTTACGTAAATGTTACGCTCTCCAAAATAATGTCATGCAAATATATATATTCGCCGACTACCAAAACATACAGTCCTGAAAGCAGACATCATTTTGCAAGCGCCGATTGATATAATGAATGTAAGACCAACAAGGGAACAGAGAGACTTATAGATGTTTTATATAAATACAATTATGTTTACCGCTTTATCTGATCACTGCATCTGAGTTTGGAAATAATTTACAGAATAGAGGTTGACTCATGTATTTTTTTATTTTGGCTGAAACGTTTTATTTGAAAGGATTTTCTTTAAAACTCGCTCTTCAATAGTTTTGCATTTATTTTTTTCACGGATTTAGTATATTTTTATTATAATACTTATCGCTGCCACACAACATAAAGCGCCTTAGAACTATTAGTGTTTAAGGTCTAATGTTAAAAATTTACATTTTAAACATGGATCTAGTGTTCTGAACAAGGTTTAGAAGTAACAAAAATAAAGTTTTTCCTGAGATCACACTGAAGAAATGCATTCCTAAACCACGATTAGCAAGTCTGATTTGCCAGATCAAATAAAACTATACATTTGATAATATTCATTACACTGATTACAGAACTCTTCGTAGGTTTGTAGGTATCAATATCTTGTTAAACACCCGCCTTTTAATCTCAATAACGTCTGTAATATAAATGCTATAAGTTATAGAAAGTAGTACCGGCCAGCATGAAAGTTTGGATTAGATACTAAGAAACGGATTGGCCATACAGTGTGTGTTGAAAGTTACTTTGAAGACCGCAGGAAAAAAAAAATTGATTCCAAGGAGGCGATGTCACTTCTGTAATAACTCCACATGTTGTGTTCGGCAAGAATTTTACAGAAAAACATATTCTTGTTTATACGTTGCTTCTGAAAGAGATCACAAAAAGTAACATAATAAATCACGAAATGGACAATAAATCAAAGCGAGCCTGACCCCAGGAACAGGAATCAGTGACGTTGTTTACCAAAGTGATCTGGAAGTTGTTTAGATGGAGCAAATGACTTGGACGTGTACACATATAGAGAATTCAAACCATAATAACCGTCATTAGAAAAATTCGAAAAAAGGTACATTTGTAGTACTTACATGATTACATTTTTTCCTGAAGTAGTGGTCATCCTATCTGTTCCCATCATTCCAAATAGGACAAACAAAATAACTAGGATAATCACTGAAAAATAAAAATAACTTCAAATGTGATTGATTCGCGGTGGCTCAGTGGCGAAGGGATTGTACCCGTGACCAAAGGCGTTCGAATTCAGTTCCCGCCATCGAATCAGCCTGGATCGGTTATCTCAGTTTATCCCTGAAGAAGGCACATTACCCTACTTACCTAAACGCACGTCATAAGCTGAAACGTATTGCTGTGTCGTAAAACACACACACACACACACACACAAACACACACAAACACACACACACAAATTGAATTCAAATGATATTGATCACCTTAGACCTTGGAAGTATAGACCGATACCCAGTTTCTCAGTACTATTGTACAAGAATACAGCTGACCACGATATCAAAAGCCACAGTAAAGCCTGTTGCAACATCGATGCTAGACATCGAGATTGCAACAGCCTTCAACGTGATTGGGACGTATGGGATAACAAAAGATTAAATGCCATTAATATCCTCTTTAGTAAAAAGTCTAATTATGGAACACAGAAGAGGGTGGAGCCATGTTGTCCAATTCTTGAGGCATACATACAGAGAGAGAGAGAGAGAGACAGTGAATTAACCCACTCACCAGCGCAATAAAAAAACTTAATACAAGCCTACAGCGAGACATAGCAAAGAAAAGAGACGAAGATATTAAAGCGTAAAGGAGGCAAATGCGATAAGAGAAAACATAGGAAAAAGAAAGACTTACAGCTAGATAGTTAGTGAGATAAACAGAAAGACTCACTCAATCCACCATTCTGAAATTCTTGTTCACCTCCGTATCCGGCTACTAAAAAGACAGGGACGGATGTGTGAACGCCTTTGGATGCATATCCATAGCTGCTGGGAAACTTGAACCCGCCAAAGCCGCTACCATAGCCGTATCCACCTCCCCATCCACCATTCCAAATTCCGGATGATGGATAGGACAGGCTTGGGTAATAGCTGCTACCAAAACCAAAGTTATTAGTAGCGGTCACGGGGCCTATTACTACAACAGCCAATAGCGAAACGATGAAAGGTAGAGTGTTCATCTGGCAGGTTCCTTGTTCCTGTAACAGAGAGTGGAACTATTTATCTTTGTATAAAAGTGAATACGAAATTTCATCTGTAAATGTAAGGCACCAAGTTTATGCCTTATATGTCCGATGCAATGACAGGTTTGGAAAAGTGCCGAAATAGATCACAGTGGATGAAAAAGTGTAAACTCAAGCCGATTTCTAACTAAAGGTAGACACTTGCATATGGAACCCTCTCCAAAACACTAGATTATCAACCTGAAAAATGCGCATGTTCTGTAATACATAATAATCTGTAATGGCTGACAATAGGTTCTTGCATATAATGTTAGATTGGATATCGTTAGCCGAAATTAACATATCTTTGCCTGAATATGAAGAGCTATCAGTCTGATTAAATATATTTTACGTACATTTTTTAAAATCTCTTTTCTTGGAAGACTTTTTTGCTAGCACCAAAAACTGTCTTCAATTTTTACAAGACAAAGAGCATCTGTAACATTCAAACGACTGCATTGCTTCCAGTAGTTGTGATCCTATTTGTCCAAACTAGTACAGCTATATTATTCTTGAAAACAAGCCACCATGCAAGTAGATACAATTCAGGCTCAAGCTTCACTAACTTTTCGCTCCAAGTTATCTGTCAAAATGAGTTGTTTGTTTGAATGTTTGTTATACTGATAATGAACTTCAGTCATGCATAGGGCCCATATTGTTTGTTTGAGGGACCTTGTGGGAGGTAAAATTCAAAATAGGCCGTGACTGTCGAAAATTAACACTAAAAACGAGCGGTTGGGAGTAGTGTTGCCTCAGCGTCAAAGTTATCATTTGTACAAGGAATTAACCTAAATATTTTAATACAAATGTAACAAGCATGCTTTCCGCAAAAATCAATATCTAGTTTTTAAGTTAATAAACTAATATTTGTTTGTGGTTGCATATTTGTTTTAGATAGCGCATACCGTAAATTTAGAATATTGGTGTTGCTTTGATATAATGTAATGAGACGTCGCAAATACTATGATATTGTGTTTCGTTGTAAGTTCGCCACTGTTACATTGATATTTAAATCAAAGCGACCAAAGTAATGTTGACAATTTTAGATTTTGAGTGATGCGAAATCATTCAAAAGTTGAATAGAGACAGAGATCCTTAAATTTTAAAAAATAATCGTCTTGAAAGACACTTGAGTGTCGGTTATATTTAAAACTTACCTAGCAGCTCAACTGGAGATGTAATCTTATCCTAAACGGAAGCGTCTTGGTAAAGCACAGGAACCATTTTATATCATGCCATGGAACTCACGTGACATCATCACCCAGTACTTCAAACATTCAAACCAATCATTCAACGTCGAATACACAGAGACACAATGCAGCAAGTCGAATTCGTGACTGTCATCTGATCAACGAGATCTTCGATTGATAGGAAGTGCAGTATTGAAATCCAGTAGCAACTTGGTCATAAAGCCTTCGAAATCGTGTGTGACTTAAGAAATTACTACGGTACTTGAGACTCATTAATATTGGATAGTTTATTGCAGTAAAATTTAGCATACGACCGACCCACTTTCTGGGATATAGATATATCATACACATTATACTGTATCATACATGAAGGGTAGGAAACACTGGGTTTAGAAAGCCATTTCAAATACAAAAATGATATGTGTTTGTTTTCTTCCGGAGTTTTCTTTTTACCTCAGAATGAGCACGTTTAGGCAAAGTCCTTACAAAGTGGCTTAGAAATGAATTCAGAATATCGTATAGGTAGTTCACGGGATTTTTGTAAAACGGCCCAGGGTCAGATTTTTAACGTAAAAGCTACCTCAAAGTAGTATGTATGCAAATGTGTAGGAAATCAAATATGAAAAGAGTTACTTTAATTTTATGTTGATTGAGATCATGAATCACTGCAGGAATATGCAAGCTAAGCTAAAAGTTTGGAGTCGGCCATCAAAATTGTGCATTTGAGATCAAAGTTTGTGTTAGGAAATGTCTGTTTTTCTCCATGTTAAAGCAATGCGATGTGCAAGTGAGTGACTTCAGAGCTTAATCGAAATGTAATGTATATCGGTCTAGCACTGCTGATGTTCCCTTTTATTTGTGCTGTTATTCTATGTTTATAGTTGTTGTTTGCATTTGTTCTGTGTTATTGTCAGGGGATAGTCTCTTTAAGAATCAGATTATTTACAGTTGTCTATTAGTTTAAGAAATGGAAAAATAAACTGAGATAGGTACGTTTCTTTATATAGTGTAGTTTAAAACGAAATACGCTTCTTAGTATATATTTCAATGTTGCTTCCCATTTTCATTTGCTGTTGTGGTTGTGCTTGTGTGATACGTCATTTCCCTGTCCCTTGTGTACAAGAGCTTTGTGCACCTATTCCTCGGTAGACATATATTAGCTGGGTGTTCCCTTTTGTATTGTCAGTGTGCTAGTTGGATATCTGTATGGGAAGACGGTCTGGATGTAAATTAGAGAGCACCTCCCCAAGGAGATATAATGGTGACTTGTGCTCAATTTTAGTTTAGTATCCTCTTCTCTTCCCTAAAAGTTATATCACGAATATATGTTACTGTTATATAATTTGAGAGATGTTCCAAGATTCAAAATTAATAATTCTTGTTTTGTCTTATAGGATGGGAACATATTTTTGGATTATCCCTCTATGCAATGGACATTAGGTGCTGTGTGTGTGCGCGAGTGTGGCATTATATTTTCTGCGCTCACTTCCCCAATCACAGTTTATTACATAAATATTACTCGTCCAATATGTTAGCGATGTAGGTCTTTCCATTATATTGTTAGTACTGGGTTACATATGTGTTGAAAATTAGATCTAGATCCCCTTTGGAGAGAGTATGCATTTCCAGGATGTCGGGGTGAGGGATAGCTCTGCAATCAAGCCACACTATCCCTCCTATTGCGGGTGCGCAAACTCAAATGTATTTTTGAAAAAAATAATTTCTCCCTCCTTCTTTCTTCGATACCTTGAAATGTCTTTTGTGTCAAACATGTTGGAACAATTTTCCACAGAGCTTCGGATTTCCCGTGCCCATCTTTTGTTGTTCATACTTTATTTTATGACAAAAGAAATGGACTATTCTGGTGTTATATAACACTTATATTTTTTAGTATATGGCCCAGCTGGCAGTGTGCTCTATGCACATGTTGGTATTGGTTATATTTCTTCTAATGGTTCTATTTTATTATTGTTAGTTGTGTGGATTTGTTGTTTATTACCCTAAAATATTTGAACATATCGTATCTATTACTTCTGGAATGTAATCTGTTAACTTGTTGTATGTCTTTGTCATCTATGTGTGCTGTATATAGTAAGAAATTTTGTTTCTTCACTGTTCTTTATTTGTTTTAAATTTGGTCGCGTATTTCTTTTATTATCTTCACAAGTATATTAGGTAAAGACATTTCAGCCACACTACATGAAAGTAGCATAGAGGTATGCCAATATTCTCTACATTGTGCATGTTGCGCATGCAAACAACTTCATCTTACACCTGTCACTCTCTTCGAAGCACGTAATACCTGTAGAGCGCCCCCAAAATGTGTATTCACTTTTATATCCATTTTGTTCTCTGTATCTATCAATTAGGCTATTTTCTTTAATTAGTGTCCTTATATTACTTGGTATAACTTGGTCAAATTTCTTTAAAGCCCCAGTTTTATCAATGCCTTCTAGGAAAGAGCTGAAATCCCGGGCTGTTATTATATTTTCTATGTTGTACTGTTTGATGTAGCCTATTAGTTTTTGATAGAATATTGACTTCATTACAGATCCATAGAATGTTGCATGTAAATTCATCATGTGAATTTCGTTTATTTCAAGGTCGATAAGTTTTGCCCTTAAAGTATTGTTCTGTATCCATGATGGCCCAATTTACAGCACCAGTTTTTATTTATTATGAACCCTACTTCTGAACATTCTGTGTTTGGGCCATAGTTTGTTATAAACATAGTATTTAATGCATCTTATATGCATATTATTTATTGCGGGGCAAATTTTATTTATTTCTTTTATTAGTATAATGTCATAGTTTCTACAAATTTTAATCGTTTCTTTTTCTTCTGTGTTTTGTATTATTTATTCCGTTGCAGTTTAAAAAGAATATGGAGAGCGTCCATCTTTTCTCTCTGGGCTGATTTTCTTCCTTTTTTAAAAAAATAAGTGAAATATATATATTATTTGTTGATACTTTTAAGGTTTTAGGATGGGTTGCTATTAATTGATTTTTTTAATCTCTTTGTTCTCTTTCTCAGTTTCATTCTTTTTCGGGTTTCTTGTTTTCTGTCTTTTTTATTTCGTTGTTTTCTTCTCCGTTGATGTTTGTTTTGTGTTCCATGTTTACCGTCTTGACTTGTCTTATCATTTCTGATACATTTGATGCTGTTGGCCATTGCAGGTTGTCTTTCCTTTCTCTCTTTTCAAATAGTCGGTCGTGGTGGGTGATATATCTTCATTTAATTTTAAAGTGTTTATGAATTCGTATTCCGTTCGCTTTTTTTATTTCTTTCATTTGCTTCTTCTCTTTGCGTTGTTAATTCTGGTACTTTTCTGTTCCTTCTCCTTCTTGTATCATTTCCTCTTTCGGTGTTGGTTCGGATGCCGTGTGAATTATTTTGCTTTGCTTTCTCTTACTTATTTTAGCCGATTTTTATGTGCTTCTTTGTTAAGTTCGGCCTTTTCATGAATTGTTTTTCCTGCTTGGCCTTGAGGAAGTTCATTTTCTATTTGTTCTGCTTTTTCTTCCCTTTTTCTCTTTTCATTTTAAGTTTCCTTCAGTATTAGATCTGGAGATTCTTGTGTTTCTTGTTCATTTTCGCTTTCAATGATTTCACCTAAAAACTCTTCAAACTCATTTTCTGCTGCAATAGGTATTACACTGGTATATGTGTCTTGTTGTTTCTACTTTTTGAGGCTTCTTGCATTCTCTTTTCTCGTGCCCGTTTTGGCGCATTTGCGACACGATCGGTAATGGAAGCAGCCTTTATACCAAGATTTTACGAGAAAGACAAAAATCCTAAAAAAAAGTTGTGTGTGGAATAGTTGTACTGGTATAGTATTAGGTTGACATTTCTTCCTCCATTCTTATTGTGAAATCACTCATAGGGATTTTCACTGGTATTTATGAAAGGTACATCTAAAATATTTTTGGACCATCTCCCATTCGATGCAGCTGGCTCCTCCACTTGGGCTCTATTAAAATCTATCATGATGGGGCTAGATGGGATATTGCTCCCTTTGGAGTGGAACAATTCATGCAGGTAAATAAAAAAGGCTGCTTTCTTTCGATATGAGGACAAAGAACATATAGTGTAAAACAAAAACACACTTCCAAATGGCTAAGGTGCAACCTTGTAATCAAATGGATATTTCAACCTTGTTAAAATTTTATTGTTTACTGTTTTCTTTGAGCCTTTGAACTATCTCTTCTCTCATAACCATCGCTACTACAATGTTTTCCTCGAACACATCTTTATGGACTTCTTGTCTTCAGAGTACAAGACAACTAACAATCGAACATTTTCATGCGTGTCCTTTATGACAGAATTGCATTTCTGCACTTTCACCCACACATATATTCTGTAATGTCTACCATTGAATATTACCTTGGTTAACTTTGTTGCTTTATTCTTTGCATCATCTAACCTGGCACAACTGTCTATCAAAAACAGAGTATTAGTACTCTGGTAAACGTGTACGAGGAACTCTAACCACTTTGTTGAACTCTTCATCGGGATCTATCACAATTACTTTGTCGTCTCTAAAAAGCCATTTTCTGTCTGTAGGTATAGTTATAGTTGTCCAGAAATGTTGGTTAGATGATGACAACAGAGTCAAAGAAGTTCCTGCATTATGTTTGTATCAAATCCAGAACAAATATTGTCTTGTCACAATTTATATTACCTCATATAATCATATTATGAGGTTATCTCTTATCCATAATATAAATGTCATATAAAAGCTCTGTGTGGGCATCGAAATCAGTGTTAGTTTCTCTCGCTGTGATAAAGGATTATTATAATTCGTCTTGTTTGTAGCCTCCACGCAATTTAGGTATTCCTCCCATATTAATTTGTTGTATTTAATTTATGTCTGTTCATTGTGTTGGAGCCTTTACAAATTGGCTGAAATCATCAGTTGAAAATACATTTTCCGAAAAGAAGGTATAGTTTGTGGTTTAGTCAGTTTATCTGGTTGCTATACAATTTAAAAATAGCTTTAATACCTCCACAACTATACATATATTATTTCTATTTGTTTCATGGCCCTTTAACGTATTTAGTATTCCTGCAGCAATTAGATGTCTTTTATCTAATAATTATGTTACAGCACTTTACAAATTTAGTCAAAATTAGTGTCATATTATGTTATGTCAATGCTTTTGTTTCACTGCATGCGTAATACCTTTTATAATTTTGTCCATGCATTGTTTGGATAACAGACATCCTATTACATTCTTCAAGTCGATACATTTATTGGCGATTTGTGATTTTGTTTCAATATATGCGTCTTCCCTCAGGTTTTGGATATCTATATTTCTCACTCGTTTTTACACTTCCTTTCTGAGGGGCACCATTTATGCTACATATGTGACACTCAGGAAAATATAGCACTATCTAAAATCTCAAGATGTAATTCATCAATTTATTTGAACTAAGGTCGTTTAAAAAAGTATAGATCTGAGATGGTTGTTCGAAATGATTTCCTGAATATCTAAATAATGTTGGCTTCTACATTTCCTTTCTGTTAATCTACAGATGAATACATGGTTAACAATGACACCATTGAGCTCAGTATGTTTTTGTTGTCCGTGAAAGAAATAATTTGATAATTCTGTAAACTATTACCTTAGTTTGTACCCTTGAGACAAATATATTGGGTATTCCTTCCTTTGTAATCATGACCTTTTCTATTCCTGAATTGGAATTCTTTCCTGGAGCAGTTTATCTGTCTTTCCTACATTGCAATTAAAACTTTAAATTCACTCGTCACTTTACTTCAAATGATATGAATAATGACATAGACACAATATTGACATTGGATCACATGTTATACTTTTTGTTTTAAGGTTTAATAATAGAGTGAGTATGTAAAATGCAATGGTGTGTTTGATTAAGATGTATAATACCCTGTGGTGGTTTGTCTAGCTACTTAAGAGCCATACGTTGTCATTCTTAGCATTTAGCATCCACAAAAACTAGCTGAGCCTTAAAGAAATAAGTAACCAACATTAAAACTAAGATCCATTACAGGGGCAATATATACATACTAGTAATAAACCTATTTTCTTCTGCTATTTTTGAATGTCGTTAACGTGTGGAATTCGAATCATTTGCACCGCTGGAATTATACAATTTGAGCAGAAGGTTGCTTTTTCCCAATCGTAAATCGGTAGATTTTGTACCTCAAATAATTGCTGCTGCTGTTGAAATTGTCGTAATTAATGCTTACGCTATTTAGATATAACACATTTTGATACAGCTTCAAGTTAGGCATTCCAATGGAAAAAGCTCTTTCATCCTGTATCTGTTCTTCATAGTATGTGCATGATTCTTTTAGACTGTACACATTATTGATGTTTTTTTCAAAGTCTATTGTGTATGGTACACGTTGATTTTTTTCCTGTAATCGAATGCGAAAAATAAAATGAATTTTAATATATGATTGATCAGCTATGTCATTATTGGAGTCGGACTAGTCGTAAATAAGCCCAATTTATTGATTTGAATGACTGATTGATGGAGCATAGTTAAATCCGTAAATAGTAGAGAATTTTATAGGTATAATTTCAAGTGTAACAATAGGCACAACCCACTGGTGTCATATATATTCAACATTATATATCTTTCCCTCACGATCAGGTATTTTAATACCATTTGGTGATTCCTGATTTAAAACGATATCCAATTCGAAATGATTATATATGTAGTAACTTTCATTATAATGAATAATTATCTTTTATCGTAGATTATCATCTATTAACTTGTATCGTATACGGCAGAATTTTTTAAAACTTCTAGGTGTTCATGGCAATGATTTAGATATAGATCATGTCATTCCTTGTGCTTCTTTTGACCTATCACGTCGAAATATACAATTTTACTAAACAAATGATAGAGGAATAGAACAGTTCAGTAGAAAAGTCAAAGCTGTTAAAACTGTATCATTCAAGAGGATTTCGATCACATATGTTTAATCTGTTTTCTCTCTTCTTTTGTTTCCCTTAGAGACTTAACTGCATAATAGACTCATGTAATAACAATAGTTGCTACAATTGTGCTCAAAGGGAAACAGACGCATTTGTTTCAATGTATCCGATACACTTTATTTAGCATTGGTTTTTGTGTTGTTTTTTTCTTCCTATGTTCTTTTTGTTTGTTTTGAAATCAATGTCTTTAAATGTTATCAAGCAAGTGCTTAATGCTAATTGGTTAGAGTAACGCAAAGTTAAATGACAATTTTCCAGTGAAGTATCTAATACCAATTGATGTCATGGAATCTACTTTCAACTCTGTCTGTAATTCTGTCGAATCATCAATTGTTCGAAATTTATTCATCAAAGATTTCATTGCTAGGACATGTGGCAATTAATTGGATATTTTAGCTGATCTTGTATTAACAAAAATCTCATATGTTTTCTTGATTTGTTTCTTGCACATTTTTCAACTCCTTGTAAGTTAAAGTTTTTTTATAGTTATCTTTTGTATGTCCAGTTTGCTATACTAATGTCGAATTCTTGTTTGTAGTATAAAATTTATGGGTAATTGAAGCAACTATCATTTTTCTTTCAAATCCAATTACTTTCGAAGTTGTTCTTATTCCATTTAAATAGTGTAAATATGGCTGAAGGTGCTGGAGATGATTGTACCCGGACATATACAAACCTGATTATCATGTATATATTTTACAAAGAACCAATTTCGGATGCAGTAATTGAGGATGCTTTAACGGAAACTACTTTAGATAATAATAGATTTAAAACTAAGACAAACTGAAACTACTTTAGATAATAATAGATTTAAAACTACGAAGAAAAAAAGTTTTGTCAAAAAAGTCAAAGACAATCGATGAGGATTTGGAACATGCTATAATAGCAATCAAGCGTTTATTTCCAAATTATCAGTTGTGGAAAAAATGTGTAACCCTGCAATTTTAGAAGATGAGATAGTTTTTGCATTCAACTCAACACATACCTTTCAGGATATATTAGAGATGTTAGAGATACGGAAGAAACACGATCTAAATGTCCCTTAGAAAAAAGAACGGGGGCAGAAAAAAACCTTTGTACGAAGACAGCCGTTAGAAAACACTATTATACATAGACAGCCAGTGCAGGTTCGTGAGGAAACTAGAATAGAATTTATTGAAGAAATATTGATTGATACAAATACATTAGATCATCAATTAAGAGAAGGAAGAACTGACTTGAGTTAATCAATTCGCAAACTAGACGAAGCTTTCAGTAAGGTGTCTTACTGTTATAAGCTGCATATGGAGATGGACTCGTTCTAAGATTATTTACCTCACCAGAAGACAGATTGCAGGATATAAAAAAGTCGTTTCTATTTTCTGCCTAAATAACAGAAGCCTTTAAAACAGCTCTCAAAAATAATGACAGAGAGCTCAAACATCGAAGGAAAAATTAAGGAAGAAACCAATGATCTATTATATTTTATATATTATATTGTATTATATTATATATTATATTATATTATATTATATTATATTATATTATATTATATATATATATATATATATATATATATATATATATATATATATATATATATATATATATATATATATATATATATATATCTGTGTGTGTGTGTAACTCGGAAGCATTGGAACCAGGCTCATTCCTACGAACATCTTAAAGGCACATTTCAATAATTTTGAATAGTTGCGTACCGGAGACCTAAAAATCTGAACGACCATCCGAAGAACCATCTGGTACCTTCCAAGGTAACTTCAGACAAGACCACATATGTAGGCACATATTGCTGCAAACACAAGTGTTGCCTAATTTGCAAACATATGCCAGAGACCAAATCGTTCAGAAGTTCGACGAGAGGAGTTAGCTACACTATCAATCAGAGGCTAGGATGTCGAACCAAAAATGTATCTTCTAACATGTAGGATCTGTGGCGAAACCGTTGATTTCAGAAAACGAATGAATAACCACAAGAGCCACATTCGCAACAAAATCAACGCGAACCTCGCCAACCACTACAACTCGACTGGGCATTCAGTCGAGTACATGGAGATGCTTCCGACTGATTCTAACTTGGGGCAGACCGATAAAAAACGCTAACATAAGGAACAATACTGGATACTTCAATTGAAAACTTATGCGGAGTTCGGCCTAAATGAAAAAGTCTAACCTTCCTAATTAAATCTTATCAAAACTACAGTCAGGCATCAGTTTATCAGACGTACGCAATTTTTTCGATAATATTTACCCAAGTAAATATTCCGTACCTCTTTACATGTATTATGCATATTCTTCTTCTTCTTCTTCTTCTACTTCTTCTTCTTCTTCTTATTCTTCTTCTTTTTGTTATTATTATTATTATTATTATTATTATTATTATTATTTGAACTCTTGGCCATTATCCCGCAATACCATGCTCTTGAAATACTTCCTTATTACATTGTTCCTTTCTGGGATATAATTTCTTTTGCATATTTTGATGACCTCTTTGATTTTTCGTCACGCATGGTGTCAGTCCTTTGCTCCCAGCCTGGAATTAGGTCAAAACACTTTGGTCCTCTGCGTGATATGCAAGATAAACACTTCATTGAATTTTTTTACACAATTTTGTTAGATTGATTGCAGCATAACATAGATATGTAGTTTACCCGTTTTAGATCGTTTTTTAATTTTTTGTTCTTTCTTTTTTATATTGTTTGTCTATTGTTTTCTTTATTTCCCCGGTATCGAAACATGATGGAGTCAAAAATTCTTCTTTGCTTTTGTGTTTAGTGTTTGTTTTGTGGATGTGAATTGTTTCTTCCCCTGACGAAGAGCTTCTTTAGCTCGAAATGTTGAGAATGAGGAACAGTTTTGTATTTGCGCCATTATCAATTTTTATATCATTATATATATATATATATATATATATATATATGTGTGTGTGTGTGTGTGTGTGTGTGTGTGTGTGTGTGTGTGTGTGTGTGTTTTACAAATGACTTACAGAAAAGTTAATATTTTAAGGTTTAGCCGCCTATTTCAAAATTTTAATTAGTCATAATGCTATTAGTATCAATATCAATGATTGTTTGCTTGTTTCATGGTCTTTGTCATTTAAATCATTTGCACTTGCGGTTACAGGACTGTCACCATTGTTATCCTTGCTGTCTTTATAATTCTTATTCGCGATCTCTTCTTGTCTTCCTGTTGCTATCGTTTGACAAATTATTATAGACAATTTAACAGCTGTGGAATCGTACTGTTTACCACCTCAGTATTAATGGCAATATTCAGTCCTAGTTTATATCTATCTGATTACATTTCAAATGGATGTAATAGCAAGAGATACCAACCATCCTGATCACCATATTATTGGAAAAGAAACGTATACCATGTCCAACGAAGAAATCGTATAGTATCACGCTAGAATCTGAAATATATAGCTGCAATTCCATTATAACGTTCTTAGCTGCGCCATAATCTTGTTTCCCTAAAAATATATTTTTTCCGGTAATGTTTGAAGTGTTTTAAACAGTGGAAACAGACTGAGTAATATATGATCTGTTTTGAGCTGAATCAATTAAGGTACAAAATTTGATATAGTATTGAGATTTCATTTGCTGTCAAACATTTACTATCCCGTAAAAGGATGTATATACATCCGCAGTAATTATCTTCCTGAACAAACCATTTGACTTTCTTATCTCACATTCCAAAATACCTCCACTCAGAGATTATATTAAATTGCGATAGAGCTATATAATTATTATTATTGTTATTATTATTATTATTATTATTATTATTATTATTATTATTATTATTATTTGAATTAAATACTTGTTTACCAAGTAAATGTATTACAAAGTCAGACAATAGTTTTCATTTTAAAAAGTAAACATAAAATTTACAAATTGATTTCCCTAATACTGGTATACCTTTATCTGCTAAATGAGAATAAGATATTCTGCATCCCGCTGTTGCCATCCATGATGCCAAATTAAGTTTGTTTAGTGAGATGGTCATATTGTTTTCAATCATAAACTATATGGCATTTACACTCTTGCTTCTTGTTTTCCTCTTCTAATCGTATTTATAATTCCTCTATGGTTTCGTTATCTCCCTGTTTCATATATTCATTTTTGTGATTCGCAATTCTCAAGGCCATATCAGAAACATCGTTAAAACAAAAATCGCCATCCATTTCAACTGAGTCAGACACCCTGTCCAGTACATAGAAACGCTGGAAACTCAGAGAAGTGAGGGATGGACTGATATCGAACGTGCCCAGAAAGATAATTTTTGAATACTGCAGATGCAAACACTGTCTAAATTTTGACTCAAATGAGAATCTTTAGCTCATAATTTGTTTATTTATTATTTTTTAATACATCGATCGTGCGTCAGCTTCTTTTCCATTAATTTGTTCGACCGCGCTGTCCTCTAGTGACATACAAGTATTATTATTATTATTATTATTATTATTATTATTATTATTATTATTATTACATCTGTCTAGCACTTTCTCTTGCAATACAAATACATTCATATCTTTGTTTCTCTTAGTTGAAATTATATCGGGAACGTACCGAATAGAAGCGAGAAATATTGTACTGCTATGAGACAGGGTACATGCGCGATCCATATTCCGCTGTATGACGTAGTTAAACAGGCAAGCAGTACAGCGCTATTGTGCTTGTACCTTACATGCAAAACTTTTTTTTGTGTGCCTTTATTCGTATATGCTTCATTATTTTCATAGTTTATAGCTTCTGTGTTATGATTTCAATCATTATTGTTTTACGTGTGAAAAGATTTGTCTGTATTTCGTGTCTGTCTTTTTGTGCGTATTTTCATTGTCCCCTGATGAAGGCCATTCCTAGGTCGAAAAATAGTAAACTTTTCTCTTTTCCTCACGCCGATCTCCAACTTTAGTGTATACATATCTCGAAAAAGCAGAAAGCTGTATATTGTGATCTATTTACAATCATTTAATGTAAATGGTTCACAGCGCACAGTTTTCTGATTTTTTTAGATTTATAAGGATTATTTTTTTGTTGTTGGTTACAGTAACGCAATACTATGTACAGATATATTTTGTTTTCGTTTTTGTATTGTAGTTGTTATTTGTTTTTGTCGTCCGTTTTGAAAGAGAGATCCATAGATCTCGATAGCGCTTGATCAATTTATCACATTTGCTTCACCGTGCTTTGTCATGTTTGTTAACTCTATCATTTTTTATTAATAAGGATAATCTGTCAGAGATCCGATGCATTTGGAGAGATTGCTTTTATGTAATTCGTTTGCACCTTATATAAGGCGTGACACCACTAATTATTTGGGAAATAGGGAACCAGTCTTGATTCCTTATTTATTTGTATTTATTTTTTTTTTGGGGGGGGGTGGGGGCGGTGAAGTGCAGGCGGGATTAGCAATTGGTGTAAAAATGGAGATTATATTTTGATTTTTTTAAATATTTTTTTTAACCATCTGACAACTTCAAATTCTGTTGGAAGAAATACATTGAGAAAAATGTAGAGTGATTAAAAAGCGTCCGAGTCCTATTTCTGATGCAAGCTGAAAGTGCCAATTTGATAGTGACGCACTTCATGCACATTTATCTAGAAAATTAAATCCTGTGCATATTGATAAATATTGATAAATCTCAACAGAAATGATATAAAACGTTGATGTGAATTTGCTAACATTGCGATCTGTAGGACTGCGGTTAGTGGTGTTGGACTTATAAGAAAATATTGAAATTTTGCATAATTGACAAACGGTCAGAAAAAGCCCAGTGGGAGAAATACCAATGGTTGAGAGAGAGAGATAGACAGACAGACATAGAGACAGACAGGGAAGGAGAGAGTTTTCCTGGTGCACTGCAACTATGAGACAGGTTTATATGTAAATAGGGACGGATATAAGAGAGAGAGAGAGAGGGGGAGAGAGAGTTATAAGACGGACAGGAGTTAGCACAATCCCACATACTGTATAAGCTCGACGACAATGTACAAGGAGATAAACACAGGTAAGAAACCATGTCACTTGACGATCATATTTATATATATTACTCAACATGCAGCTTTTGTCCTAAATTGAAGGTAAGATTAAATACAACTCATACAGGTCTGTTGTAATCAGGGAAAAATGAGGCCAGGAATACTGTCTCTGACGGTTTTACTCGTCTTATGTAAGTATCAGAGAGACTTTCCATTTACATGTATAGCTACAGACGGAATCGCTTGAAAGATGCCAGTAGTACCAATGCAATGTGTCTCAAACCGTAGTTCTTGAATTTCTATGACACTGGACTCCTCATTCGTATGATTCATTATTTCACTTGATATATCCAGATATATTGTCTCAATACTCTTCAGACTTACAAGAAACCGTACTGAGCGACTAAAGCAGTGTTCCTAGCTAGGGTCAATATATGGTTATAGATGGTTTAATTTCGATTAAATTGACACAAACGGATAACTACGATTAAAATATTAATTCTGGAACAATTTGCTTTCCTGATTATATTTGAATTCCTTTGTTTTCAAAAGAGCGTCTCCTTTCTGCAAATAAATCTCTTTCTTTCTATCAGTTCTGTTTCAACTTCTTTACAAATTGTTGAAACAGCTTGAGTATCAAGAGATGAATACAGACCTCGAATAGGTATATAGTGAAAATTGTATGAATATCCATCTTGTGAGATGGAGCAAAATAGGTCGGAATGAGGGTTGGTGGGTAAAAGTACTGAATGGGAACAGGGATGTGGCTAAGAAAGCACAGGTACATGCTGCCTGTGATGCAGTACTTGAAATGTATAAATTCAAACCTGTTAATCCGAATTCCCGATATCGCAATTCTTACCAAAAGCCAGAAAACAAAATTAAGGATAAAATTATAATCGAAATGACGAGTATAAAGAAAATATTAATTCAGTCGTAACTTCTCTGGCCTTTCCAACAACGAAAAAACCTCTCGAATGTAATTCAGTTATAGCGATATTGGAACTATTTGAATCACATCAGCAAAATATGCCCTTATGAAAGATGCCACTTTGTTGATATAGGTTGTTGAGAAAAACCCGTGATTAAAATTGTGGTTGCGTGAGTAAATGGCCAGGCTTCCGGAGCAGTTAAAAGATTTAACATGGTAATAAACCATATGCCATTTTAGGATTTGTATGCTAACGGAAAGGAAAGAGACGAAGGAATTGAATGACGGTTGTCAAACCGCTTCCCCGTCGATACCGAAGATTTGCTTGTCCCAATGGTATTGGAATTAGAGAGGTTTCAGAGAAGTTTCTGTTATCGTAGGTTTCTTAATTGAATTCGTCTGAGCCAATGATTTGTGTTAAAATCTACAAATGATAGCCCAACTCCCGGTATTACATGTCCGCTTGTGTGTGTGTGTGTGTGTGTGTGTGTGTGTGTGTGTGTGTGTGTGTGTGTGTGTTTGCGTGTATGAGAGAGGGCGGGGGAGGGATTGAGGGAGACGTGCAGGTCGACATTTATATTCTTCTTATTTTTGTCTTGCATTCCATTCAGACCTATTTCTGAGCTGTGAAACCCAACTGGTCTCACCACTCATGATCTGCGAATGGCAGTGCCTTCAGAACCATACTTCTACACATGTAACCTTGGATGACCCGGTATATATCGAGTGCCGAGATTACTGCATTAAGCATGGGTACGTATGACTCTTCCTCTTTTACATATTTTTGTAATTCTCGTCCTCAATGGAAGTAAAGCTTTAAATCTGCCAAACTTGACCAATTACAGTCACGGTTCTAATTAGATGAATTTTGCACGATTTTACTTGCAAATATTGCTTTCCTTCGCCAAAAGGTTGTTGTATTTCTTTTTATCATTATGTCTGAAATCAATTGATGTATGCTCTCATTAAAACTGACACGCTTGTACCAAACATTTATTCTTTTCTTGACACAGGAATAATAATTCACACATCGGCAAATACACATACACACAATGAACACACGCACACACCTGTTGGTGGAAGAATTACACTAGTTCATTGCGAGGCATGTGTCAGTTTTGGAGAAATATAAGTTGCTTTGGTCAAAAAATCAATCAATTTCTCAATCCATAAAATGTGATAAAATTTCAACGAATATAAATATATTTTCAATTATGTGTATGCCACTTTATGCAACAGTGGTGATTATTGGAATCTTGTTAGCTGTAAAGCATCTATTGAAATAATCGGTTGATTGTGAAATTGTGTACTGATTCTGAAATTATGTACCTATGCTGAATGAAACCTTCTTTAAAAGTAACATATGTTCAGCAATTAGATGCAGAAAACGAAATTGTTGTAGAAATATATATTCATTCATCAATCACATGTCTTTTGGGGGCCATTTTTCTTACAAGGACGCGTTTGGCAGCTTAAAACAAATTTGGTATATCAAGAAAGTGTATTATTATCAGAAATTATGCTAGTCCGATGAAATCATTTAAATGTGTGTTCCTGTGGAGTCTTAGCACTAATGAATTGACTTTCCTATTAATTTTCCCATTATAATAACGATGATCATCAGTTATAAGATGCATATCCAATAAAAAAAAATCGAAAATAAGCCGAAATTCCTTTCGATGAAGGCGTATTTTCGATTTAAAAAATATTTAGACAATTGGACATTTGTTTCTGTGTATTAACAATAAGTAAACTGTACACAACATTGAAATAATTATAAATCTATACATCTCAATGCAGCATGGATAGAGAGCTGATAATGCTATTGCAATTGATATACGATTTTACTGTTAGATTGTGACGTATAATTTGGAACATATATGTTTCTTCTATGAATACTCAAGTTACCCCTTTCTCCACGTTAACGTATGCGTTGTGTTATGTGTTATGCGCTAATCATGGTAGGCGGCCTATTTTTGAGACGGCTTACTTTCGAAAGTAGAACTACGTATGAATTCGATGGACAATTTTTGAGGTGGACTAAATTTCGAGATCTGCTTAGTTTCGAATATTTCAGGCATTCTATTCTGCGGACGAAACGCTGTCTTAAGTTTCTTCTTTTCTATTTCAGATATGACCATATTGGAAACCCCTTTGCACTTGGCTGAAAAGTTCTTTTTTGAGAAGTTGAATGTTAATCGATTGAAATTAAATCAATCATCTACTTTCCTTCTTCCTTTGTTAGCTTTTATTTTGAATCTTTTGTATTTGTATGTGAACATGTTTGTGAGAGACAAAATTTTGTGTACGCATGTGAGGATGTTTGTAACAGACAGACAGAGGTAGAGAAAAATCATCGAATAGATAATATTAAATACATGTGGAATTGAAACATCTCGATGCGATTAGTGACAAAAATTTTTAATTCGGGTTACCGACAGTTTTGAGTTTCCTACGTTGCAGACATAAGACTGCCTTACACAGGGACTGAATGAGTCATTCGAGTAGTGCCGAGTATTCGAATGATTGATTGATTTCTGAGTTATCGAAGTTTAACTGTATCATTTTTATTATTTGATTCAATAGTGTCCTGCAAAAGTCAGTGAAATGCAACTCTTTAACATTCAATGACTTATAGAACGTTTCAAGCTTTCTTTATTGTTATTGGGTTTATTTGAAACATATTGCAAATTTATTCGATTGACAGCAGAGTATACCCAAATAAAATAAATATCAAGACAATATAAAAGGTTATGTCATAAAACAAAATAAGAGAGACATTATGTAGCGTACTAACGGGGGGGGTTGGCGGACGGGGGGGGGGGGGTCTCCGGGCGCCAGAGGTCTTGGGGCGCCAAAACAGCTGATTAAAATTCGGGCCTCGTATTCTCACCCTTTGGGCCATCATCGTCGCCCCGGGCGGCATTTACCCTTAGTACGCCACTGGGGACATTAGAAACATTTGCAAACAATATGGTCTTTAATAATGTAAATCACAAAATCTTAGCGACGATACAATGTTAGCGAACTTAGCAACTGAACTTATTTTACGTACATATTACGCTCTCCAAAATTATATACATCGTAAGCGCCAAATGATATAATGAATGTAAGTAGTAAGTGGTGGGTACTGGGGGACAAACTTTTTTGATGGCACTATAGGGACAAGATGCACGCCATCTTGTCCCTATAGTGCCATCAAAAAGTTTGTCCCCCAGTACCCACCAAGATGGTGGGTTGGGCCTCTATAGGGCACAAGATGGCGGGTAGGTCTCTACAGGGGTTAAATAGTGGTACCGTAATGTTAGTGACGAAGGCCCGACCCCTCACGTTCACTAACATCAAAATGGGGTAGGTGATTTTGATAGTAGTGAACGTGAGGGGTCGGGCCTTCGTCACTAACATTACGGGGGAGGGAGGGTAGGGGAGGGGTAGAATTAATCTTTCTTGAAAAAAGGGTGGTCCTGAATCGGTTTTAAAAAGCAATGTTATATTTCTTGTCGAATGACTGCAGTAGCATTTGTTGTATGCCTCCCAAATATTTAAGATATGTTATGTTTTTCTGCACACGCCTTGCGGCTACAAACAATGTTACAACATTTCCCAAAACCGAAGACGGGAGAACAGTAAAAACACGTCTTGTTTTATCGACAGTCTGAAATGGACTGACTGAAAATACATTGTTACAGTTTTCATGAACGCATGTTTGGGCTCAAGAATGAGAGTGTAGAATAGGACGGGTTATAGAGTGCAGAATTGGATGGGTCATACTCGAGTCATTCTTACACCGTAAAGCTATGTGCTTGTTTGTTTTGTTTGTTTGTTTGTTTGTTTTTTGTTTTTTTTGGTTTCCTTCTGAAAACGGTAGATCTAGAATTTTTTCGTGACACATTGCAGTGCCAAAATAGGAACAAAGCTAAGATACCTGACATGCACAAGAACAACTAAACTCAAGATTTTATATGAGCCAACGATTGACCTATGGAAGAAAAATCGTTGTACAATTTTTAAAGGTTGCAAGTTTTTGAAAAAATTACAAAACTAACGTCACATTTCACATAATCATTGTGACTACTGCCAACATTTGTGGAGAGGCATCTTAAAACGGGAACAGATACCATGATCATTTCAATCAAAATCATTGTATAAGAAACTTAGTGTGTGTGTTTGTGAAACAGAGAAAATTGACATTACGACGGAGAGAGAGAGAGAGAAAGAGAGAGAGAGAATATTTTATTCCTACTTTTAAAAAAATCACGACACTTACCTTTTTTTATGGTATATTTTCCTTAAGAAATTTCAAAATCACACATTCCATTTTTAAAAAATCACATCGATAGGAAACAAATCCTCTTTTTTCGGTAAAGTATCACAAGATTGAATTGGAGACATAGTCTACTAAAATCCTTCTTTTGAAAACGTAGATGTAAAATTCTCACAAAATAATACATCCAAACGTTCTGTGATGTATTTTGACTTAAGGCTGATACACTTTCCATTGATCACAAATTATACGATGGGGTTGTGCACAGAACATTAGATTATAATGGTCTAGACTAAAAGTAACACTAAACTTCCGAAATTGTACCGGACGTTAGCGGAGACTTAAAATAATCCTGAAAAAAAAAAAATGGAAAATTTTTTTTTGATTTTTTAAATTTTGTTTATATCAAAACACACAAACACACTATCTACATTTTTTTTTTGGGAAGGGGAAATTTTTTAAAAAACAAATCAAACACACAAACACACTATCTACATTTTTTTTTTTTTTTTGGGAAGGGGAAATTTTTTAAAAAACAAATCAAACACACAAACACACTATCTACATTTTTTTTTTTTTTTGGGAAGGGGAAATTTTTTAAAAAACAAATCAAAAACACACAACCATTTTTTTTTACTTTTTAATTTTTTTATATCAAAACACACACCACAAATATACAATCCATTTTTTTTTTAAAAAAATTTTATTTGATGGACTGCAAAAGTTGTTGTTGTTGTTGTTGTTGTTGTTGTTGTCTTTGCTGCTGCTGCTGTTGGTGCTGTAGTCTATTTCTTTCCTCCCAATTTTAGATCGATAGAAAGAGAGGGAAAGTGTTTTTTTTTTTGGTTTGTGGGTAAAAAACAAACCACACAACACCATTCAGATATATACATCAATAATAATAATTATATTTTATTCAATGTATATACATTATGTTACTCGTGGTAATAAAACAATTTCATATAAGTCCAATACAGTTCAATACACTTCCATATATACCTTTTCATTCTCTTATTGTTCTGACACTTCAGGAAGATTCTTGTCTACAATTCTCTCATAACTTTCTTCTGGACTCTCATTGATAAACTCCAACTTAATAAAATGTCCATTATCATCTCGAATCCACCGCTCTTTTTTACAAATCCTGTAAACTTTACTATGATCTAATCCAAAACACCTTGCCACATCATGAATGGAATCCATCCGACTATATAATCCTGAATTCAAGTCAGTTAATTTCACAGGTCTCACAAATCCTCCAATGACTTGACTCTTCTTCTCTGGCTCTTCCCATCTAGCTTGAAATCTTTTCTGGAACTTCTTCGAAAAGACCGACTTACAAATTCCAGTACAGCAAAAGTTTATACTTCCTGTAACACAATCAAAATATTCAGCAGCCTTTTCCATACTTTCAAATCTTCTTTCCTCTGTCTCACCAACAAACTGGCACAACACACTTCTATCACTTCCAAAATTAACTCTCCTTTTTTCTTTATCATTCTTCACATGTTTATGCAAACATGTTCGTTCTCTAGCAGTCATCACTTGAAGATTTTCTATTCTATCATCATCAAGTACATCATTGAGATGTACCACTTCACTCTGTCTTGGTAGATCCACTCCATTCACCGCTTCAAAGACAAATCTCCCTCGATTTGTATGTTTCTTCCTCTTTCCTTCCTTACCAGTAACCTTAATCTTTATCAATCCAAATGAATTCAAATTTCCTTTGACTTTCCTTCCATACTTCATATGATAGACATTACCAAGTATGTCAGCAGCATAATTATCATACACCTTATAAAAATACTTATTCAGTTCAATTCCAGTATCTTGACTTTTATCTCGAGCGCAGTACTTTTCCATCTTCACAGTTTGAAAGTTCAATCACGACTAGTGATTCTGAGGGTAAGAAGGTCTATATATATAGGTTCCCTGGGTGAAACTGAATCAGCTTCAAAGTAAACTTCAAGATGAAAAGATCACGCGAAATCTATGAGAAACCAGAAGAAGAACAAAAAAAAACAAAGAGGCCACGACGACGATTTTCCGTGCCACCTGAAACACCACTAGATGAAGTGCTAGCTCAAATCCAAGCGAGCGATTTCGAAGAGGAGATGAGTGAGCCTGAAACCTTACCACCTTCAAGTCCACCCAAAGAATCCACCACCACCACCACTACCAACACCAGAACCTCAGGCCAAGAAATACAACCTAGTACTTTGGCTCCTCCTGAAAATTACTATTGGATTCTACAGACTCAAAAAATAACTTCTCGAAAATTTAAAACTACAGCTTACACTCACACGGTTCACTTTAAAGACTTCAAGTCCAAAGTACCTCCCGAGAAAGCGGCGGGGTTCATTAGCGATTTGTGGGATTCTGTCTTAATGAACTTGTAACGACAATGTGGAGCCAGCGAAGACGATCGATTGAGACTGGCCATTCATCACGACAATTTGAAGAGTCCTGTTTGGATCGAGTTCAGCACCCCGGCAGAATTAACGCCAGACAAAGTCATGTCCAAAATAGAACATGTGCAACAATCGAACGACAAGTTTACCATCACCGATGGAAAGGCCACACTTTACTTGACTCACGTTTCCCCTCCTTGAGGAAGTGGACGAAGTAGGAAACCGTTACTGGTGGACGATATTCAAAGTACCAAACGCAGTGTCGTCCAAATCGACAATACTCAAGACCATATGTGCTTTGCTCGGGCTATTGTGGTGGGGCGAACATATGCCAACAAGAACGAGAGCAAAGAATGGAAAAGAGCCTGGAATAACATTCGACAGTCGGACAGAACCAAACAACGAAACAAAGCAGAACTCCTGTTGCAACAAGCAGGCATCCCTAACCAGCCAAGTGGTTAACTTTGAGGTTTTGAAAAAATGCTTTGGTGTCTGGACAAGTGGAAGACTTTCGAGTGCACACGTTAGAACCTCACAAGATCGTACGGTTACCTAATCATCAAATTGTCACTCGTCCTTTACAAAAAGTGTACCAAATCGTGTACCAGAAGCGAGTGAGACTTCCAGACCACACCACTTTACATTACTGACACGCCGATCTGCAGTATAAAAAGGGCACCCCTTCCAAACCTAACCATTTATTCTCACTTTCAACGTTAACCAAGAAGCAAGAAGAAGAAGAAAAAAAAAGATGAGTCACCACGACTTGGAGTTTGATGCAGTACCATGCGATGAAACGGATTCTGTACGGTTTGGTATTGACGTTAATGACAACAAGGTGAATGTGGGTCCCTATTTGCATATCAGAATACCTGTGACTTTACTTGGTTATGCCAAGTATGAAAGTCGACTCGAGTCATTCCAAGACAAGTGGCCAAAATTTCTAGAAGGACCTAAACCGGAAGGTTTAGCTAGATCTGGATTTAAATACACGGGAGAAGGAGATAAAGTTCAATGTTTTAGTTGCGGTGTGAAACTTCGCCATTGGGAGCCTACCGACTCAGCTTACATTGAACATGCCAGATGGTCTCCGCACTGTCAGTTCTTACCTTTAGTCGCCTTAGAACAGTTCGGGTACGATGAGCCAGATGCCAAACAGAAGAAGAAGAAGTAGTTTTAAAAAAAACTCCATGTCGGAGGAGAATACTTCTTCTTTAGAAGAATACGGAAACTTTACCAGAGTACATTCGTGGCTTGCCTTTGGAAGTGCGCGAAAAGATTTTACCAAGAGTTTGCCAAAGATCTAGCCCGTCACCACTAAGTGTCTATTATTAGGCAGCCTGGCTATAAAAGAGTGGGTATGCCTGAACTCTACACGCCAGTTGTGAAACGGATTCCGTGGAAGGAAATCATAGATCATGTTCAGACCTTAGAGGATTATAAAAAAGTGATACAAGAACTGTTTCCATTGAATTTTGGACGTTATGTGGTGTGTGTCTTAGTGACTGCTTATCTTGGAATTCGTTTTCCAGGACATTTGTTGTGGAGTATTTTTGAGGACAAGTGTTTCCCTTGGATTCTTTTGGAGGATCCGTGGTTGTTTTGGACTCAATTGTTGAGTTCCAAAAAACAATATGACCCTGTGTTCTTTTTTGGACTTAGTAGAAGAAGAAGACTATAAAAACTTGATTTTATCAGTCCACGAAAGACAAATTGTACGTTTAGCGTTGAGAGTGGTGATGAAAATTAGTGACGAACTTCCATGTGAAGAAGACATTCGTCACACTTTATCTGTGCATAAAACATTTCAAGAAGTGTGTACTGCTAGTGAGTTACACCAACACCTTTTCCATTGGAAAGATGTACGACCCTGGAGAAACCTTGGTTTCCAATATTGGTTACAAGAAGTGGCCCAGTTCAGCAAAGATTTGGCCACTTGTTCATAAGGGTTTAAAAGTGAAAAAATGGGAACCTCAATGGCAAACCCTAAAAGAAGAAAAAGAAGAAGTACCTGACACCACCACTGTGGTTCCAATGCCTCTTGAGGAACACCACCACCCTTCTTTACCGCTGCCGTCAGAGGATTCAAAAAAAACAAAAAAGACGAGCAGAAGAAGAATGTCACCCCAAAACACAGTGTCTTTCATGACTAGGACACGAAACTATTGTTGTACATTGACGTGTTTATATGACAGTTTGATGGTTTTAGTAGGAGCCTTAATTGTGTACCTGATGATTTTACTTTGCTATTTAATCACTCGTACTGTAAAAAATGAATGACTTGTAAAAAAATATGTTATTTTGTTGGTTGGTAAGTTACTTTTTTTCTAAAAAATATAAACGTGTATGAAAATCGTATAAAATGCCTTGGGTTTTTTGTCTTCTTCTCAAAAATCTTCTTACCTCAATCATGGCTACATCTTCTTCTACCTCGTCTGCCTCTTCCTCCTCTTCTGTGGTGAAAGTGATTGACGAAAAGTTAGATCGTCAAAGTTGGAATGCTTTGTATCTACGCCATCCATTTAACATGTTGATTGCTGGACCCAGTGGTTCAGGTAAAACCGAATTTGTCAAACGATTGATCGAACACAAAACTGATTTGTTTGATCGTCCACCTCAACGTATCGTGTGGTGTTACAAAGAGTGGCAACCGTCTTACACGTTATTGAAAGAAAGTCAAGGAGAAACCATTTCCTTTGTGGATGGTATTCCTCACGAAGACGATGGAATCGTGTCTGACGTGAGTCAAACTCATTTAGTTATTTTTGATGACATGTTAGGAGAAGACGAAGAAGAAATTAAACTTTGGTTTACACGAAAAGGACACCATCGCAATGCTAGTATTGTCTACATTACACAAAATTTATTTCAACAAAGTAAAGCTCATCGAACCATTAGTTTGAATGCTCATTACGTGGTCTTGTTTAAATGCCCCAGAGACAAATCTAAAGTACAAGTGTTAGCCAAACAGTTAGGAGCTCCTTGGCTCAATTATGCGTACGACGATGCCACTCAAACCCCTCACGAGTATTTACTCATTGACTTAAAACCGACCACTCCTGACTATTTGAGATTTCGTGCCAGTATCTTTCACTCTTGGGGTCAAGAAGGTGGTCCTGTCATTTACACGTCCCCTTCAGCTCATTTTTTAAAAAAAAAAACTATAAAAACAACCTACGACGTCATTTCTGTCACACACTCTTTTTGGAGAGAAGATGACTTCCTTTCAATCTCATCCTTCGGCTAAATTGATTCGTGCCTTGTATGGCATCAGTCGTGAAAAAAATGCACAAGTCCGTGCTCATTTGTTAGAAGCGAGTCTGAAAGAAGTGTTACGATGGTTTACTTTGACGGCACGTCAATTACTACAAGGCATCATTCACATCCCTCATCAAACTCAACGTTTTTTTCAAAAACATAAAGGAACATTGTCACAACTGGCTGATCCTAGAATCGATTCACGGACTAAAAAACAAATCATTTTAACTCCTGGTGGAAGTGGTTCTTTAGGAGGAGTCATGATTCGTTCCCTTTTGAAATGGGATCCTAATGATACCAAAACCAAAACAACTCCTAAAAAGAAGAAGAAAAGTCCCAAGAAGAAGAAAACCAGCCCCAAGAAAAAGAAAAGTCGTACCCAAAAGAAGAAAAAAACACCTACCACTACCACCACCACTAACACCCGCAAGAGAGGTACTGCGGCCAGGACGCAAACGTACACCCGCAAAACACCACCACCATCACCACCAGCAGTGACGAGGTCTCCTTTTGCGTCCACCTCCTCTTCCTCTTTGTCTTCTTCACCCCCTTTTACCATGATGCCTGTCAAACCAGACTTAAGATCCGTGTTTCCTAATTTGATGCAAAAATGGAAACCTATTTCAAAAGTGACCCCGTCGGGACCGTCGACTTCAGCTGATTTAGCCATGGCAGCAGCCACCCACAAAGTACCATCCCCTAAAACCAAAGTCCAAGAAGGAACTGGTATCTTACAAAGTTTAGTGGATTTATCCAAAGAAGAATTGAGACGATTTAGTCCCTTGAAAACACCTCAACGTCGAGTCAGACCTGTCGTGAAGTTGGTACGTCGTGCAGACAATCAGTGGAGACGTGTTCCAGTATAAAATAGAAGGGTACCCTGCTAAAAGACTTCAGACTTGTTTTCTACCGACTAAAAAAGATGGCTCCCAAACGTGTACACCACCACCACCACCAAAAAAAGAAGAAAACCACCAAAAAAGGACGACTTCCCCCTCGTCTGGCTAAACATTGGGATGTCTTGTCTGTCTTGACCAAATCCAATTCTCCCATGCGAAAACAACTCATTCAAACAGCTCCTAAAGAAATCATCGATACCGTGTGTGAATGTTGTTTGAACGTGTTGAAAGGAACGGTACCTTTGTCTGAGATACAGAAACAGAAATTACGGAAACATCGGAACGTTCTTCGTCAAATGGTCAAAAAGAAAATACCTCTTCAACAAAAGAAAAAAATGTTGGTACAACGAGGAGGATTTCTACCTATGTTGATAGGACCGTTGTTAAAAATAGCCGCTCCTTTGTTAGGAACGATTGCTGGACCACTTTTAGGAGGGGTCATGCGATAACCCCTCCCCAAAAAAAGAAGATAAAAAGGACCACCCTTCTCTGAAAAGACCACACCTTTTTGGTACCTTTGGATGAAATGGAAGGACGAAAACTGACTTTAGTACCTTGCAAACGATGGATGGAATTTCATCGTTGGAACGAACAACGGATACCTCATTTACCACCCAATCCTAATCTTAACGAAATGTCTCAGTTACAACAAGAAATACAATCCCTGATGGAACGAAACAATGTGTCCGAAACAGAAAAATCCCAGCGGTACGGTCAACTTTTACAACGTCTACAACTCTTTCGTCAAAAAGCGGTCGACGAAACAGCTTCACCCACTCTGAGAGATTTTAAGGCTCTGATGAAAAGCGAACCTAAAGTCACCACTAAAACAGACGCCGGTACAGGGATGACCGTCAAAGAAGAAGAAGAAGAAGAAAAGTTTTTACTAACTCCACCTCTTAAAAAATTAAAAAAGTTAGCCACACCGGATTGGATAAAAAAGAAGATGCCTACCCCTTTACCCTCAGAAAAGAAAAAGGAAGAAGCGAAGAAAGAAGTCAAAACAGAACCGATGACCCCTGTTCAAACTCCCTTTACCCCAGTAGCACGTCGGACACGTAAACAACAATCCAAAAAGATACCTCACGAAGAAAAGAGTATTGGAACTTGGTTAACTTATTCTTGAGGAAATCATCATCATCATCATGGAGAAACTGTTTGCCACCATTTATTACAATCCTGGCCATGCTGCTGGTTACGGAGGAGTTCAAAAATTATATCGAGCTGCTAAAAGTCAATTGAAAAGTGTACGTTTACCCGAAGTACGACGATGGTTACAAGAACAATCGACGTACACGTTACACAAACCTATTCGACGTAAATTTTCTAGAAGTACCACTCAAGTGGAAGGCATCGATCATCAATGGCAAGCCGATTTAGCGGACGTCTCTCATTTAGCCACTTACAATCGTGGTCACAAATATTTGTTTTGTGTCATCGACGTGTTTTCCAAATTTGCTTGGGTCGTACCTTTGACTTCTAAAAGCAGTACCGAATTGGTACGAGCCTTAAAATTGGTCTTGAAACAAAGTGGACGCCAACCTTTACGATGGCAAACTGACAAAGGCACCGAATTTCTAAACCAAGCTTTTCAAAAAGAATTGAAACAAAGACACATTCATTTTTTTACTACCGAAAATCCTGAAACCAAAGCCAGTATCGTGGAACGTTTTCAAAGAACTTTGAAAGAACGTATGTGGAAATATTTTACACATCAACATACTCTTAAGTACATCGACGTGTTACCTCGTTTGGTCAAAGCGTACAATCAATCGTACCATCGTAGCATTGGATGTACCCCCGAAGAGGTCAGCCCTGAAAACGAAGTGACAGTGTTTGATAAATTATTTGGTTCACCACCCCAGAAGAAAAAAAAAAGTCGAAGAAAAACCTTGTTGGAGTTAAAGACGGGAGATTGGGTTCGCATCGGAAAAACCAAACGAACTTTTGACAAAGGTTATTTACCTAACTGGACCACCGAATTGTTTCGTGTCACTACCCCCGTCCGTGGACGTGATCCTCCCGTCTATAAATTGGAAGACATGCACGGTGAAGTACTCAAAGGAACATTTTACTTGCCTGAGTTACAACGAGTGACTAAAAAAGAAGACACCTTGTACGACATCGAAAGCATTCTCGAACAAAGAGCACGGAAAGTAGGTAAACGTCGAGTAGAAGAAGTCAAAGTACGTTGGAAAGGATATCCTCCTAGTTTTGATTCTTGGATTGCAGCTTCTCAAGTCGTCGACTATAAAAAGAAAAAGAAGTAAACTCACAACATGCCATTCAACAGAGTAGCTACCCAGACGACGACTTCAACGACTCCTTCACAGAGTTTTTCTCTTCAAGAATTACAAAAACAACCACTTTGGGTGTGGTGCGGAGAACGTGTGCCTAAAAATCAAATCGTCTTTTTCTGCCAAATCTTTGTAGTGTATTGTGTCTTTGGAGCAGCTATTGCTAATTTGAGTTTACAACAAGGAGACAAACAATTGTGGACTATTTTACTCAGCAGTTGCATCGGTTATCTTTTACCCAGTCCCTCTTTGAAATTTACGACGACAGACAACAGCAGCCATAGCAACAACCACGCTAGTTCGAACAACGCCAGTTCACCTTCTTCTTCGTCCAGTCACCACCACAATACCAATTCTCTTTTGGAACCTTTTGAACATCATTCTTCTTCTGTCCACTTGAGTGACACCTCGGACACCAGAACCACTTTGGAACTATGAATGACCAATTTTATTTAACGTTACCTAGTGACAGTTCCATGGATGTGTTTCCCAACAACAAATTATGTTGTTTCACGGCCAAATTACCTCAGGCCTTCCAATTGGATCACGACGCTCATTGGGAAGTGGCTTTGGTAGAAATCATTCATCCTACGCAAATCAAGAATGTGTCTGGAAATCAAACCAATTTTGACGTAGCAATCTATAACGAAAAAGTGCAAAAAGAGTTGGACGCTCATGATCCTGAAATTGGGAAAAAAATGAGTTCAAAAACTGACAATACTCCCTACTCGACCTATCGCATGAGAATTCCTGAAGGGTATTATTTTTCTGCTCAACATTTGGTGGAGACGATTGCGGCCGTCTTCGAAGCCCAATTTGGCAAAGCCTTGGAAAAAAACCAAAAATGGATAGAGATCAAATACCATCCTGTGGCACGCCGTATCTGGATACAATTTTTGAAAGGGCATGAGGGAAAGCCATTCGACGAGAAAGAAGACAAACACTTACCCGCGCACGAAAGAAAATTCATGACCATCGGTTTTTCTGCTGGGTTGTTTGAAATTTTGGGTAGAAATAAAAAGTATCATTGCGAACGAACAATCCACATCAACACAGATTTCGGAGAGGCTTTTCGCACCCGTATCGAATTGAACGTTGGACTGAATTTAATGTTTGTGTACTCCGATGTGGTGGAGTACAACGTGGTGGGCCACACAGCTGCTCCCTTACTGAGAGTCATTCCTTTCAAAGTGGATACTGCTGCTGGTGCGTACGAAGAAGGTGGAAACACGTTTCACGTTCACCGTGAATTTGTACATCCTCATTATCTTCCAGTCAGTAAATCGTATTTTGACAGTGTCAACATTAGTATAAAAGGAGATTTGGGACAAGATGTGCCATTCATTGACAAAGGAAAAGTCCACGGTGAAACTACATTTTCGAAAAAAACAAGTTCTCTAACGAATTGTAACTAACCTCCCAAACAAAAAAATGTATCCAGTGTACCAAGGAGTGACTCGACAACGAGGACATGGTTTAGGAGATATGTTAAAATCAGCATTTCGGACGGTAGCTCCTATTTTGAAACCGATGGTGACTCGAGGATTTCATGCCTTAAAAGATGCCGCTTTGACACAAGGAAAAGAATTTTTGCAAAATGTCCTCATCGACAAACAAAATCCAAAAAAAGCCTTTATGAGAGCAGGCAAAAATGTGTTGATGACTACTGGTAAAGATCTTTTAGGCCTCCAAGAAAATCCTATAAATACGCTTCACGCTTCAGACCCTGGCATTACTTCACAGCAGCAAGGACAAGGTAGAAAGAGACGACAACAACGTCTAAATCCTTTCAAAGTTCATAAAAAAACACACGGCAGTTCCAAAAAGAATAAGAAAAGAAGAAGAACCGTCAGAGAATTAGACGTGTTTGATTATTAACTGTGAAAAAAAAATGATGCACCGAGATTCTTGCGAATGTACCAAGTCAGAACTGGATATGTTTTCTATGCCTCCCACCATGATTACGATGCAAGAATCCCAATGGGTGGAATTTTATCCTGTATCGTCTTTGACGGAATCAGCTCCTATCGAATTTGAAATCAAAGGACAAACCGAAGATTACATCGATCTGAATAACAGTTACTTGTACCTGAAACTTCAAGTACAAAAAAATGACAACACCCTTCCTGGGGAAGCTGCCCGAGTGGCACCCGTCAATAATTTCATGCATTCCTTGTTCAGCGGAGTAGATTTGTACTTGAATAACAAACTGGTCAGCAGCAGTTTGGATACTTACCCTTACCGTGCTTATTTGGATAATCTCTTGACGTATGGAAAAGAAGCCAAGAACACTCATCTGGATGCTTCGGTGGTCTGGAAACCTGACACCTCGGAAAAGTTCAACGACACAGAGCTGTCAGTACCGGCGAAGACTTCTGCTAATGATGGTGATCCTATAATTCCAGCAGTCCCTCACAATGTGGGATTCAACTACCGTCGAAAGAAAATCAGACGAAGTTTAGAACTGATGGATAGTTTGCATTTGGACATGTGGTTGCAAGACAAGTATTTTTTGAACGGAGTAGATGTACGCCTGAGACTTAATCGCAGTAGTGCCGCCTTCCATTTGATGGCTCATGCTAACGAGTGGAAAACCAAAATCCAAGAAGCCAAACTTTACGTGCGACGTGTAGAAGTCTTACCAAAAGTAGCCAATGACATCAGTCAATCCTTGAGCAGAACCACTGCTAAGTATCCTGTGCGACGAGTGGAAGTGAAAACCTTTACCATAGCCGCTGGACTCCGATCCAAAGTCGAAGATCACATCTTCCAAGGACAGCTCCCCAAACGTTTGCTGATTGGCATCGTCAGTAATGCAGCCCTCAACGGAGTCCACGATCAGAATCCGTTCGAGTTTAAACACTACAACGTCTCGAAGATAGAAGTCAGTCGAGATGGCAAGACCTTGTGTACCAGACCTTTTGAACCTAACTTCAGCGACGGCCATAAAAATTACTTGCGATCTTACCTGAGCCTGTTTGAAGCCACAGGCCAGTTAGGGCGCGACACCAGCCACGGCATTTCGTAGGAGGATTATGCAGGAGGGTATGCTTTGTGGGGATTTGATTTCACTCCGGACCAAGGCAGCGATGAAGGACATTTTCACCCTATAAAATCAGGCCCACTTCGTGTGGAACTTCAGTTTGCAGATCCTCTACCCGACACAGTGAACGTCGTCTTGTATGCAGAATTTGATAATACTCTAGAAATCAACAGTTTGAGAGAAGTGATTCTAGACTATTAGAAGAAGAAAAAAAAGATGCAACACGTAGAAGAAGAACCTATGGAAATAGATGAGGAATTTTGTGAGAAGTCACAAACTACCACAAATGATGATGATGACGAAGTCATTCATTCAGAACCTAAAACCGAGTTTACTGGATTTATTTCTCGATGGCCAGAACACGAGTGAGACTACAAGGATCAGATTCTATGGTGTGTGGACAATATTGTGTTCATTACCTTCATCAACGCAGTCTTGGATATTCCTTAGAACATTTACTGACTTATTTTGATAGTGACTATGTTCGAAATGATGCTAAAGTACAACAATGGTTTTGTCAACGTTATGGTTATCTCTTGTCTTTAGCTCACCATCGTAGTGTACATCAAAATGATGTAGATGTAGAAAGTTTCACATTTACTTTACCTTCGCAACGTTGTCAACCTTGTAAATATGTTCCTGTTTGAAAATTTCTGGTTGAATGGTTAGTAGTTTTATGCTAGAATAGTTATTGTTGAATAAACAATTTTGTTGATTGTTGAAAAAAAATATGGTGTTGTGTGGTTTTTTATTGAATTTGAAATAATAATGATTATGTTCTATCTCTCTCTTTCTATCGATCTGAAGTCACCCCCCTCTATCTATTATCTCACTGTCGATCTGAACCCTATTTTTAGGTCAGCGCAATGGATGGTGTGGTGTATGTATTGGATAAAAAAAAAAATTAAAATAAGAAATGGGTGTGTGGAGTATGTTTGTAAAGAGTGTGTTTGTGTTTTTTTTTTTTTTTTTTTAAAAATAAAAAATAAAAAAGGATTTGTAAAAAAAGGAAGTGGATTCGAGATGATAATGGACATTTTATTAAGTTGGAGTTTATCAATGAGAGTCCAGAAGAAAGTTTTGAGAGAATTGTAGACAATCTGTAATTTGCTAAAATATTCTATTTCTAAGATGCTAAATATGAAGATTCGCTAAAAAAATTTAATGACGCTACAATTTTGTGACTTCACATTAAATGTAACTGAAACTTAAAAAGAAACAATTGACAGTGTGGTTTTAGCTGTGTCATGTCATGCTCACGAGTTCCAGGAAGAAAAGAAAGGAGAAGAAAAAAATATGTGTCACCAGAACAAAGCAAAGCATAATGAAACAACCATATTTTGAAATTCCGACACTTTATTTCTTTAAAGAATAAACGAAGAGCATGCTTTAATAATATGTAAAAGATATAAGTGATATTAATTGTCAGAAATATGCAGAGTGGCATCATTTGTTTTACTGGAGGGTGACCTAAAAGTAGAAATTTCAGAGAAAGGCGTTTCCGCTTTAACCTGATCTGAAACAGAATAAATATATAAATACATATGTGTGCGAACGAAAGAAAAATTTATTTATTAACGTAATAATCTTGCAGTCTTTCAGTCAAAAAGTAATAGAAAATAAACATCTATGAAAAAATAAACAGCGTTGTGATTGGTCTTTGCACGTGATTTTGGAAATAATTTACCGAAAAAAGTTTGAGTTATATCTTTTGAGTTTTGGTTGAGACATTTTATTGGAAATGAGTTTCTTTAGAACTTGCTATTCAATACATTTACCTGCATTTTGTTCACAGATTTAGCATTTTGTATGATCATACACATCGTTGCCAGACAACATAAGGGGCATTAGAACTATCAGTTCATGAAGGCAGCAATGCGACATTCTTCTTTACAATACGTCCAACGTTGAGTCTTTAGAGACTCTGTTCTTGGCCCTTTGCTCTTTCTCCTTTTTGTTAATGAATTACCACTTCATATGCTAGCCACTGAAACTGGTCTTTTTTGCGGATTACACTACCTTATATGCCATGAGTGATACAATCTATTCCCTTGAACACAATTTACATGAGGACGTTGAGGCTGTTATAATATGGTGCGAAACCAACAAAATGCAATTAAACACAGAAAAAACTAATTGTACGAGAATTTAATAAATGTAAAAAAAAAAGAAATTAGAATATATCAATATATTTGTTCAGGGAACTAAATTAAATAACACAGACAATCAAAAACTTGTAGGTGTGCTTATTAACAGGCATCTACCTTGTGAAAATCAAATAAAGCACGTGTGTTATTAGTATCCTCTAGAATATCCATATGGAAAGGACTATTTTCGTATGTGCCAGAATCGATGCTAAGGATGTTTTATAATGGATATAAATTGCATTTGCTTCATTATGGTTGCATTATATGGAGGAATTACAACGTTACTAGTCTTAATCAGATAAATGTACTCCAAAAACGAGGCGCTAAAATTATTACAAGCAGAGACTATCCATCGTCACATATTTGTGCTAATTTACAGTAGTTACATGTTAATTATAGACGAATATGCTTTAAAGCTATTTTGATATATAAATCTTTTCATAACATGGCTCCACAATATATCAAAGATCTCATAATTTCAGCTTTAAATATCCATTCATACAATTTACGGTCTATTTCGAACTCTTATCTTGTTTTGGCTAAATTTAAAACGACTCTGTACAAAACATTTTTTACATATTTCGCAGCAGTATTGCGGAATAACGTTCCGAATGATATTAAACAGACACCAACACTGTCTTCTTTTAGCAACGTGCATCACAAATTTCTTCTTTTTGATTATGCTATAGCCAAAACAAATCAAGATACTTAACTTTGATACCCTCACTAGTTTCCCATCTCCCAAACCTAAATGTATATCTTATGCATGTTTTAATCTAATGTGTGTATGTATATTTTATGATTACATGATGTACATCTCATAGAAGATTGTTGCATTGATATTTTCACTTCATGAACTTCAGAGGCAAATTACTAACAACAATAACAAAAAGCCCATAGTGTTTGCTTTCTTATTTATTTTTATTTTTAAATGTCATGAGTGCACTTTCAGAAAACAATTGTTCCTACACTGTGAAAATTTATTTGTGTGTTTCAATGACAGGCAAAGTTAGTGTAGTTTGTGTTTTTTCCAGTACATTTCTCCAGCACATATAAACAGCGACTTTGATAAACTGTCGGCTAAGTTTTCCTGGTAGTGATCGACACTGAATGTCAGCCCATGAAAGTGAGAGTCATACAGGTGTATATTAACTTTCTCTGCATTTTGAGAATTGCAGAGTAAGCAACATTGCCCGGTGTCTTTCCACTTTCAACGGTGCACCAAAAACCTCGGAGCGAAACCCGAAGGGTTTTGTTGAAAACCCCAAGTCAATACAACTATTAGTCTCGTTCTTCCAGAATTCTTGCGTCACTCGTGTCGTCTGCCTGAGGGTCAATACTTTCGGCGAAAACTGCTAAAATCCCTAAACAAATTTCAACTTACACGATCTAAAATAAACTTAGGTATCAGTGTAGCTGCTCATTTTATCGTATTTTTTAAGACAGACTTGTGCTGGATTACTTTAAATCCATTTTGTGCACTAGCAAAAATACTTCACAAATTGCCGAAATTCGGAATTTTTGTTCTGTTTTTGTTCTGACAACTGAATGTTCCTATTCTAAACTCGTATGGAGATTTAAAAATCTTAATTTGCCCTTTCTGAAACGAAATGTGAAGAAAATTTGTTACGAAACGTGGAGAAAATTTGGAACGCCAAAACGAGACTCATGCCAGAATCTTGTAAATATGCTGATTGGTTAACAGAGACACACCTTGTTGAAACAGTTAACTACCAACGATGTAGCCATAATAATGCATTAATTATGTGCTTATTGTTTTTTAGACCAAGCAGATAATTTATGTGCAAGTATAGGCCAAGCTTATCTTTGTTTTCTTCGAGTTTTATCAAAATTCATTTGTCTTAGGAAACTTTACAAAGTCTCGTAGTAATTGCAGTAGCATACGTAACTAGACAAGAAGTTTTTGATTTTTCCTTCGTCTATTTACAACGTTCATAGGAATGAATTTCCTCACCTCTCTGGGTCCGGTTCGTGTCGGACCTAGTATCCCTAGGGAGATTTCATTTACGTCCTCTTCAATTTCTCCTGTTGGCGGTTTGGAAACCCCACAGGGATGCACTGCCAAATCACGTTTCTCTAGGGACGACCTTTCAGTACCACATCAAGTGGTGGTACAATCAAGAAAAGTTTATGAGGGGCGTTCCTCTGCATGTCTCAGAACCCCACTCCTATTGGTACACCGATGCGTCAGACTGAGGTGGGGGGGGGGGGGGCTCATTTGGACCTCCTCGACCTATTTGATAGACAAACCAAAGGTATTGCATCTGTTGGACAATCTACTATCACAACCCTATGGTACTCTACTTCACACCTATCCTCAGATTCTCTACGTTTACGCTCGGCTCATCTCAAGCGATTTATCCGCTAAGCAAATTGTTCGAGCACAGTCACCATCTACATCATCCAGGCCCGGCGACGTCCCACATCTAAGGTCTACGATGCAAAGTGGCAAATCTTCTGTGATTGGTGCACAAGGAAACGCGTTAATCCTACTCGACCCTCTCTTGTTGCAGTAGCAGATTTTCTTCTCTTCCTCTTTGTATTTGAGGAGAGATCTTGTTCAACATATACAATCAAAGGTTAAAAGGCAGCCCTTTCGAACACACTTAAATTCTATAAAGGTCATTCCATTAGTTCAGATCTTCACTTAGCGGATCTTATAAAGTACTTCGAGCTACAGAGACAGATGTTTTGCTTGTTGACGCGAAAATGGAACCTGTCATGTGTTGTATGGGCACTGACAAAAACACCTTATGAACCTTTGGGTAAGGCTTCTTTTGAACGCTTAAAACCATCTTTCTTCTTGCCGTTGCGTCAGTTCAGAGAAGAAGCTAACTACATGATTTTTGATTGAAAGGGATGTTTACGGTTCAATGGCCTTGAACAAAATTATAAATGTGGCGGTCTTTCCCAACAATGTGCCTACGATAAATTATGTCGACGAGCATAGGGATGTCTTTAAGTCTTTAAGGGGTCTATTAGGATCGGCTTCTATCTTTGTGATATCGCTTAGACAAGGAAATACTAGTTTGGTTTGAGGTGTGGATGCCCTACAAAGTAAAACTATGGATGTTTACTTTGCGGGTGGATAATCTAGGAAAAGATGCTATAACTTACCATATACAGTTTCGGTTGCGGGGTGGGGGAAACAAACATTGCCTCCTAAACCCTACTGCATTAACCACCTAGAAACTCTTGATGCTGAAACGACCTCTCCTGCCGTTTCACATTTGCAGTCTATAGCGCGGAATTCCTGTAGACATCCTTGACCGCGCGCAAACAGCCGGTGCGACGCCGGACGATTTGTCCTTAAATGCAACAAAGGCCGACCTCACGGCCATTGCGCCTCCGGGCGTGCCGGACGCCGTGATTGTGTACTTTACAGCTGACTCCGGGGCAGTTGGCGTGACTTCGGCGCCAAATGCGTCGGGTTTTTACCGCTTAACCAGAACGCAGAACGCCCTCAGCAACAACAGCGACACTATCACCTCTGGCTTTAACTTGGTAAACGTCAATGGGGGTAATGGCGACGGCTCGTGTAGGGCACCTTCGATCCGCGTAAACGGTATACTGGTATCCTGCTAGTGCAAAATACCAGCGGCGGCTACATTGCCAATACCAAAGCTTCACGACCGGCTACACGTCCATGTTCGCCGCAGGGGACGCCATCCGCAGCAAAAGCCTCAACGTCGACGCGCAGGCAACCGGTGCCTTGGTCACTTTAATCCTTTTGGGCCTCCGCAGTTAGTACCTGCACCTTCCCAACAAAGCCATGGAGGAGCAGTCACGCAGCTCGAGCAACGACGTACTGACACAGCTAACAAAAGGGGCGCCCGACATCTACAGGGCCTACAGGCCGCTGGTGATGAGTACCTTCGTCAGCTCCGGTCGGCGTGTACAGGTTTTAGGTTCTTGTAGAATGAGGCCGCAAGCCAGCTTGGGAAATTGCACTTTTACTAAAGCAAAATGTGATATCTCAGGGGTGAACCGGGCGTGAATATTACTACATCGACAGCGAGTGGTTGGATGGCACGCTCTAGTCGATGCTCCTGCTCTTGTGGTACAAAAAACCTACGCTTACCTGCGCCACAAGCCTGAAAATCGGGTTTATTTTTTTTTTAAAGACGCGCTTTATCGTCTAACAGTAATCGGCTAAAAACAACCCCAATCGCTAAAACTCGGGATAGAAGGCTTGGTGTCTTTAGCTCCGGGCGAGTCCGCCGGCGATCGTTTCAACTATTGTGTCATAGCCGGGGTCGTAATGGTCAAGGAAATCATTGGCATAACGTAAATCTCGTCGCTGTCACACAAGGGCGCCAAAGTGATAGGATGGAGATGCGTGCCAGTGGGGTCTCTAAAACATCGAACAATTAAATTCCCACCTCACCCTGTTCATCAAGGAACTATTAATTTATACCCTCGGTTCGACGATCCGCAAGATTTGTGCCCAAAACAATTTAGAAGATGGAGAGAGTCCCATGCGCAGAATCCAAACGCCAGCGGGGTCTCTACAAAAAGTACCGTCGTGCCGCCAATGTGGTTGACTCCCTTTACCGTTGCGTCCTTGTGGTTTATCCTAGCTGGGGTCTCACTGCTGTCAACAAGCGTCACCATCCCGGTCGTGGTTGCCATGTAAATCATGTCATCGATCAATGGCCTGCTGTCCCTGGTCGGGGATTTCGTCAGGCCTCGACTCGCTATGAAGGCCAAAAACCATGACGAGATCCGCGTACTAGCTGAGGCCAAGCTCAACACGATACCGGACCATGTGTCATGGGTGCTGCACTACAACGCTGTCTCAGAGGAAGAGTTTCGTCTAATCCTCGACGAGAATGACAACTATAAGGTTGCCAGGAACGAGATCCGGGCCAAATGCACGAAAGGCGTACGTCACCGTATCCCTATGCGGCTTGGAAGTCATCTTGAGGTGCGCGCCGCGCCGTCTGACCCGCCCATCCCTCATCCCCTCCAGCGCGACATACCTTCTCGAGGTCGCAGATTGCTCCCCCCCCTCCCTGCGCCGCCTCTGTACAAAGGCGAGGCTGTAGCCCGGTGGCAGACATTTTTTTTCCCCGCAATGGGATTGATTGGCAAAACGGCGCGGTGCTGGTGCGCATAACGCCTTCGATCTTTAGGCTGCGGCCGTTTTCCCCATTCCTGGCGGCATTTCAGCCACCTCCACCCACCCGTCGGGTGTTAGTTCGTTTTCGTGTATGTTTGGGTATTCTAGTTACCATGATATGTAGGGGGTCTTCTGTCATATCAACATTTCTCAAATAGTTCGCTCTCTGCCACGCTATAAAAGATTTCGCGCAGCGTCTCTTTGGTGGAGATCGGGGTTGAGTGGCCCTAGTGGGTCAAAATGAGAAGGCCCGTGTTTCAACCAGTCATAGAGTCCAAGAATTGTCTCCCCCTGGTGTGCAAAGTAAAGGCTAACAGCTAGGGGAAATAGGTAGTTAAACACGGATCGTAGTACCAGCGTCCGTCGGTCTCGTATGAAATCCAAATGTTGTTGCCGCTCATGGTGTGGCCGCGTTTTTGCCGCGTATCACAAACCACCCAACGCCTCTAATTATTTGGCTGGGTCTCGCCCCGCCTAGCGAGGCGTGCTAGGATTTCCCATACAGGCGTGCTACTCGCCAAAAGTTCTCCGTCGTCTCGTTGTCTAGTTGGTAACATGACCCTCTACTAGTCGTCAAATGTTTTCTGTCACCACGTTGTGTCTGATAGGTGATATACCCCCATTACTAGTCGCGAAACGTTTTCTATGACCGCCTTGTGTATAAAGCATAGCGCAATAACTCATAATGTCATAATGGCTGAAATTAACAGTACTATCAACTTATCAACTCTAAGCATCTCTTTGATGGATATAGCTGTGACTAATACAACCAAAATACGGGCAGCGACACAACTGGAAATAACAGATTTATTGAGATTTCAAAATCGCCAAAGCCATTTTGTTGTACCTCCGCCATCTTGAATTTCTCCATCAAGAAATATCAGCCATTCAACTGTGCGTGACTGGCCTCGTGTGCGGAGCATCATGGGAGGCCAGGGTACCAGGCTAATTGAAAGGTAAACCGATGAAGGCCTGGATAAATTTCATATCCAGAAAATGTATATCTCCAATAAGTACAATACTGCGTAATGATGCCTCATGTCTTCCGCACAAAATAAACGTTACAGTTTAAATGAGAAATCCTCAAAATATGGATGTGATATAGCACTTTTCTTTGTTATACATGTGCACTAATGTCAGTGTACTCTAAAGGTTATGTATTCTAAACCGTCGAGATATATACAGAGAAATACAATCAGTACAGCCACATCTGGCTCGGAAATGTCCTGTATTTCACCATCATTAGAAATGTGCTTATTGTTAAAAACATCATTTGTAACAACCCGACCGAAGGATCGTGACGAATTTGATCTGAATTTTAGGGGACTGTGTATATATACCTCTGAGGGACATGTTCCCCGGAAGATTTGCAATTTTTGATCTCAATGTCCCCAATAGGTTTCATTCATACTAATATATATATATATATATATATATATATATATATATATATATATATATATATATATCTTCTTGAGGGGATGAAACAACTTACATTCACAAGCAAACACTAAATACAAAAGCTGAGAGGAAATATATGTGATATTGCTGAAATGTATGCTAGGTATAATAATAATAATGTATGCCAATATGTCTGCATCGATTGAATCAAAGCATCATAACATATGGTATGCTCTTTCCAAATGATGAATTAACGAAAACGAAGAGCTTTTCTGATCCTGAATGCAGCCTCCACCTGTCCTCTTCCCTGGGTTGGAGAGGTGGGAGAGGGGGGGGGGCGAGAAGGGAGAAGGGGAAGGGAGGGTGAGAAGGGCTATCGGGAATGATGACTGTCAAAATTAAAAGTAAGCCAAAGGTTGGTAATAGACGTGGCTTAAATATCTAGCTGATTAATCGAATAGTTGCAATTTCAAATCATCTTGTCCCAACCATAACACAAAATGAATGCTTACATAAATGTTGCATGTCAGCTATTCGATAGTTTTTTCATTCAAATATTTTGGGGTGAGCTCTCATTCGGATGAAGTGAAAATTAGGTCTCAAGTTTAGATACCTTTTCTGAAATTTTCATCCTATTGTGGAGTTAATATTGACGGGTTACACTTTAAATAATTCAACACATTTATGTAGATTGTTAAAATATAGCGATCTGAAATTTATTTCAAATTTGTGGTGTGCCGAACGAACAAGCACTTCCAAACGAATAATAGACGCAATTATATAGATATTAAATATGGAGAAGATAATGAGACTGTAGTAAAATGTTTGGCAATTACTATTAAATCATTTTGTTCTGGTGAGGGAATAATAACCTGTAGTTTTTCCTCACATGCGCAACCCAAGTATACATTTTGTTTAAAAAAAACTTGCTATAAAACGTTTGTAACAAATGCCGAAATGTATCTGATGGTATTATTTTCATAATCAAGACTTGTCCTTTATATGTTATCTCTTTAGTTCGTAATTAAGTGGCAAATTAAGTACTTTCTTAACTTTTCATGTTGTTGCTAAACCTGCTAAGAGAATGCGTAGTTAAAATTTAGACAGTAATTCACATGTAGGATAAAGCATGCCTTCTCCAACATGTAATTTTCGAGTGCTCAGTCTATTCAAGAAACTGCGCAAAAAACGTCTGGTTTTCCATGCCTGGTTATAAATAGAGGGGTTTTTGGATCTCACCGGTCATAAAAGGACAGGTCTTTTGGCATTGACCAAGCCAAGCCCTATATTAAAACCTTATGGAACTGCAAGCATCCAGATCTGAACTCAATTCTGGTCTGAGTTGTTGTCCAAAGTCAATCTGTGCTTGCCAAACAATTTCTGGAAGGTATATTGAGCCTTTCGGGTTGAAAATTTGAAGTCTTTGGGACTGGCAATATTGATAAAAGGATGTCTTTACCGCGTCACATTCACGTCCCCGCTATTATTAGAACAGTTTTTTCATCCTGGGGTCAAGAGGCGAATCCTCACAGTGGATGACATATCGTTTGATTACTGTACAACAAAATCGATGATAGAAATAAAATCTTACGGACCAATACATACATGAAGCCAATTTTGTAGTCCATATAATGTCCTTTCTAACATAGATTTTGTTGAACAAGAATCGAATGATAGTGTAGTCTGTTACCCTAATTGGACTGATATGAAACCTCGCTCATTATTCTTAACGAAATCAATAAGTTTAATACTTAAAATTTCCAGTATTGATCGTATCATATACTTAAAAAATGTTTCTAAACTTATTATAAAGGATCCATTTCTTTAAACTTTCAGTATTCATGTAGAGACTCATGACGCACAAGGACGCGTTTCTTACTGCCAATATTTTGATGAGAACACCGGTAAAGACTGAGTTTTTCACCGCATCAAATATGACGGTTTTCGGGAAGTAACGGACAAATAATAGTGCTTTATTTCGTGAAAAACTTCATTCTCCTCACAGACGCTTCAGTGGGTTCCCTTCCTTTCACCTCTGCAACAGGTTACGAACCTCTTTAATTGTAAAGATGCCGAAGTATTTTTTTTTCCAAATGATATTCCGCGGAGTATTTGTTTCTCTTATTTGTGGATTTCTCGAAAACCTCTTGCATAGATGTAATTTTCAATATTTGGCATGTTTTGATTATAAAGCATTTTATTTCATGATTATCAGATGTCTTCGGCGATGGTGACTAACTCGCGGAGGTTGGAGCAACTTGCGTCCAAAACGTAAGAGGTGAGTGAGGGTGGACTTACGACCCACAATCCTCTGCGAGTAGAGTGAAAACAATTTATCTATGGAGAGCTACATTTTAATTAATGACGTTACTGTCCAAGGGAGAAAATTATATCTACTAAATTAACATGCATTATTACACCCGTAATAGGTGTCCTTAATAAAGACATGGTTGAATACGTTTCAGTGAACCCTATAGTAATCCTATATTAGGCTGTGTACACAAAAATATTGATAAGTTAATCATTTCTTCAAAAACATTTCTGCTTTCGGGTCTTACCAATAAATGATACCACTTACCACTGTGTAGAGAAAGTGACCATTCAAATCACCTCGTCGAATAGGTGACCTGTCTTCTTGAGGAATGCATTAGTGTAGTAGCATTCACCGCTTTTGAATATATAAGGAAAAACCTCTAAAATTTTATATTTCTGATACGCTAAATTGAAGATTCGCTAAATTTTAATAACTCTAAAATATTGTAAATTTCACCGTAAACGTAAGTAAAGCTTAAAGGAAGAAGTAACAACAAATAAATTATAAAAACGTGTCGTCTAAGTCGAAAGTTACACCTATGTCTTGCTCATGAGTTCAGGGAGAAAAGAATTGAGAAGAAAACAAACGTGAGCAGAACATAGGAAAACGAAACAACCAGATAATGAACTCCCGACGCTTTATTTCTTTAAGGAATAAATGAAGAGCATGTTTAATAATATGTAAAGGATATAAGTGACATTAACGGTCAGAAATATGCAGAGTGGCATCATGTGTTTAACTGCAGGGTGAACTAAAGGTAGACAATTCAAAGAATGGCGTTTCCACTGTTATGTATGATGTTTATATAATATTATAAATATTTTAGGAAATTATAAATGTTTCTTCACTTTAATATTTGCTTAAATCTTAATGTTATCAGGAAAAACATGTTTAACTAGTGTCCTTGAATTAGGTTGTTTTGATCAATATGTTTTCTCAATTTGACGGTCAAGGTTGATTTTTGTTTACAAGTAAAAATTCCATTAAGATGACTCATGTTCTAGAACATTCTGTCATGTGACCAATCTTTATATATGCCATGTTTGGTGGACATTTATTCAGTTTTGACATTACCATCAGTCTTGTAAAGAGCTATTACAGTTGTGAAAATTCATTCCAAATTCTAAGAGAGGAATTATTTTAAATATTCATTGGATTATAACAGTGCTCATAAACTTTTGGATTTTGGATTTTTAATTGATGATTTTGGAATTTAAGTGAACTTATTCAGAGATATTTTGGAATACTTCATTTTGACATCAGCACATCAAGATTTCTAGTACATCAGGACTTTGGAGACCATTAGCACATCATAACATTCAAGGACACAGCCGTGAATTCGGAACATTCTATATTTAGGACTTGTGATTAGAACAATCATTCTTATTGGATTATTAGGATTTCAAAACACATTACTGTAAGTGACTTTTTGATTTTTCATTTTAATTATCTAGTAATAAATTGCTTGTTGATTTTTACTTGATTTGTTGGTTTCACTTTCTTTCTGTTACATTTTTCTTAGACCATAGAGTCGTAACAGAAATTGGGGGCTCGTCCGGGATTGAATTTCTTTAAGCATATTAGAGATATTAAAGTTATTTTTGAAATTCATATTGATTTTGTCTCGGAATTTTTTTTTTGTTTTGTCTTTGGCAAAGATTTTATATAGAGAAATTTTTTTGTGTGAAACCAACAAGCATTTACTATGGCATCTAATGTTCAGAATTTCATTTCAAAACCTGCCCAGGAGGGGTTAGAGTGCATGAGAAAGGATGAGTTGCTCGAGCTTGCCAGAAAATACAGTCTATCTGAGGCAAAAGTATCATTGACAAAACAGGAAATAAAGATTATTTTAATTCAATATTTAGTAGGAAAGGGAATTTTTGAAAATAGTGCTTTAAGTTTGAAGAGAAAGCCTGTATCTGGTTCTGACAGGAAATTAAGGGAATTAGAGTTAAAGAACCAGATGGATTTAGAGTTGGCAAAGCTTCAGATTCAGAGAGAGAGAGAAAGAAGAGAGGCAGATACAGATGGAGAGAGAGAAAGAAGAGAGGCAGATGGAGAGAGAAAAAGAAGAGAGGCAGATGGAGCGAGAAAAAGAAGAGATTCAGATGGAGAGAGAGAGAAAGAAAATAGACAAATACAAATGCAGATGCAGATGCAAAGAGAAGAAAGGGAAATGCAATTTAAGTTAAGAGAATTAGAACTGGCAAACAGAGCACACTCCACTCCTTTAAACACAAGTCCAGGTTTTGATGTTACTAGATATATTAGGTTAGTACCCCCTTTTCAGGAAAAAGAAGTAGATAAATACTTTCTTCATTTCGAAAAAATAGCTGAAAACTTGAAATGGCCCAGAGAGCATTGGACTTTGTTATTACAAAGTGTACTAATTGGCAAAGCTCGTGAAGTCTACATTTCACTGTCAGTACAACAAAGCACTGATTATGATGTGGTTAAGGAGTACATCTTGAAAGCTTATGAGTTGGTACCAGAGGCATATCGACAAAGGTTTAGGAATTGTAGAAAAGAAACTGGACAAACTCATGTCGAATTTGCAAGGGATAAAGAACAACTATTTGATAGGTGGTGCTCAGCCAAGAAAGTTGATCAAGCTTATGATAACCTCCGACAGCTCGTATTAATTGAAGAGTTCAAGAGGTGCATCCATAGTGATGTTAAAACCTACCTTGACGAGCGGAATGTGGAAACTTTGGAAAATGCTGCTCATATGGCTGATGATTATTCCTTGACTCACAAAATTTCATTTGGCAATAAGTCGTCCTCTCAGCAGTTTTCTGGTAAAAAACCATTTCAATCTCATTCGAGTACTTCCAAATTTCACAACAGCACAACTGTTAGGAATCAAACATCTGATAAGACTGATCAGAAATCCTTATCTCTTCCTACGTGCACTTATTGTAAAAAAAGGGCACGTTATTTCTGATTGCTTCAAGTTGAAAAATAAGCAACAGAGTAAAGACAGAGCTTTTCCAAATGCTCTTATTTCTACGAGGTCAAGGTCACGGTCTTGTATTGAAAGCAATACATTTGTTGGGTCAAACAAACCCCAGTCTGATTCTATTTTGGAGGCTTATGAACCATTCATGTCAGAAGGTTCTATATCACTTATTGGTGATTCTGCCAAACCTATCCCAATTAAAATATTAAGGGACACTGGAGCTTCTCAGAGTCTTTTATTATCAGGTACTTTGCCTTTGTCTGAGGAGTCTTCTTCAAGTGAAAGTGTTCTTGTTCAGGGAGTTGAGTGCGGCTTTGTAAATGTTCCTCTCCATTGTGTAAATTTGGCATCAGACTTAGTTTCTGGACCTGTGACTGTTGGGGCAGTGACTTCTTTACCCATAGAGGGTGTACATTTATTACTAGGCAATGACCTAGCTGGAGATAAGGTTGTGGTTAATCCACTTGCAACTGACAAGCCTTGTTTGGATCAGAAAGTTGATCCTGTCGAAACTCAAATCCCTGATTTGTACCCTGCTTGTGCAGTTACTAGAGCTATGACAAAAAGAGCTCTTGAGAGTGATGTTGATCAGGATATTATTCCTTTAGCTGACACATGTATTGGTCAATATTTTGATGAGGTCACTTTTTCCTCAGGTATTGATCAATCAAATGGTATTGATCACAGTGATCCTCTTTTGGCAACTCATTCTCTTTGTTCTAATCAGGATGACAAACGACAATCCCTTGTCGTTGAACAGGAGCAAGATCCCGAGATATCTTGTTTGTTTCAGAGGGCTATTAGTGAAACTGAAGCCACACAAGTTCCAGTGTGTTACTTTGTGAAAAATGGGGTCCTTATGAGGAAATGGAGACCACCTGATGTACCCGCTGGTGACGAGTGGTCAGTGAGCTATCAAATTGTTGTTCCTAAGTCATATCGACAGGAAATTCTTAATTTAGTCCATGAAACTCCTTTGGCTGGTCATTTAGGAGTCCGTAAGACTTATCACAAGATCTTGAATCATTTTTATTGGCCGAAACTCAAAAGTGATGTTTCTAAATACTGCAGATCTTGTCACACTTGTCAAATGGTAGGAAAACCCAATCAGAAAATACCTAAGGCTCATCTGCAACCTATTCCTGCATTTGATGAACCATTTAGTAGAATAATAGTAGACTGTGTTGGTCCTTTACCTAAAACCAAGTCAGGCAACCAATACTTGTTGACCATCATGTGTACATCTACAAGATTTCCAGAAGCAATTCCTCTGAGAAATATAAAAACTAAAACTATTGTGAAAGCTTTGGTGAAGTTTTTTACACTTGTTGGCCTTCCCAAATATGTCCAGTCGGATCAAGGGTCAAATTTTATGTCTGGAATTTTCCAACAAGTTATGCATGAATTAGGCATCCAACAGTTTAAATCTTCTGCCTATCACCCTGAAAGTCAAGGTGCTTTGAAAAGATTTCATCAAACTTTGAAGAATATGATTCGATCATATTGCTTTGATACAGAAAAGGATTGGGATGAGGGTGTTCATTTGTTGTTGTTTGCTGTTAGGGAATCAGTTCAAGAGTCGTTGGGTTTTAGTCCCTTTGAACTAGTTTTTGGTCATACTGTGCGTGGACCATTGAAATTATTGAAAGAGAAACTTCTTTCAAATGAAGATTCAGAGATTAATCTTCTTGATTATGTTTCTGATTTCAAATACAAGTTGTCAAAGGCCTGTGAAGTAGCAAGAACTAATCTTCACACTACTCAGTCAAAAATGAAATTAAGGTATGACAGAAATACACAGGAAAGGAGTTTTAAACCTGGTGACAAAGTTCTGGCCCTCTTTCCCATACCTCAGAATCCTCTTCAGGCTAAATTTTTTGGTCCTTATACCGTTGAAAAGAAAGTAAATGACTTAAATTATATCATTAACACTCCTGAGAGACGGAAACAGAAACAACTTTGTCATATAAATATGTTAAAGGAATATTTTGACAGAGATAGCCCAGCTAATTATTCAGTTAATTTAGTTGTACCTGTCCCACACAGTGAAGATATCAACGATGGAATACAATCAGACTATAGTGACTCTGGTATAACCAATCTTCGGAATTCAGAAATATTGAACAACCTAGACCAGAAACTTTCACATCTACAACAACAGGAAAGAAATGAACTAAAACAGCTATTACATGACTATGAGCACTTGTTTCCTGATGTTCCAACACGAACAAGTAAAATGTATCATGACGTTGACATTGTAGATTCTGCGCCTGTGAAACAGCATCCTTATAGGATGAATCCTCTCAAACAGAACTATCTGAAGAAAGAAATTCAGTATTTACTGGAGAATGATTTCATAGAACCAAGTAAAAGTAACTGGAGTTCACCATGTATTCTTGTTCCCAAGCCAGAGAATACATTTCGTATGTGTACTGACTATAGAAAAGTCAACAGTGTCACCAAAACTGATTCATTTCCAATCCCAAGAATGGACGATTGCATTGATAAAATTGGAAATGCGGAATATGTCACCAAGTTTGACCTTTTAAAAGGATTCTGGCAAATTCCACTGACGGAAAGGGCAAAAGAAATTTCAGCATTTGCAACTCCAGATGGACTTTATCAATATAAAGTCATGCCGTTTGGAATGAAAAATTCGCCTGCAACGTTTCAACGTCTGATGAACATGATAACATTTGGTCTTGATAACTGTGACGCTTATATCGACGACGTCATTATCTACAACAACACATGGGAAGATCATTTGGAAACCATTGGAAAATTCTTCGATCGACTCAGTGATGCGAATCTGACAATTAATTTGAGCAAAAGTGAGTTTTGCCATGCTTGTGTCACATTTTTAGGACATATTGTGGGACAAGGTCAAGTTAAACCTATAGAAGCTAAGGTCAAAGCTATCTCTGAATTTCAAGTTCCAATTTGTAAAAAGCAACTGATGCGATTTCTAGGTATGGCTGGATATTATCGGAAATTTTGTTCCAATTTTTCCAAAATTGGTGAACCTTTGACAAGTTTATTGAGTAAGAAAACCAAATTTTATTGGTCTGACAAGTGTCAGGAATCTTTTGACAAGTTAAAGGCCATGCTTAAGAATGCACCAGTTCTTTCTGCACCAAATTTTAGCCAATCATATAAATTATCTGTTAATGCAAGTGATGTAGGGGTTGGTGGAGTATTGATTCAGGAAGACAAAAGTGGTGTGGATCACCCTGTGTGTTATTTTTCTAAAAAACTAAACAAGCACCAGAAAAATTATTCCACAATTGAGAAGGAATGTTTGGCTTTGATATTGGCTTTACAGCATTTTGAAGTGTATGTTACCTCAGCTCTTTCTCCAATTATTGTGTACAGTGATCACAATCCCCTTACTTTCATCAACAAAATGAAAGATAAAAATCGGAGATTGTTGAGATGGAGTTTGATATTGCAAGAATGTAACATTGACATCAAACACATCAGGGGAAAAGACAATGTGATTGCAGATGCACTCTCACGTGCCTAGAAATGTAATATTGCTTGATGTAATTAAGTCCAGTATCATAAAACATGTTCTTATGTAATTTTGGTTATTGTAGTATTAGATGTATATTCAAAAGAAAGCTTTATTATATAAATCTTTCTTTTTCTTTATGAGGGGAGGTGTTATGTATGATGTTTATATAATATTATAAATATTTTAGGAAATTATAAATGTTTCTTCACTTTAATATTTGCTTAAATCTTAATGTTATCAGGAAAAACATGTTTAACTAGTGTCCTTGAATTAGGTTGTTTTAATCAATATGTATTCATTATTTGAAGGTCAAGGTTGATTTTTGTTAACAAGTAAAAATTCCATTAAGATGACTGATGTTCTAGAACATTCTGTCATGTGACCAATCTTTATATATGCCATGTTTGGTGGACATTTATTCAGTTTTGACATTACCATCAGTCTTGTAAAGAGCTATTACAGTTGTGAAAATTCATTCCAAATTCTAAGAGAGGAATTATTTTAAATATTCATTGGATTATAACAGTGCTCATAAACTTTTGGATTTTGGATTTTTAATTGATGATTTTGGAATTTAAGTGAACTTATTCAGAGATATTTTGGAATACTTCATTTTGACATCAGCACATCAAGATTTCTAGTACATCAGGACTTTGGAGACCATTATCACATCATAACATTCAAGGACACAGCCGTGAATTCGGAACATTCTATATTTAGGACTTGTGATTAGAACAATCATTCTTATTGGATTATTAGGATTTCAAAACACATTACTGTAAGTGACTTTTTGATTTTTCATTTTAATTATCTAGTAATAAATTGCTTGTTGATTTTTACTTGATTTGTTGGTTTCACTTTCTTTCTGTTACATTTTTCTTAGACCATAGAGTCGTAACACCACTTTAACCGGATCTTAAAAATAAATAACTAAATACGTATGTGTGCAAAAATGATTTATTAACTGTAAAATATTACCGTGTTCCCATCAAGTTTATCAATAGTAACGGAAAGCGGACATATGAAGAAAAAAAAACGGGTGATTGGTCACTGCGTCTGATTTTGGAAATAATTTACTCAATTAGGTTTTAATCATATCTTTTTGGTTTTGATTTTGAAACGTTTTATTTTCTTTAAAGTTTGCTTTTCATAATAGCTTAACATATTCTTTTTTTCACGGACTTTGCACATTTTAATTATCATACTTGCAGTTAAATCCACTTATCGTTTCCAGGCAACATAAAGCCCATTAGAAACATCAGCATTTAAAGTCTAATCTTAAAACTATACATTATACAAACTTGTCTCCTGTACCGACCAACATTTAGACGTACGAAAAAGCACATTTTCAGGAGATTGCACTGAAGAAATTTAATGCTACACCACGACTAGCGAGTCTGATTTGCCGCATCAGATCGAATACCAGATTAAACACCGGAGAAAAACTAATCGCTCTCATGGTGGAGCTCGTACTTCTCTTGAAATTCCCCTGCCGTCACATGTTATTTTCTGTAAGACTCTTGCAAAAATGTCTTTTCTTATTCAAACGCTGTTTTTGAAAGAATTTGCATAAAGATTCAAAACGGTAACAACATTTCATCGCTTGAGTCAGCATATGCAAACACCGTAAAATCCTCTTTCTTCAACCAATGAATCCTATAAAAATAAATAAGTGAAGCTAACACTAAATCAAAGCGAGGCTGCTCTCATGGACAAGCAGTCAGTGTAGGCAGTGACATTGTTTACCAATGTCATATGGGAGTTGTTTAGATGAAGAAAATGTTTTGGACGTGGAGTGTTCAAACCATAATAGCCGTCATTAGATCAACAAAAAAGTGCATTCGTGCTACTCATATGATTATATTGCTTGCTGGAGTGGTGGACGTTCTATATGTCCCCATCATTCCAAATAGAACAAGGAAGATGACCAGAAAAATTACTGAAAAAATAAAAGTAATTCCAAATGAGATTGATCCGGGGAGGTTTAGTGACTAAGAGGTTGGACTCGTGACCATAGGGGTACGGTTTAATTCCTACTATCGAATCAGCCTGGATTGGCTATCTTAGTGTGTCCCTGAGGAAGACACTTTACTCTACTTGCCGAGGCACGATATAAGCTCAAAAGTATTGCTTTGTTGTAAAACAATACAGCTGAAAAAATATCTGAACATTCGAATGAGAACAATTGTTTGCGAGCATTTTTACAAAATTGGTATTCAAATATTCGTTTGTTTACACAGCAAGTTGGGCAGCATTTTGTAAAAGAAACAAACGTAAAATGTAAACTATGCAATGTTGAATTAATTAGTTTACAACCGAATAACTTAAAACCAGCTTAAAACCTGCTAAATCACCTAAAATGCAAATTCCGATTAACAAGGTAATCATCATGTCAAACTTCTGAATAGTCACATTGCTCACAACATTGCCATTTTTATTCATTATACTCTTGAAATGATAACATGTAATACAGTAAGTTGATGAAATACATGGTATAGAATAGGGGTAATATCAAGGTCAACAAAGCCTTTACGATCAATCAACCGGAACACCGAAAAAATTTATGAACTGTTGTCAGACATTCGCTCTTTCTGGATCAGTGACATTCAATCCCGTTAACCACTATCAATCTCCACCCATTCCACCCCTGATCATCGTACCTCGGAAAGTTAATTCCAATATAGTTTTGCATTTGATCTTTTATTCAAGTTTTGTAATAGTTACACATCTATGGAATAACCAATATGCTTAATATATGACACTATCCTTCTATTTTAGTAAATATCAGTAATGCAGATGTCCGCTTCGTATCAATAAAATATACATGGTCAAGTTGACGTGACTTTGCAAAACAATCATGTAAGATGTTGGCGTCAAGAGTTTCCTGTTGCAAAAAAACTTTCTACAATGCCGTAGTTATCTGCATAAATTACAATTTGTGCAGGGATCGTTTTATTTTCTTTCCTGTGCCTTGCTGAAAAAGATTTCACTGTTTGTTGGGAATCGCTCTGTACCCAGAAAACCGAATTGTCTACTCCCAAGGTTGTTTGAGGAGGGAACTAGTCCCCATGTACCTGGCAAGGGGTGGAGGTTACATTACATTGTCTGCAGAAGACACAAGTCCATTTCACACCTATCGCAACCTATCGCAATGTACAACTTACGTATAAGATGACGTCAATACATAATCGAGTAATCGAGACCTGAACCGTCCGTCGTCAGCATTAAAGTAACGTTTATATTTGTGCTAAGTTTGAAGATAAACAAGGAAAATAAAACCTACATTCATTTGATTTTCGTTTAAATTCTAAATTGTTTTATTCAAGACCCCTACAATGTTATTTAACTAGATTGTGATTACTTAGCTAACATTGTTTTCAATGCAGCTTGGCTAGGAGTGGTTGGTGTCAGTAAATACCAACGTAGATAAAGAAAAGAGTATGAATCTGATACTTTTATTAACATGGACGAATATTCAAATCCAATTCGAATACATTCAACGAATATTCGAAAAGGACAATTTGGAGTTCGTTTCAGCTATATAAACACACACACACACACACACACACACACACACACACACATACACCGAATGACACCGAACACCTACGATGTTAGAAGTATAGATCGATACCCAGTTTCTCAGTACTACAGTTAGTTGCAACACCGCATAAGCTATCATCGAGGTTGTAACACTCTTTACTGTAATTGGGTAGCATATGATCACAAAGGATGAAAAGCCGTAATTATCTTCTTCAACAACGAGTCTAATTAGGATAGAGAGAAGGGAGTGGGGCTACATTGTCCGATTCTTGAGACAAAACTATTTTTACTGATTTACTTTGTAATGTATTTCAATCTTATCAGAAAAGTGTAAATGAGGCAAATGCGATTAGAGAGAAAAAGGGAAAGAAAGAAAGACTTACGGATAGATAGTTACAGAGACAAAGAGAGACTCACTCAATCCACCATTCCCAAATTCGTTTCCACCTCCATATCCATCTCCTAAAAAGACGGGGACAGATTTTTGACCGCCTTTGGGTACATATCCAAAGCTGCTGGGAAACAGGAACCCGTCAAAGACGCTCCCATGGCTGTATCCAAAACCAAAGTTATCAGTAGCAGTCATGGGGCCTATTACTACCACCGCCATAAGCGAAATGATGAAACTTAGCATGTTCATCTTGCAAGTTACTTGTTCCTGCAACACAGAATAGAAAATAAGAATAATGTTTGTGAGACATATATTCTTCACTGCGTCCATGTAAATGACGACAAGTTATTTCTGCATTAAGAAGATACTCCCTTCTACTATCAGTCTAGTCCTAGCGCACCAGATCACGCCAATGGTAATAAGAAACTTAATTAGGAAAAGGTCGTAATTCAATCAATGTTTGCGTATCGATAATACTTTACTTTTATGTCATCAACGGTATTCAACAATACAGAAAACGGAAATGGAATTCGCTTGCTCGTTCGAAGTAATCAGTGACTCGGTTTGTATCCTTAATATCCATTGTCTTTAACGATAGGAAGCATTCTATCAGAGAAATGTCTTCGTTTTCATACTATTTATCACAAATGTCATGTTAATATTTATTTTCAAGACTTTCGTGGGCTGATTACAGCGTTTGAGAATTTTAGGAATGATGTACGACAAGACCTGTGTAATCCGAATGTTTTCACCTACAGCCTAACCCCGTCGTGTCAAATTCATGGATAGGTGAATATATAAGATACTGATCTTTGCATAAAAAGTGAATACGTAATTTCATCTGCATACGTAAGGCACAATTTTTAGGTCTAGTGTGCGGTAGAATAACAGGTTTGGCAAAGATCCGACATAAGAGATCACAGTGACTGAAAAGTGTAATATTACGCCGAGTTCTGATTAAAGGTACAGACCTGCACCCTCTCCAAGACAAAAGTTTATCAAGCTGATGAATGCGCATGTTCCGTAATACACAATACCATGTAACTGATGACAACGTGACAGCGACACCTATACAGTGTGTAAGCTATGATAGCGATTATTGGTTAGGACCATTAAGTTTCAGACTCTTTGCAGAAAATGTTAGCTTGAAGTGCATATCTTTATCTGACTTAATATATTCTCGTCGTAATCTGAAGAGCTACGAGTCAGATTCATTATATTTTACGTAAAAGTTTATTTTATGGACGAATTAGTTTTCCTTCTGGAAGACTTATTTTGATTGTACCATAAACTGTGCTCATATTGTCCGGGACAAAGACCATTCGTAGTACTGACATGAGTACGTTGCTTTCAGTAGTGGTGTTCCTATTTATCCGAAGTATTCCAAAATATATTATTCTTTAAATGAAAACACCTTATAAGTAGACAAAAATCATCTTCAAGCTGCACTAACTTTCGCTGCACGCTCTCTACCAAAATGAGTTGTTTGTTTGATTGTTTGTTTGTTTTATCTTGCTTGTTTGTTTGGTTGGTTTTACTGACTCACTGTTTATCAAATTGATGCACGCTGTACATTTCTTCAGAATTTAATATGAAGTTCTGTAAGCTCATTGAAGAGTCCATGTATCGCCACAACTGATGGTTTGTTTTCTTCATAATGCATGTTTCTTTTTGAACTAACTGTTATTATAACTTGAATCAATTCAAGAGACATGTGTGAATTTACGCTGTTGTACTCATCAGTTAATACAACACAATCAAGAGAGGTATGAACAATAACATCATCGTTGGTATTGGTGAAAACAAAGGAATAAATTTGCGACGGAAAAAAGAACCTAATTTAGTCTTTTGATTTCCTCTTAATTAGAAAACATACCAGAACTTTTTACTTTAAGTTTCGAAGAGTAAACAATTGAAATTGCATACTCTAAAGACTCCATTTAATAACTCACCTTGTTTTGACAGAAACGTAAATTATCGCTGCAAATATTGTTGAATATGTCCAGGTAACGTCCCCTATAGCTGCGAATGAGAATTCTACCCATGTGTATCAAATCTTTACGCTTTTGTACTTACCTAGGTTTCCATAATTAGTGTGTTTCCACTTAAACTTAAACGTTGCTATTTTCCAATATCTTTAGATTATTTAAAGAATCAGCTTTATACGAAAACAAGTGTGTCATCCGAAAGAATTGAATTGACTTGTCAAATAAGTATTTGCATGGTTTGATCATGGTCCATCAAAGTGAGTGCGTTATTTTAATTTTTTTATTTTTTTTTATTGTTGTCTCTGTCATGTGCATTATCAAGATAAAAAAACTCAAAGGCATTAATAAATAAATAAATAAATAAAAATTAAGTTTAAAATTAGTATTTCTTCATGTTTGGTTCTTTTTTTTGGGGGGGGGGGGTCTATAAGAAGGCGCAAATCGTTAATTTAGAATACCTGCCTCGCTTTGACGTGATGTGATAAGACCTCTCAAATGATCGCACATTTCCTTTCGTTTTAAGTTCGTCACTGGTGCATTAATGTTTAAATCAGACCAAACTAGTATTGCGTGCAATTTTAAATTTCTAGTGATGCGAAATCATTCAAAAGTTGGATACAGAGTAGGATCCGAAGGTAAAAAAAAAATTTAATATTTCGTCTCAGAAGACACTTTTTCGGCCCTGAATTGCGAGAGTTGGTATTACGCGTAGATTTGTGAGCTGCGAGGATACGAAACCTATAGTGATACAGAATATCCTTATATAGCGGTTATCAAGAGACACACGCTGATTAATTGTGTATATGAGCAAAGAATGGTAAGCCTCTTATCAAAGTTTAACACTATCTTAGCACTTCACCTCCAATTGTTTGATTACACACACATATATACATACCCAAAAAAAAAAAACATGCTGTTTACATTAAGTATATGTAGTTCATAATCAGCATGCAAATAATAACTGCAACATCTTCAACATTTAACATTTTCACACTATTTATATAAAGTGTGAGGACAAATCAATTAAATTAAAATAAATTGTACAAATTACTAGAAATCCACAACAGTGTAATTCTGCAACGCCCACAGACACAGTTGAAAATCATCAGTTCATGGAAACATTCACATGTATGATCAACCCGAAAGGTGCACAAATGCGGCCTAAACACTTACCTAGCAGCACAACAGGAGATGTAATCTTACCCTGAACGGAAGCGATTTGGGAAAGGACATCAACCATTTTATAACACGTCATAGAAGTCACGTGACAGCATCACCCAGTCTTTCAAAATGTCAAAGCAATCAATCAACGTCTAATACACAGAGACATAATGCAGCAGGTCGAGTGCATACCTGTCAATGAATTCACGAGATCTTTGATTGATAGGAAGAGCACTAGGTTAAATCTAGTAGCAACTTGGTCATAAACTTTCCAAGTCGTGTGTGACTTCATACATTGCTAATTTGGCCTCAGTATTATTGAATAGTTTATTGCACGCAGTCAAGTTTAACACGTGACCCACACGTGGGATATAGATTATATCATATACCATTATATTATTTCATAGATGAAGGTTAGTAAGCATTTAGTTTCTAAAGCCATCTCAAAAATAAAACTTTTCTCTGGATATTTATTTTCACGTCTGAATATAACCTAAAAAAAAAAAAAAAAAAAAGAAAGAATAAAAAACACACATGAATTAGGTGCATGTCTATATTCTATATGTTTGGTGTCTGCACGATAGTGTATTAGAGGGGGAACGGATGTTAGTTTTTGTTTTCATGTATATTTATTTTTTGTTAATGTGTTGATTGTTCTTATGTGCTCTGTCATCTCCCTGTCCTTATGTATAATATTTTTGTGTGCCTAATATTTTTAGATATATGTTAGTTACGCATTCCCTTTTTGGTGTTGTTAGTGGGCTGATTAATTAAATATCTGTCTCATCATGACTCCTTGTTGATTATCTACATTTGCATTGGGCACTAGGTGTTGTCTGTGAGTGCGAGTGCGGCATTTTATTTTCCACCCTCATTTCAGCTATCACAGTGCATTATGTCAATATTACTTGTCCAACTTTTATGGAATGTAGGTTCCCCTTTTAAGAGGGTACCATTTCCAGCATGGGGATGTAGGGGATATCAGGCCGCACGATCCCTCCTAGTTGGGGTCATTTGTCCATTCCAAATCTCCACAGTATCTATTTGTTGCCCCACTCTACAAAATCCCTATGGTTTTGACTCGCTTGCCAAATTTTAAAGAAAGTCAGTGTGCACACCCAAATGTATATTCTTTAAAAATTCTCCTTCCTCCTTTTTCTAAACATAGTAATTGTTTTAGGCCAAACATGTTGCAAACCATGTTGCAAGTGGTTTCGGCGTTCTCGTGTCCAGTTTTGGTGCTAATCATACATTATTTAATAAAAATACTCAGTTAGAAGATTCATCTATATACTATAGTGGCATATATTGGTATTGGTTACCTTTCTTCTAATTGCACTTTTTTATTATTGCTAATTGTTGGATTTCTTTATTATTATTATCCTAAAATATGTTACATCTAGTATTTATTAGTTCTAGAATGTAATCTGTTAGCATGTTATATGTGTCTTTGTCGTCTATTTGTACTGTATATAGTAAGCTAGGTTTCTTCACTCTTAAGCATTTCTTGTTTAAATTTGGTCGCGTATTTCTTTCTTTTGATTTTCCATTGATTTTTCATGACCTCACAGTTATGTATGATATATATATATATATATATATATATATATATATATATATATATATATATATATATATATATATTATTCTATGTAATTCTATGCCTTCATGATTGCTTTCTCAATTAGGTAGATTTACACCACCTTCTAATTTATCTTTCTAAAGGGTTTGTTTCTTTGCACCTCAAATATGCGTTATTGTACTTGCCTCTATTTCTTGTAAATGATGGTCTTCAAAGTTCATACCAGATACTGCCATATATGTTAGTTTTAGTTGTTTGTATATTATGTATGAAATTTAGTGATCTTGAACTCCTTTGTCAACGTTCATTTTTATTATTCCCACAAAATTTTGATAGTTCAATTAGAGTGAATTTCTCTTTAGCTACATTTACTTGTACATATCAAATAATGTAATCGTATAGTATTTCCATCCATTTTTTAAAAAGTTTCGTCCGAAACCAAAAATGGTTAAAATTTGTTGTATGTAATTATGTTCAATGGGGTCAAAAACTTCCTTCTGCTCTATAAGTATCATCGCTCCTTTCTCTCCTTTAGTTTCTATGTAGTCTAAAATGGATTTGATTGAAAGGTTATTGCTATTAATACTTCCGCCTCTTTCTCCACAACTTTGGTTCTTATTTACAACTTGATGCATGCATCCATTATTCTATTTGATAGCATTTCATTTAATATGTTATAATCGATATTTAAGAGGGAGATTGTTATTCAATTTTTTTAATCCATTATTTTCCTCTTTCTATTTATCCTGGTTTAATGACTCCTTCTATCATGGTGCGTGTCATTTTTACATTTAAGAATATGTTATTGTAGAGGAGTTCTATGATAAGTGTAATGTCATTTGCAAACTTTTTATAAAATTCTGCCGATCGACCATCTGATGCAGATGACTTCACTTTATTCATTTGGTCTATAGCTTTGTATATTTCTTGTGAGGTTATCAAGTTGTCACATGTTTTTATTCTGTCAGAATTTTTTTTCCAATTTGAATGTTTTCACAGTATTGCTTAATTCTAGCATTTCTGTCATGTATAGAGATGCTGATGAAATATGTGAATTTAATCTAGAATATCATCTTTCTTATCAAATACAGCTTCATGTCTTTTTTTTTTCATTACCTTTTTCTCTATTCCTGTTTTTCTTTAATTCTACCCTTCCATAAATTTCTCTTCTTTTGTTTTATATATGTGGTCATACTTCTCTGCACTTATTTGTGTGCCTTTTAATATGTATATTTTTATTTTATTTAGATTTTCTTTACACGCTTTTATTTTTTATTATTCACATTTTTGTCCTGGATTTGCAGGATTGATTCTCGATTTCTTTACGGCTGATCCTTTGTCTCTAAATTTTTATTTACTCATTGTTTTTATTTCTTTCTTTAGATGTTCCCATTCTACTAGTATATATGTTTCTTCCATTTTCATAATATGGGATGTTTGTATGGTTGAAGAGTCTCTCAAATTACAGAAAATGCAACTTGAAGTCAAGAGAACTGTGACAGGTCTAGCGAAAAGTGCGTCTGCTCAAAATATATACGAGGAAAACGGCTTGCTTACATTAGCAAACCGGCGTTAACTTCACAAGCTTTGCTACTTTCATAAAATCGCATCTCCCTCATATCTTTCTGAACTATTGCTGCCATTATCAAACAGATATTACCTTAGAGACAGTAATTCATTCGAATAAACCCACGTCTAAAAATAAGTTGAAATTCATTTTCAAACTGTATCGTCCATATATATATATATATATATATATATATATATATATATATATATATATATATATATATATATATATATATATAACTTTTGGTGAAGAATGTATAAAGCTGATTCAAAGCGTTAACGAGTTTTCACTAACACTGACCATAAATGCTATGTTAATTGGGTCATCGGATTTGACTGTGACTGAAATTTTGCTTTTAGTTCATATAATTCGGAATGTCCTTTGATTTTACCTTTCACTATTGTGAATCCCACAAGACCGTTCTATCTTGCCAGATATGACATTCACAGTAATTTACTTGCTCGTCCCACGGTAAAATACTTCTCACTCTCTCTCTCTCTCTCTCTCTCTCTCTCTCTCTCTCTCTCTCTCTCTCTCTCTCTCTCTCTCTCTCTCTCTCATGAACCATGTCCTTTTTTCCAGTTATATCATATTGTAATATTCGTTTGCGCTGTCCATGAACAATGTACAACTTTTGTAGGGGAAAGGGCGTTATATAAGTTGTGACAGCTTGTAGCCCAAACCCATTGCAACACCTGCGTACATATAGTTTGTTTGAACTGGATTTTCATAATATATGTTTCATAAGTCTTTGATTTTCTTTTCATATTGTTTATTGTGTTGAACCAAGTTATTTATTTTCCATAAACCTTGTCCCCACGGATCTGTTCTCTCTATTTCATGTAACAATTCGATGCACTCATTCCCCGTTTTGACTTGTCTAGTTGCATATTCCCCGTTTTGACCTGTCTTAACATTCCTTACACTTCTGAATGTTGCCTTTCCTTTGCCTCGTTTGAGTGATACATTGGGGGGGGGAGGTGATACATCTTCATTTAACTTTAAAGTGTTTTGGGATTCGTATTGCATCTCCTCCTCTTTACTGCCTTCTCTCTCTTCTTCTTTTTTTTATAGTTTTTCCCTTTGTGTTGTTACATCTGGTACTTTTTCTTTTCTTTTTCAATTTGTGTATTATTTCATCTTCCAATATTGCTTCAAATGACATACAAGTTTTTTCGCTTTGATTTCTGTCATTTATTGTATCCAGTTATCTCACACTCACCAAAATATAGTACCATCTGAAATATCAAAATATGATCCATCGATTTATTTAAACCTACATCCTTTAAAACAATATGCTAATCTGCATGTGAATACCTAGTTGAACTTTAACAAATTTATGGCCGCTACCTTGCAATATATTTTCATGTATTCTTCTCAAAACAAGACTTTTTATTCTTCGTGAAAGAAATACTTTCCAACTTGCGTAAACTATTGTCTTAGTTTGTAGCCTTGAGAAAACAAAAAATATATTGGGCATTCCTTCCCTATTAATTATGACATTGTATATTGCTGAATTGAAAATCTTATTTAGTTCAGTTTCTCTGTCTTTCCTAAAAAGTATCAAAACGTATAAACTCCTCCGGCAATTTACACCGACTGATATGAAAAATGATACAAAGACAGTATTGACACTGAATCGCAACTTAGGTAAATTCTGTTCAAGTTCAGAACTACCGGTAGTACGTGTAATATAATGTTGTATTTGATTAAGATGTATAATACCCTCTGGTGGTTTTCTTGTTTACTTGCATATCTGAATAATGTGGGCACCTACATTTCCTTTTTTGTTAACCTACAGAGGAATACCTTGTTAACAATGACATCATTGAGTTCAGTGCGTTTTTGTTGTCCGTGAAATACTTTGATAATTCTGTAAACTATTGCCTTAGCATGTAGCCTTGAGAACGATATATTGATATTTCTTCCCTTGTAATTATGACCTTTTCTATTGCTGAATTTAAACTCTTTCCTGGAGTAGTTTCTGTGTATTTCCTGCATTGTATTAAAACTTTTAAATTCACTCGTCACTTTACGTCAAATGATATGAATAATGACATAGAGACAATATTTACATTGGGTCACATGTTATACTTTTTGTTTTCAGGTTTAATACTACCGGGAGTGTGTGTAATGCAATGTTGTATTTGATTAAGATGTATAATACATTATGGTGGTTTTGTCTTGTTTCTTAACAGTTATGTAATTGCCATACATTCGAATTCTTACCATAAAGCTACAAAAACTAGCTATGCTTTAAAGAAATATGTAACCAACATACAAACTAACATCCAATATTAGGGCAATACATGCATACTCGTAATATACATGCTTATCGGAAGTTTAGTAAAATCAGCCAGTGTGGGTTGCCTAGGTTTCTCTAAAATAGCATCAGGATGAGTAGATGCATACAGAACAAAAGCATCATCCGAATTATTCAACAACTGATTAATCAAAATTGTTATCTCAATATTTCATTCAGTTAGTAGGGTGTCTTTGGTCTGTTATCGTTGTGCTCTGCAGATTTCCTTTGCTTTCGTCTACGTTTTAAAGTGTAGAATTCTCTTCTCTTTTGCACTGTTGGGATCAAATAATTCGAAGAGTAGTTTGCCTTCTCCCTATGGCAAACCGTTTGCTATTGTACCTCTGATGCTAGCTGTTGATGTTGTCATTGATGTATTTCATACTTATGCTATTTCAATAAAATAAATTTTGAATCAGATTCCAGTTTTGCAATTTTGTAGACAGTTGTCTTTCAATGTCATTAAAAATTAGCTTATTGTTCTCGTTTATGTACGGTTTGAATTGTTTATCCTCAGCATGTAACTTGTCGAGAAACCCTTGAAAAGTCAATTTGAACTTATGACTCATATCTGTAGAAGAGCAACCATAAGTCGTTTTCATAGCTCTAATCAATTTGTGTCATTCACATTGCTTTTGTTGGCTACTATGTTTTTATGTATGTTTTTGGTAATAGCAGTGAGATCATTCTTCTTCTGCAACACTAAAAGTCTATTCTGGATAGCCACTATGTTGTTGAGATCTGTAACACTGGTACCAAATTCTTTCAGATCTCTTTTTTATATATACATTGTTTTCTTGGATTTCATTGTTCAATTCTTTCTATACCTGTTCCACTCGAAATTTTAAAGTGTTAGTATTTAAGAGATTTCTTTATCCTCTCCATGTCACTCTCTAATGTATTTATCAATTAATTTATCATCTCTTCAGTTTAAAGTACTGTTATATGTTTGGTATATTTTGTCTTTCTCTTCCGATTTGCAGTATTTATTCATCATTAGGCATTGTAAAGGATGAATGGATGGAAGGCAAGAATGAGAGAGTATGCAAATTTCCAATTTTAACATTTTATAGTAGATAATTCTTAAGAGCCATTCGTTGTCATTCTTGGCATTTAACATCCACAAAAACTAGCTGAGTCTTAAAGAAATGTGTAACCAACATAAAAACTAATATCCATTACAGGGACAATATATACATACTAGTACTAAACCTGTTTTCTTCTGCTATGTTTTGTAGTGTCGTTAACGTGTCGAATTCTATTCATTTGCACCGTAGGAATAAAGCAATTCGAGCAGAAGGTTGCTTCTTCCCAATGGTAAATCAGTAAGTATTGTACCTCCAATAATTGCTGCTGCTGTTGGAATTGTCGCATTTAAAGCTTACGCTAATAAGATATAACACATTTTGATGCAGCTTTAGGTTTTGCATTCTAATGGAAGAGGCTCTTTCATCTTGAATCCACAAAATTTATTTGTCTGTTTTGCATAGTATGTGCATGATTCTTTTAGAGTGTACATATTATTGTTTTGTTAAAATTCTATTGTGTAAGGTACACGTTGATTATTTTCCTGTAATCCAATGCGAAAAATAAAATTAATTTTAATATGTGATTGATCAGTTATGTCAGTATGCGAGTTGAACTAGTCGTCGTAAATGAGCCCGATTTATTGATTTGAATGACTGATTGATTGAGCATAGTTAAATCCGTAAATAGTAGAGAATTTATTAGGTATAATTTCAGGTGTAACAATAGGCAAAACCCACTGGTGTCATATATATTCAACATTATATCTCTTTCCCTCACGATCAGGTATTTTAATACTATTTGGTGATTCCTGCTTTTAAACGATATCAAATTCGAAATGATTATATATGTATCAACTTTTATTATAATGAATATTTATCTTTTATCGTAGATTATCGTCTATTAACTTTTATCGTATACGGCAGAATTTTTTAAAACCTCTGGTTGTTAGTGGCAATGATTTAGATCATGTCATTCCTTGCGCTTCTTTTGACCAATCACGTCAAAAAATACAATGTTTTCTAAACAAATGATATATGAATAGAACAATTCAATAGTAAAGTCAAAGCTGTTAAGACTGTGTCATTCAAGAGAATTTTGTGTTAGTCTGTTTTCTCTCTTATTTTGTTTCCCTTAAGGACTTAATTGCATAATAGACTTCTGTAATAGCAATAGTTGCTACAATTGTGGTCAAAGGGAATGCATGTGTTACAATGTTTCCGATACACATTTATTTAGCATTGTTTTTTTTTATTTTCCTATGTTCATTTTTTTGTTTGAAAATCAATGTCTTTAAATGCTATCAAGCAAGCGCTCAATGCTGATAGATTAGATGTAACACAAAGTTAAACGACAATCTTGCAGTGAAGTATCTAATACCATTTGATGTCATATAATCTTCTTTCAACTCTGTCTGTAATGCTGTCAAATCATCAATTGTTCGAAATTTATTCATCAAAGATTTTATTGGTAGGACATGTGGCAATTAATTGTATATTTTATTGATCTTGTATTAACAAAAAATCTCATATGTTTTCTTGACTTGTTTGATTACATTTTTCAACTTGTGAGTTAAAGTTTGTTATAGTTATCTTTTTGTATGTCCAGTTTGCGATACTAATGTTGAATTCTTGTTTGTAGTCTTTAATTTCAGGGTAATTGAAGTTACTCTCATTTTTCTTTGAAATCCAATTACTTTCGAAGTTGTTTTTATTCCATTTAAATAGTTTACAAATGACGGAAGGTGCTGGAGATGATTGTACCCAAACATATACAAACATGATTATCATGTATATCTTTTACGAAGAACATATTTGGGATGCAGTAATTGCGGATGCTTTAACTGAAATTACTTTAGATAATAATATATTTGAAACTACGAAAAACAAATGTTTTGGCAAAAATAGTCATTCATTTCAGAAAGATCTGAGGAGTTATCTAAAACACAATAAAAAGTGGATATGAAGATTAAAAGACAATAGATGAGGATTTGGAACATGCTATAATAGCAGTCAAACGTTGGTTTCCAAATTATCGGTTTTGGAAACAAATGTGTAAATCTGCATATTTAGAAGATAAGATAGTTCTTGCATACAACACAACACATACCTTTAGGATATATTAGAGATATTAGAGATACGGAAGAAACACGATCGTAATATCCCTTAGAAGAAAGACAGGGGGCAGAAAACTCTTTTGTACGAAGACAGCCGTAAGAAAACACCGTTATGCAAAGACAGCCAGTGCAAGTTCGCGAGGAAACATAAATTAAATTGATTGAAGAAATTCTGATTGATACAAAACCATTAGATCATCAATTAAGAGAAGGAATAACTGACTTGAGTGAATCAATTCGCAAATTAGACCAAGCTTTCAGTAAGGTGTCTTACTGTTATAAGCTGCACATGGAGATGGATTCGTTCTAAGATTATTTACCTCACCAGAAGACAGATTGCAGGATATAAAATATCCGTTTCTATTTGCTGCTTAAATAAAAGAAGCCTTTAAAACAGCTCTCAAAAATAACGACAGGGAGTTCAAACATCGATGGAAAAATTAAGGAAAAAACCAATGATCTATTATATTTTAAATATTATATTGTATTATATTATATTATATATATGTATATGTGTGTGTGTGTGTGTGTGTGTGTGTGTGTGTGTGTGTGTGTGTGTGTGTGTGCGTGTGTGTGTTTTTGTGATTCGGAAGTATTGGAACCTGATTTAATCCTCCGAACATTTGAAGGGCATATGTCAAGAATTTCCTATGGTTGCGTACCTTTGACCTAGAAATCTGAAGGACCATCCGAAGAACCATCTGGTACCTTCCAAGTTAACCTCAAACAAGACCAAAGATTCAGGCACATGTCTTTTGACAAATTGTTATAGACTATTCAAGAGCTGAATCATAATGTTTACCACGTCTGTATTTATGGCAGTGTTCATTCCTAGCTTATATCTATTTGATGACATTTTAAGTGGATATTACAGCCATTGATACCAACCATCCTGATCACCATATTATTATAAAACAGACGTATACCATAACCAACGAAGAAGTCGTATAGTATCATTTTAGAATCTGAAATATATTGCTGCAATTCCATTATAATGTTCTTATCTCTGTGTCAGAATCTTGTTTCCCTAAAATATAATTTTAATGTTTGAAGTGTTTTGAACAGTGGAAACAGGCTGAGTAATATATGATCCGTTTAGAGCTGAAGCAATTAAAGTACATACCACATAATCCTGAACATTTGATTTAGTATTTCTATTTCTTCTGCTGTCCAACAATTACTCTCCTCTAAAAGGATGATTATTTATACGCAGTAATTATATTCCTGAACAAATCATAATCTCAAATTCCTAATACCTCAACTCAACCTCTTACTATCGTTTGGTTTATCTGATCATTAGCTAACTCAGGTATTTTCGGAAGCCAGTAAGATTTTGTTATCATTTAATATTGATCTTCTTTCGTCCATTATGTATCTTCAATCATGACTATTTGGAATATTAAAGTTATTAGAGATTGTATTAAGTTGCTTTAAAGCCATATTATTATTATTATTATTATTATTATTATTATTATTATTATTATTATTATTATTTGAATTAAATGTTTGTTTACCAACTAAATGAATTACAAAGTCATACAATAGTTTTCATTTTAAAATTTACAAATTGATTTTCCTATCACTGGTATACTTTTATCTACTAAATGAGAATAAGATATTCTGCATCCCGCTGTTGCTATCCATAATGCCCAATTAAGTTTCTTTAGCCAGAAGGTCATATCATATTTTTTTCAGTCATAAACTATATGGCATTTACTCTCTTGCTTCTTGGTGCTTGGTTTCCTCTTCTAGTCGTTTTTTATAATTCCTCTCTGGCTTCTTTATCTGCCTGTTTCATATATTCATTTTTGTGATTCTCAGTTCTCAAGGCAATATCAGAAACATGGTCAAAACAAAAATCGGCATCCATTTCAACTGAGTCAGACACCCTGTCCAGTCCACCGAAACGCTGGAAACTCAGACAAAATGACAGATGGACTGATATCGAACGTGCCCAGAAAGATAATTTTTGAATACTACAGATGCAAATACTTTCTAAATTTTGACTCAAACAAAAAATTTTGCTCATAATTTCTTTATTGTCTTTTTAATAAATCGACCGTGCGTCAGCCTCTTTTCCATCAGTTTGTTCAACCGCGCTCTATTCTAGTGACATATAATAAAAATAATAATAATAATAATTATTATTATTATTATTATAATTATTATTATATCAGTCTAGCACTTTCTCTTGCAATACAAATACATTCATATCTTTGTTTCCCTTAGTTGAAATTATTTCCGAAACGTACCGACTAGAAGCTAGAAATATTGTACTGCTATAAGATTGGGCACATGGGTGACCCATATTCCTCGGGATGACGTAGTTAAACAGGCAAACAATACAGCGCTATCGCGTTTGTACCTTACATGCAAAACCCTTTTCTTGTGCCTTTATTCGTATATGTGTTTAGTCTTATTTCAATCATATAGTTCATTCTTCTGTAATGCTGTTTCTTTCTTTAGTTTTGACCTTTCATTATTTTCATAGTTTATCTCTTCTGTGTTATGATGTCAATCATTATTGTTCTACGTGTAAAAATATTTATATGTATTTCGATGGTGTCTTTTTGTGCGTATTTTCAGTGTCCCCTAGGTTGAAAAACTGTAAACTTTTTTTTTCTTCACGCCGATCTCCAACTTTAGTGTATATATATCTTTTTTTTTTTGGGGGGGGGGGCGGGTAGATAAAGGCGGCGTTAAGCCCATGAGATTAACAATTGGTCTAAAAAATAGTTATATTTAAATTTTTTTAAATATTTTTTTAACCATCCGACAACTTCAAATTCTGTTGGAAGAAATAAATTGGAAGATTGTGAGAAAAATGTAGAGTGATTAAAAAGCGTCCGAGTCGAATTTCTCGTGCAAGCTGTACGTGCCGATTTGATAGTGACGCACTTCATACCTCATGCACATTTATCCTGAAAATTAAATCCTGTGCATATTGATTAACCTCAAGAGAAATTAAATCAAACATAGATGTGAAGCATGGTAGAAAGTGTCCATTTGTTGAGAACGTGCTAACATTGCGATCTGTAGGACTGGAGTTAGTGGTGTTGGATATATAAAAAAATATTTGAATTTTGTATAATTGACAAAGGGACAAAAAATCCCAGAGTGAGAAATACTGATGGTTGAGAGAGAGAGACAGACATATAGAGAGGGAGGGAGAGAGTTTTCCTGGTGCACTGCAACTATGAGACAGATTTACATGTGAATATGGACGGATATGAGAGAGAGAGAAAGAGAGTCAGAGAGAGAGAGAGACACACACAGAGACAGAGATAAGGCACGATCCCACATACTGTATAAGTTCGACGACAATGTACATGGAAATAAAGATAGATAAGAAACCATGTCACGTGACCATCATATTTATATATATTTCTCAGTATGCAACTTTTGTCCTAAATTGAAGATAAGGTTAAATACAACTCATACAGGTCTATTGCAATCAGGGAAAAATGAGGCCAGGAATACTATGTCTGACGGTTTTACTCGTCTTCTGTAAGTATAAGAGAGATTTTCCATTTACATGTATAGCTATAGACAGAATTGCTTGAAAGATGCCAGTACAATGTGTCTCAAACCGTTAACTTCTGTGACACTTCAGTTGATATATCCAGATATATTGTCACAATACTCTTCAGACTAACATTAAACCGTACTGAGCGACTAAAGCAGTCTCCCTATCTAGGGTCAATATGTTGTTATAGGTGGTTTGTTATTCTATCTCAAAGTCTTCTTTTCTACTGTGTGATTTTCGATTAAATTGACACAAATGGATGACTACGATAAAAATATTCATTCTGAAACAATTTGCTTTCCTGATTATATTTGAATTCCTTTGTTTTCAAAAGGGCTTGTCCTTTCTGCACATACATCTCTTTCTTTCTATCAGTACTGTTTCAACTTCTTTACAAATTTTTGAAACAGCTTGATATATTTCTAAGAGTATCATGAGATGAATACAGTGCTCAAATGGGTATATAATACTTCTGTTTATGTATATCCATGTTGTGAGATTGAGCAAAATACGTCGGTTTTGCTTGATACGATGCAGCAATAACGAAAAAACATATCGAATATAATAGAGTTATAGCGATATGGAACAATTTAAACCACATCAGCAAAAAAGTCCCTAATGAAAGACACCACTTTGTTGATATAGGTTGTTGAGAAAAACCCGTGATTACAATTGTGGTTGCGTGAGTAAATGGCCAGCCATCTTCGCGGTTACAAAGTTTAGCATGCAAATAGACCATATGCCATTTTAGGATTGTTACGCTAACGGAAAGGAAAGGGATGAAACAATTGAATGACGGTTGTCAAACCGCTTCCCCATTGATACCGAAGATTTGCTTGTCCCAACGGTATTGGAATTAGAGAGGTTTCAGAAAAGTTTCTGTTATCGAAGGTTTCTTAATTGAATTCGTCTGAGCCAATGATTTGTGTTAAAATCAACAGATATTAGCCCAACTCCCGGTATTACATGTGTGTGTGTGTCTGTGTGTCTGTTTGCGTGAGAGAGAGAGAGAGAAAGAGAGAGAGAGAGAGAGAGAGAGAGAGAGAGAGAGAGGGTGCAGGTCCCCATTTATATTCTTCTAATTTTTGTCTTGCATTCCATTCAGACCTATTTCTGAGCTGTGAAACCCAACTGGTCACACCATTCATGATGTGCGAATGGCAGTGCCTTAAGAACCATACCTCTACCCATGTAACCTTTGATGACCCGGTAGCTACAGAGTGCCGAGACTACTGCATTAAGCATGCGTACGTATGACTCTTCCTCTTTTACATATTTTTGTAATTCTCGTCCTCAATGGAAGTAAAGGTTTAAATCTGCCAAACTTGGCCAATTAAAGTCACGGATCTAATTAGATGAATTTTCAACGATTTTACTTGCTAAATATTGCTTTCCGTCGCCAAAATGTTGTCCTATTTCTTTTAATCATGGTGTCTTTTGAAATCAATTGTTATATGCTCTCATTAAAACTGACACGCTAGTACCAAACATTTATTCTTTTCTTGACACAGGAATAATAATTCACACACAGACACATACACATACACACAAAGAACACACGCACACACCTGTTGGTGGAGGGATTACGCTAGTTCATTGCGAGGCATGTGTCAGCTTTGGAGAAGAATAAGTTGCTTTGGTCAAAAGAGAAGAAACTTTCTTCAACGAATCAATCAATTTCTCAATCCATAAAATGTGATAAAATTTCAACAAATATAAATACATTTTCAATTATGTGTATGCCACTTTATGCAACAGTGGCGATTATTGGCATCTTTTTAGCTGTAAAGCATCTATTGAAATAATCGGTTGGTTGTGAAATTGTGTACTGATTCTGAAATTATTTACTTACGTTGAATGAAACCTACTTTAAAAGTAACATATGTTCAGCAATTAGATGCAGAAAATAAAATTGTTGTAGAAATAGATATTCATTCAACAATCACATGTCTTTTGGGGGCTATTTTTCTTACAAGGACGAGTTTGGCTGCTTTAAATAAGTCCGGTTGTATATCAAGAAAGTGTATTATTATCAGAAATTATGCTAGTCCGATGAAATCATTTAAATCAATGTTTCTTTGGAGTCTTAGCACTTATGAATTGGACTTCCTATTAATCTCCCTATTACAAAATCGATACTCCTCAGTTATAAGATGCATATCATGCCAGTCTTACTCTCGAGGAAGGCGTATTTTCGATTTAAAATATATTTAGACAATTGGACTTTTGTTTCTATTTATTCACAGTAGCCAAATGTACAAAAAAATTGAAATAATTTTTAATCTGTACATCCCAATGCAGCATGGATAGAGAGCTGATAATGCTATTGCAATTGATATATGATTTTACTATTAGATTTTGATATATAATTTGGAACATATATGTTTCTTTTATGAATACTCAAGTTACCCCTCTCTCTACGTTAACGTATGCGTTGTGTTATATGGTATGCGCTAAACATGGTAGGCGGCATATTTTTGAGACGGCTTACTTTCGAAAGTTGAACTACGTATTAATTCGACGGACTATTTTCGAAGTAGACTGAATTTTGAGATCTGCTTAGTTTCGAATTTTTCGGGCATTCTATTCTGGGGATTAAAAGCTGTCTTAAGATTCTTCTTTTCTTTTTCAGATATGACAATATTGGAAACCCCTTTGCACGTGGCTGAAAAGTTCTTTTAGAGAAGTTGAATGTTAATCGATTGAAATTAAATCAATCATCTACTTTCCTTCTTCCTTTGTTAGCTTTTATTTTGAATCTTTTGTATTTGTATATGAGCATGTTTGTGAGAGACAAAATTTTGTGTACGCATGTGAGGATGTTTGTAACAGACATACAGAAGTAGAGAAAAATCATCGAATAAATAATATTAAATACATGTAGAACTTGCACATCTCGAAGCGATTCGTGACAACAATGTTTGGTTCAGGTTACCGACAATTTTGAGTTTCCTACGTTGCAGACATAAGTCGGCTTTACACAGGGGATGAATGAGCCATTCGAGTTGTGCCGAGTATTCGAATGATTGATTTATTTCTGAGTCATCGAAGTTTAACTGTATTATTTTTATTATTTGATTCAATATTGTCCTGCCAAAGTCAGTGAAATGCAACTCTTCAACAGTCGATGACTATAGAACGTTTCAAGCTTTCTTTATTGTTATTGGGTTTATTTGAAACATATTGCAAATTTATTCTATTGACAGCAGAGTATACCCAAATAAAATAAATATGAAGACAATATAAAAGGTTATGTCATAAAACAAAATAACAGGGACATTCTGTAGCATACTAACGGGGGGGGGCGGACGGTTGCCCTGGGCGTCAGAGATCATGGGGCGCCAAAACAGCTGATAAAATTTGGGCCTCATATTATGGCCATTTGGGCCATCATCGTCGCCCCGGGCGCTATTAACCCTTAGTACGTTACTGGGGACATTACAAACATTTACAAACAATATGGGCTTTAGTAATGTAAATCACAAAATTTTAGCACGATACAATGTTAGCGAACTTAGCAGCCATACTGATTTTACGTACATTTTACACTCTCCAAAATTATATACATCGTAAGCGCCAAATGATATAATGAATGTAATACCAACAAATGATCAGATGGACTTATGGATGTTCTGTACATATATGCTCTGATTACCAATTTATCTACGAAAATTATTTGAAGATTCGTCACTGTCAGGGGTGATTTGTGTTACGTAAGATTTATAAAACAAAATCCCTTGTGATGGTCCAATGGACTATACTCTATTTCGTGTCTCACGTTGCAGTATCCACGGCTTCTGTATAGATAAGGTAAAACCACTACAAAAATTACACTATTGCCAATCTGTAATTTGCTAAAATATTCTATTTCAAACATGCTAAAATTGAAGATTCGCTAAAAAATATAATGACGCTAAAATATTGTGCCTTCATATTAAATGTAACTGAAACTTAAAAAAAATTGACAGTGTGGTTTTAGCTGTGAGTTCTACGCATGTCATGCTCACGAGTTCCTGGAAGAAAAGAAAGGAGAACAAAAATATGTGACCAGAACAAAGCAAAGCAAAATGAAACAACCATATTTTGAAATTCAGACACTTTATTTCTTTAAAGAATAAATGAAGAGCATGTTTTAATAATATGTAAAAGATATATAAGTGATATTAAGGGTCAGAAATATGCAGGGTGGCATCATGTGTTTTATTGGAGGGTGAACTAAAAGTTGAAATTTCAGAGAAAGGCGTTTTCCCTTTAACCTGATCTGAGACAGAATAAATACATAAATACATATGTTTGCGAACGAAAGAAAAATTTATTTATTAAATGTCGAATTTTGCAGCCTTTCAAAAAAAAGTTATAGAAAATAGACATCTGAGAAAAATTAAACAGCGTTGTGATTGGTCTCTGATTTTGGAAATAATTTACCGAATAAAGTTTGAGTTATATCTTTTGGGTTTTGCTTGAGACATTTTTTGGGAAATGAGTTTCTTTAGAACTTGCTATTCAATACATTTACCTGCATTTTTTTCACAGATTTAGCATTTTGTATGATCATACACATCGTTGCCAGACAACATAAGGCATATTAGAACTATTAGTTCATGAAGGCAGCAATGCTACATCTTCTTTACAATACGTCCAACGTTGAGTCTTTCGAGACTCTGTTCTTGGCCCTTTTCTCTTTCTCCTTTTCGTTAATGAATTACCACTTCATATGCTAGCAACTGAAACTGCTCTTTTTGCGGATTACACCAACTTATATGCCATGAGTGATACAATCTATTCCCTTGAACAAAATTTACATGAGGACGTTGGGGATGTTATAATATGGTGCGAAACTTGCAAAATTCAATTAAACACAGAAAAAAAACTAATTGTACGAGAATTTAATCAATGTAATGAATACAGAAATTAGAATATATCAATATATTTGTTCAGGGAACTAAATTAAATAACACAGACAATCAAAAACTTTTAGGTGTGATTATTAACAGGCATCTATCGTGGGAAAATCAAATAAAGCATGTGTGTTCTGTAGTATCCTCCATAATAGCCTTATTGAACTGACTATTTTCGTATTTGCCAGAATCTATGCTAAGGATGTTTTATAGTGGATATAAATTGCATTTGCTTCATTATGGTTGAATTATATGGAGGAATTACAACACTACTAGTCTTAATCAGATAACTGAACTCCCAAAACGAGCCGCTAAAATTATTACAAGCAAAGACTATCCATCGTCACATATTTTTGCTAATTTACAATAGTTACATGTTAATTATAGAGAAAGTAGTTTAAAGCTATTTTGATATATAAATCTTTTCATAACATGGCTCCACAATATATCAAAGATCTCATAATTTCAGCATTATATATCCATTCATACAATGTACGGTCTATTTCGAACTCTAATCTTGTTTTGGCTAAATTTAAAACGACTCTGTACAAAACATTTTTTACATATTTCGCAGCAGTATTGCGGAATATCATTCCGAATGATAATAAACAGACACCAACACTGTCTTCTTTTAACAACGCGCATCACAAAGTTCTTCTTTTTGATTATGCCATAGCCCAAACAAATCAATATACTTAACTTTGATACCCTCAATACTTTCCCATCTCCCAAACCTAAATGTATATCTTATGTATGTTTTAATCTAATGTGTGTATGTATATTTTATGATTACATGATGTACATCTCGTAGAAGATTGTTGCATGGATATTTTCACTTCCTGAACTTCAGAGGCAAATTATTAACAACAACAACAAAAACCCCATAATGTTTGCTTTCTTATTTATTTTTTTTTTTAAATGTCATGAGTGCACTTTCAGAAAACAATAGTCCCTACACTGTGAAAATTCATTTCTGTATTTCAATGACAGGCAAAGTTAGTGTAGTTTGTGTTTTTTCCAGTACATTTCTACAGCACATAGAAACAGCTATATTGATCAGCTGTCGGCTTCAGGCAGCACATAGTTTTCCTAATAGTGATCGACACTAAATGTCAATCCATGAAGGTGAGAGATATACGAGTGTATGTTAACTTTCTCTGCATTTTGAAAATTGTAGAGTAAACAACATTGCCCTGTGTCTTTCTCATTTTCAATGGTGCCCCAAAAACCTCAGAGCGAAACCCAAAGGGTTTTGTTGAAAACCCCACGTCAATACAATCATTAGACTCGTTCGTCCAGAATTCAATATTTTCGGCGAAAACTGCTAAAATCCCTAACTTTTGTTCAGCTCATACGATCTAAAATAAAATTAGCTCTCAGTGTATCTGCTGATCTTATCGTATTTTATAAGACAGACTTGTGCTGCATTCGTTCAAATCCATCTTGTGAACTAGCACAATTACTAGTATTATTTTTGCTACTTTACAAGATGGATTTAAACGAATCAAACATACATGCTAAAGAGAAACCTTTAAAAATAATTCGGCATTTTTGATCTGTTTCAGTTCTGACAACTGAATTTTCCTATTCTAAACTTGTATGGAGATTTAAAAATTTTAATTTGCCTTTTTGTAAACGAAATATAAAGAAAATTTGTTACGAAATGTGGAGAAAATTTGGAACGCCAAAAACGAGGCTCACCCCAGAATCTTGCAAAGATGATGATTGTTCAACAGAGACACACCTTGTCGATACAGTTAATTACCAACGATGTAGCCATAATAATGCTTTAATTCTGTGTTTATTTGTGAGACCCAGCATATACTTTCTGTGCAAGTATAGGCCAAGCTTATCTTCTTTTTTTTTGGTTCAAGTTTTATCAAAATCCATTTGTCTTAGCAAACCATAGTAATTGCAGTGGCATACGTAACTCTCCAAGAAGTTTTGGGTTTTTCCATCATATATTTAGAACTTATTTTTTTCTTTTTTATCTATATTTTGCTTAGCAGTTCGTACCCTCTATCTTCGAAAGTTATGTCCACTTCTCTCGACAGAAAATTCTGACCTCATATTAGCGTTTGTGCCATGATTAGTTGGTAGGTGAGCACATATCGCATCTGCATTACTGTATTTATAGGAAGGGTTATTTCACAATACAAAGGGATAGTTAAAATATACAATAACAAAAACTGATTAAATGTAAAGCTCATATGGTGAAATGCACATCCTATTATTTGTATGCACCAATCAATGTATGTAAATGCAATAAATATTGTTCATGAAGGAAAATATGGCATTTGGCAAATTAAAAATGTTCTGCCCATATCTATTGCCTTTGACACAACCTGTTTTCCGCCTGTATTGCACGGCCGGTACAGACTTGGTTGGCTTGTCCTCAGTGTAGGGCCGTTCCAGGTGACTGTTAGTAAACAATAGTACATGTAAACACCTGCATAAAGTTATATTTAGCTGAGTCAGGAAATGCACTCATCTCACGTGCAGAGGGAATACCTTTTGCTAATACAGATATAGATATCAACAAATTACAAAAAAATAATGCATGCAAATTTTAAACATTTCTTGTGAGATTATCTATACGCATCAGACGAACGTTTATGGTAAGCGTACTTTGCTTAATTAGTGGATTTTGAGTAAATGTGAAAAGACTGAGCTAGGAATCAGACTATAAAACAAGTTTTCTCTTCCGCACGAAACTCCTACATGCTTTTTATGAATCATCGTTAATACATTCTACCACCTCTCAAGTACATATTAAAGGTATTAACAAGAGACAAGTATTAGTGCTCTCATCCATTTGCTTTCTCAGTGACATACATTATGATTCTTTCAGTCCCCGTGACTGATTCCAGTAGTGTAGTACTAAGTCTATAAAATGTCTATAAACAGTCTTTGGCCTTTGTTGTTTATAGTATTTAATAGCATAAAATCCTGCGCATATTTTTATTTTACTTGGAATTAAAAATTGCATGAAGGTTTGGTCCTAGGTGATGCAAATTAATAAGTATGAATGCAATGTGAACAAAAAGCCATGTCACATCTAGTGTAGCAGTAAATAACCTAAAATATGTTAATGTCATTGGCCTTGACTTTTGCATGTTTTACCCCACAATCAGTTGCCTGTTTCTTTACTACAAGTCCAAACCATGCACAAAGTTTGGTATGAGGAAATACGTACAACTAATGTTATTTTGCAGAATCCATCTTTCTTCTTTGTAGAGAAGGCTTGCCATTTGTCTTTTGAGACTGAAATCAATCGGGTTCATCAGTACAGTTTGGTAACTGTAGATGGTGGAGAACTCAAGTTATTGTGCATAAACCATTTTGTTTTGTTTAAATTACAGTGACCTTGACTTTTCACATTTTGAAAACAATATTCACAGGGTTCTTCCACTGCCTAAGTGCAAGGTATGCACAAAGTTTGGTAACTGTGTCAGGTAGAAGAGTTGAATATCTGAGCAGAAATCACGTTTCCTTCTTTCAGTCCCAGTGATCGTTTAGTCCAAAATGAATAGGGGTCTTTCTTACCCAAAGTACAAGCCATATGCAATGTTTGCTAACTGTAATTGCTTGGACAGCAAAAGTTATTGTGCAGTTATTCCGCAGAAACCATATTTGTAACTGTGAGATGGACAGATGGATAACATCAGAATATATTGCCATATCCAGCAGATGTACCTACATATACATGTATATAAATATACAGAGTATACAAAAAATAAACATGCATGGAATTGTGAAGAAAATAGTGTGCACTGTAGTAGAGAAATAAATATACAAACACACATACATATCAGTCACACCAGTAAATACCACATAAAAAAGGCAAGCATACCATACAAATACAAACTGTTAGGGTGATCTTACAAAAGTAAGTAAAACTACAACCAATGTCCAAAAAGAGAAAACAGAAAGTAAGGGTGCACCAGTTCAATATTCAGATTTAACAAAAGTCTCTGCACTTTCAGAAAGAAATAAAACATTCCACATGAAATAATGAGTTTATTATTCAAGCACAGGTTTTAAATATTAGCATTTTGGTATAGTTCCAGATCCTTAATAAAGGAAAAATTAACAGGCTAATTACTATTTCATAATATAAAAGACTTAATATTTTGATTTTTATTTGGAATTAAAAATGGCATGAAGCTTTGGATTAAGTTGGTGATGTCAAGGTCAAGGTCATATAACAATGTGATGTTGTAATCATTGTTACGGAATTATGTATCATTTCGTTTTTAAATAATGGTATAGTTTTATGATCTCTGCATAATAGTCTAACAGATGTCGTCTTGCAGAAAGTACATATACGGTATTTCAATGTGACTCAGTACATTGGTCTTTGGAAATATTGTCGGTTAAGGATGAGTCATGTCACGTGACCTAGCGAGTGAGAATTTGTACTTTTGAACTTTTGACCTCGATTCTATGTTCAATAAGAAGTCAATACTTTGTTGACTGGTAATAACGTCAGTGCATGAGTACTTTAGCGGTGTCACGTATAACCTAGTTTCTGATTGGTTCGGAGAAGGTTGTTTTCTAGAAGGATTAAATTGTTTTTAAGTAACAATACAGTTTAAATTGGTTTTCTTTATTCGTTTCTACGCAGCTCAGAATCTATAAAATTAAATTGAATTGCTGTGTTTGGCATTCTAGCATAGTCCGTCAGTCTGAGAGGTCATAAACGAGATTGGTTCATTTTGTGTGTGGATATTCTGCTTCAGTGATATTATTATTATTATACAGTAAATTTAGGATTTAGTACTGCTTCTTAAACTTTAAGAATTATTCAGCTTCGTGTAATTATCGGAAACATTTCGAGAACTTGTGTGATATTCCATATTCACAAGGATTACTTGGAATTAATAACACTTGGATATAACTGATTCTTGTTAATACATCACCACTTTGGAGTTTTCCTTCGGAACCTACTTCATTCGGAATATTTGTATTAACTTCCGGATCAGTGAATTTTAGAACAATTTGGGACTTTTAAGGATATTGTATACTGTAAGTTATTTTTAATTCTTTCACTTTGATTGTTTGTTGAAATATTTTAATATTTTAGGAAATTAAATATTTGTGTTTAAATCTTGAAAGCTTGTTTGAGTCTTTTCTTTTGTTACATTATCCCTAGTCGTAACATCATCGATAGAGTCTAATTATTGCATTGATTCACGTCAAGGTCGATGTGAAGATCACATAACGGGTGATATTGTAATCATCCATTTTGTGCACATATTATCTGTCTTATTGTGTGCCAGCAGAGGTGATACTTACTGTTAGAACTGTTCTGTGTATGTGTTTGCATATCTATTTGTCTGGCACTGCAGTTTTTCTTCATATTTGCATAGATGCTTATTGTATATCTATATGTGTGTATATTTAGGTAGGTCTACTGGATATGGCAATATTTCTTCGCCATATTCAAGATGATGGCTATTCCTAATTGGTTATGGCTGTCTTTCCAGAGTCAGTAAAAGCTGCAAATACATGTACAAAAATAGATAATAGATGGTAAGTGTGCACCAGTGCAAAATTCAAATCAAACAAGAAATATGACCCTGTACCTTAGGCATGTAAATAAAACATGCCACATGAAATAATTTCGGTTTTTGATACATGCACAGACTTTAAATATTAACATTTTGGCATGGTCCCTTTTATAACGGCAAAATTAACAGGTCTATTATTATTTCATAACATAAAAATCCTATGTATGTACTGATTTTGCTTCTAATTAAAAATGGCATGAAATTTGGAACATATTTAGGTGATACAAGATAATCGCATTTCAGATTCAGCTTGTGTGATTTTGGTTAATAATTGAAAGTATTTACTAGCGCATCAAGACTAGCATTTGGTCACCATTACAATGATATTGTTTGCCTGGAATAACTAAACAAGTTTTATTTCACAGTTTGTCTTGTAAACTAGACTTTTCAGTGATGTTATTATATATAAAAAATGGCAATATTAATTTCAGGGTCATATAACACTGTAATATTGTAATCATCCATATAATGGAATTATTGCACTAATTCATGTCAAGGTCACATAACAGGTGATATAGTTATCAACCATTTTGTCCACATATTATGTCTTAGTGTGTGCCTGCATGGGTGATATTTACTGTTATGACTTGTGTTTGTATAACTGTTTATCTGGCTCTGTGTACAAGTTTTTCTTGATATTTCCGTGCATCTTCTTTTATTGTATATTGTGTATATTCATATGCATGCACATATAGGTAGGTATGCTGGATATGGCAACATTAGTTTGCTATATGCAAGGTGATGGCTGTTCCCGATTGGCTTGGGCTATGTTTCCAGAGTCAGTAAAAGTTGTAACTACATGTATAAAAAGAGATAATAGAAGGTTAGGGTGCACCAGTTCCAAATTTAAATTGAACAAGAGAGATGTCACTGCTCTTTGGCCAATGAATAAAACATGCCACATGAAATAATTATGGTTTGTTACTCAAGCACAGGTTTTAAATATGAACATTTTGGCATGGTTCCAGATCTTTTATAAAGTCTATTATTGTTTCATAACATCAAATCATGTGCATATTTTAATTTTACTTAGAATTCAAAATGGCATGAAGTTTTGGATTTAGGTAGGTGATGCAAGAGAATCTCATTCTCGATTCATCTGATGTGTTTGGGGTAATAATTAAATGTATTCACTAGTGTCTCAAAATTCTGGCTTTTGGTCACCATCATGATAACATCCATTGCTTGGAATTGCTGAAAAGGTGTAATTCAACAGTTTATCATGGAATATGCATCATTTCAGTGATGTTATTGCATGCATTAATATCAGTGTCAGGGTCATATCCATATAGTCCAATTACTGCACTGATTCATCTCAAGGTCAATGTGAAGGTCACATGATGGGTGATAGTGTAATAATCCATTTTGTGCACATATTATTATTTATGTAATAGTGTGTGCCTGCAGGGGTGATAGTTATTGTTACGATTGTTCTGTGCGTGTGTTTTGTATATCTATTTGTCTGGCTTTTATTTTGTGTGTATATATATATTTGCATTCATGATTTTGTATTGTATATTTATATGTGTATATGTAGGTAGGTCTCTTGGATATGTACTATTTCTTTGCCATATTCATGGTGATGGATATTCCCAACTGATTAGGGATAATTATGGCTATCTTTCCAGGGTCAGTAAAAGCTGGAACTATATGTACAAAAGGAGATAATAGAAGGTAAGGGTGCACCAGTTCAAAATTCAAAGTAAACCTGAGAGATGTCTCTGCACGTTTGCAAGCAAATAAAACATGCCCTATGAAATAATTACGTTCTTAATATAAAGGCACGGATTTTAAGTATTAACATTTTGGCATGGTTTCTTTTATAAAGACAAATGAACAGGTCTAGTATTATTTCGTAACATAAAATCCTGTGCATATTTTGATTTTGCTTCGAATTAAAAATGGCATGAAGTTTTGGACATAAGTAGATTAGGCAAGATAATCTCATTCTAGATTCCGCTCTTGTGTTTTGGGTAATAATTCAATGTATTTACTAGTGCCTCAAGACTCTGGCTTTTGGTCAACATCACAATGATATTGTTTGCCTGGAATTACTGAAAAGGTATAATTCAACAGTTGTCTTAGGCAATAGACCTTTTCAGTGATGTTATTGCATACAAAATGTCAAGGTCAAGGTCAAATAACACTGTAATATTGTAATCATCCATATATTGGAATTATTGCACTCATGTTAAGGTCGATATCAAGGTCACATAAGAGGTGATATCGTAATTGCCAATTTTGTCCACATATTAGTTATTGTGTGCGTGCTGGTTTGATATTTACTGTTATGATTGTTCTGTGTGTGCGTTTGTATATATATTTGTCTGGCTCTCTGCATGCATTTTCTTGATATTTGCATCCATGCTTCTTTTATTGTATATTCTGTATATTTATATGTATGTATATGTAGGTAGGTCTGCTGGATATGGCAATATTTGTTTGCAATATTCAAGGTGATGTCTTTTTAAAACTGATTAGGGCTAGTTAAGGATATCTTTCCAAAGTCGGTTAAAGCTTCAGCTACACATACAAAAATGGGTAATAGACAGTAAGAGCGAACCAGTTCGAAATTCAAATTAAAAAGAGATGTCTCTGCACTTTGTATATTGAATAACACATGCCTCATGAAATAATAACAGTTTATTATTGAAGTGCAGGTTTAATTATTAACATATTGTTATGGTTCTAGATCTGTTATAAAGGCAACATTTTCATAAAATCCTGTGCATATTTTGATTTTGCTTTGAATTAAAAATGTCATGAAAGTTTGGACTTACGTAAGTGATGCAAGAAGTTTTGGTCTTAGATAGATGATGCAAGAAAATCTCGTTCTAGATTCAACTGGCGTGTTTTTGGGTAGTAATTAAAAATATTCACTAGAGTCTTAAGATTGACTTTTGGTCACCATCACGATCGTACTTGTTGCCTTGAATTACTGAAAAGGTGTGATTGAATAGTTTGTTGTTGAATCTAAACCTTTTCAGTGATGTTATTGCAGACATTAAAGTGAAGGTCAAGGTCATATAACACTAATATTGTAATCATACATGTAGTGGAATTATTACACTGATTCATGTCAAGGTCACATAACAGGTGATATTGTAATCAACCATTTTGTCCACATATTATGATTTAGTGTGTGCCTGCATGGTTGATATTTACTGTTATGACTTGTGTTTGTATGTTTGTATATCTATTTGTCTTGCTCTGTGCATGAGTTGTTCTTGATATTTGCATGCTGGATGTGGCAATATTTGTTTGACATATTCAAGGCGATGGCTATTCCAAATTGGTGTGGGCTATTACAAATTGGTGTGGGCTATTCCCAATTGGTGTGGGCTATCTTTCCAGAGTCATTAAAAGCTGTAACTATACATACACAAATAGATAACAGAAGGTAAGGGTGCACCAGTTCAAAATTCAAATTTAACAATAGATATGTCTCTGCACTTTGGCCATTGAATAACACGTGCCTCATGAAATAAGTACAGTTTATAATGCAATCACAGGTTATATATATTATCATTTTGGCATGGTTTCAGATAGTTTATAAAGCCAAAATTAACAGATATATTATTTTTTCATTGCATAAAATCCTGTGCATATTTTGATTTTACTTGGAATTGTAAATGGTATGAAGTTTTGGACATAAGTAGGTGATGCAAGAGACTCATTCTAGATTCAGTCGGTGTGTTTTGGGGTAATAATTAAATGCATTCACAATGGTCTCAAAACTCAGGCTTTTGGTCAACATCACAAAGATATTAATTGCCTGGAATTATTGAAAAGGTGTGATTGGACATTTTGGAATCGAGACCTTTTCATTGATGTTTTTACATACATTAATGTCAAGGTTAAGGTCATATAACACCGTAATATTGTAACAATTCGTATAGTGGAATTATTGCACTCATGCTAAGGTCGATATCAAGGTCACATGACATGTGATATTATAATCATCCACTTTGTCGACATATGATTTATTTCTCGTGTTGTATGCCTTCAGAAGTGATATGTACTGTTAGGAATATTGTCTATGTGTGTTTTCATATCTATTTGTCTGGCTCTGTGAATGGGTTTTTCTTGATATTTTCATTCATGCTTATTTTATTGTATATTTTGTGTATTTATAAGTATGTATATGTAGATTGGTGTGCTGGATGTCGGTCTTTGCTTCCTATTCCAGAGATTGATATGTTAATAAGAAAAATGTAATATTTATGTTAAACAGAAAAACAACTTATTGTGTAGCATAAGAACACTTCTGTTGAAATTAAAGCTCTATTGAAAACAGTTGCACTGTTCTTTGTAATGAATGTATTGTATGTTCTTGTTATTCACATTTCATTTCTATCACATTTCATTTTAATACACATTTGTTTTGATTGTGCCTCTGTGTTTGAGAATCCTTTCATAGTGTAGGAAGTCCTTGTTAAGTAAAACATCATTCAGAAGATGATGGCATAAGTGGAATCATTGACCTAGTTATTTTGTTCTATTATTCATTTTTCTATCCTACTTTCCTTCTCTCCATCTTGCTGTCCTCCGATTCCTATGATTACGGGTGAGTAGTTAGCATTATAGCACAGTTGCAGTGACAGAGCAGAATTCACACTGGTCATTTCTAGTTTTCTCAAGTCTCCCTATCCTCTTTCTTAATTTCCAAACTTTTCTCCTGAAATTTGCCAATTTTTCAGTGATTGTGAAGTGAGTTTTATATTCAAAATAGCATCTAACAAGCAGTAGTCACAGTAACAGTATTCAGTTAACTCCATATCACATCTATTAATTAAGTAATTCCTTCACTTCTTCACTAATGCTTGTACCTGATCTCTCTCTCTCTCTCTCTCTCTCTCTCTCTCTCTCTCTCTCTCTCTCCTGGTGATATGCAGCAGTTCCAGAGAATCAGTAGCTGAGTGCCTATGGAAAGCACCCATTAATCCTGTTCTCAATATTATGTTTCATATATTTTCCTCCTCTCGTTTCTTTCCGTCTTCCCCCAATCCTAGGAGAGGTGGCAGCCTACCACTGGGTTCATTGGTGACCACATTTTTAACATCACCTATATACCGCAAATGCTTACGAAAAGGTTGTTGTGGAGCAAATACCATGGCATGTTACTGTTATGTAGTATTGTTCTTGTCCACTCAAGCAAAGTACATTTAACATAATATTCTTGAAGAGTGTCCGAATCGAGCAATACAATTCCCAAATCATACTGATTTCAATCTCAAATTTCCATAGGTCCCCATATTAACACTAAATGTTCAATTTCCATACCTCACCATAGTGGCAGCCATAATATTAATTCCCTTTGTCTCCAAAGTGACTTTTCCGCAATACTAAATTTACATATGTCCCCAAAGTGACATTTCGGTCCCAATAATCACCCTTTATACTACTTTTATTATACCGTTAGTTTATCTTAATCAAGGTACACTCTATATACATATTTCTTTAAGTTGGATACTTGGAATTTTATTGGATGGGACCACTTGTGGATGCTGTACGTGTAAATTTATTAAAGTAGAATGAGGGGCATGGCTTGACACATGTATTTTGTTGAACTGGCCTTGTCACAGATGGTGTTTTAAATGTTGTCTGTTTGTGCTTCTTTGCTCATATAATTTATTTTTCATAGGAAGTGCCTTCTGGTGGATGTTTTCCATACATCTTCAAGTCGATAGTTTTGATGCATCATTTGAGTATAAATATAATGATACATGTGTACGAATGCTTAAACTGTTTGCTATCCATCATTTTATTACCTCTACTGGTCATAACATCAGAAGAACTTATGGGATGGCGGTTGTCTGTCTTCCGACGTCCTTCCGTCCATTAGCACAAAGTTAGTTATCGCTACTCCTCGAAAACTACTTGGAGGATTGCTATGAAAATTTACACACACATTTGTCCCAGTGTATATTTGGTTCTAAATAACAATGGTGTTGCTCAACATCCAATATGTCTGTCACAGCAGCCATCTTGAAAATCTTGTTATCATTACACATCCTGAGTAGAAAGTCGTATATGTATAGAGCTTTTACCAGAAGACATATGTCTAGTTGGTCCTAAATGAAAATGGTGCCACCCAGACATCCATTATTGCTGCCATCTTGAAATTCTTGTTAAAGCTTCTACCTGAAGACTTCTTATGATGTCTAGTTGGTTCTAAATGAAAATGTTTCCGCTCTTATGATGTCTAGTGTTCCTAAATGAAAATGGTTCATCTCGGACATCCAATATGGCCACCACAGAGGCCATCTTACAAATCTTGCTATAGCTACTCCTCCTGAATAGTCCTATCAACATGGGGTTTTCACTAAAATACTTTTTATGATGTCTGGTTGGTTTTAAGTGAAAATGGTGCTGATCTGATGTCAAATCTGATGATGGCCACAGGACCAATATGGTCACCACAGCACAGCAGCAATCCTGAAAATCTTGTTATCGCTTCTCCTGAACAGAAAGTCATATCAGCATGGGGCTTTTACCAGAATATTTATTATGATGTCTAGTTGGTCTTACATAAAAATTGTACTGATCTGATATCCAATATGGCCTCCAAAGTGGCAATCTTGAAAATCTTTTTGCTATTCCTCCAAGATGGAAAATCATATCTACATTGGGTGTTCACCATGGCAGCCATCTTGAAAATCTTGCTACTTTCACTAAATGGAAAGTCATATAAACATAGGGTTTTCACCAGAAGATTTATTATGATATCTACTTTTTCCAAAATGAAAATGGTGCTCATCTGATCTCAGATATCGCTCCCACAATGAACGTAATAGTTCATCATACCAACATAGCAACATCGGTTTTTCACCAAAAGTCTTCTAATGGTGTCTAGTTTGTCCAAAATGAAATTGTGATGGTCATACATCCAATATGGCTACCACAATGGCTAATTTTAAATCTTATTACTGATAAATATCAGAAATGGTTTCCACACTCAGAGGTTAAAAAGAATGAATGGCCTTGTCTTGAATTCATGGAAGTTCGTTTGGACAGTAGAGTGTCAATCCCTTTGAGGGACTTCTGTTTACTGCTTGCATTAGTAATACCACGATGTTGTTTTGATGCAGAATGGTGAGTATTTTGACAGAAAATATAAATAATTAGTGCACATAAATATGATTAGGATCTTTAAAATATATTTAATGAGGTAATAAAGCAGAAAATCAAATGACTCACACTTTTTTATAAATTATATGTTGCTTTATTTCTTTCTTAAAGCTGGTCATAAATGTATATGGTTCTGCTCGGATATCCAATATAGCCACCACAATGCCATCTTGAAAATTTTGTTATCACAACTTCAGGTCCAAACGAAAAATCCTGTAATAGACTCAATTATATAGCTATTAAATATGCAGAAGATAATGAGACTGTAGTAAACTGTTTGGCAATTACTATTAAATCATTTTGTTGGGGGTGGGGGTGGAATACTAGCCTGTATTTTCCTAACATGCGCAACCCAAGTATACATTTTTGTTAAAAATTGCCATAAAACTTTTCCAACAAATGCCGGAATGTGTCTGATGGTATTATTTTCCTAATCAAGACGTGTCCTTTATATGTTATTTCTTCAAGTCGTAATTAAGTGGCAAATTAAGCACTTACTTAACTTTTCATTTTGTTGCTAAACCTGCTCAGAAAATGAAATTTAGACGGTAATTCACATATAGGATAAAGTATGCCTTCTCCAACGTGCAATTTTCGAGTGCTCAGTCTATTCAAGAAACTGCGCAAATATCATTACCCAGTTTCTAAGTCACGAACTCAAACTGTATTCTGGGTGAATCAAGAGAAAAAAAACTCTTGCAAAAGAGACTAGATTTCGTATTTTATAACGTTCCAGATATTTGTGTAATCTGATATAAATTAATCGTTACAAGGGATATCACTGTTCCAAGTTCTTTTCGTTGACTGAAACCTTGCGCAGTTGTTAGCAAGCAAAGATGATTGTATCAGTGCAATAACTGATGATCATTCAGGGACCAAACAGAAGACATACCATCTCAATGCACAGTTCAAAACAGTTCCCACATATTGAAACATGTTTGTATAATAAAACAGAACGGTTTACAGTAACCATCACACATTTTGCATTTTTAGCAGTGCGTGAAATACTTCTAAAATATATCTTAAACTACTACACTGAGCAGATAACACAATTAACCTCATACTAAATAGTATGCAAGCCCTCCTGTGGCTTCAATGAAAAGACAGAGTGATTCACCGCTTTCTTCATGCTCATCACATTTGGTTACCACCCGTTACAGCTTGGACCACGCCACAACCACGACAAGTTGAAATCTGCTTGAAACTTATTGAAAAACTTCTTTTCTCGGTTTAACCTTGTTTTCGAAATTTGCCAAAAGTAACGGATTAAGTAGAAAATGTAGTGATTAAACTACCAGATCTGGCGCTGTCATGATAAATGTATCGATCCTATTGTCCAAAATTCATCATCATAGAAAACAGAAATTATATTTCAAAACGAGGCTGACCCCGGGGACAAACGCTTTTTGCAAACAGTGGTGTTGGTAATAACGTCAACTGGAAAGCGGTTGGGCGGTCCTAGTAAGGGAGACAACTCACAGGTTTTGATTATATCACAAAAACACCACCTATACAGTCGTTCTTCTCGTATTAGACCCCCTTCTAAAGAAAGACCGTCTATTTTTCCCTGGCTGATTATAAATAAAGGGGTTTTCGGAACTCACCGGTCGTAAAAGGACAGGTCTTTTGGACCTGACCAAGCTTAGTCCTAAATTAAAACCTTTTGAAACTGCAAGCATCCAGATCTAAACTCAATTCTGGTCGGAGTTGCGATCCGAAGTCAATCTGAGCTTGCCAGACAATATCAGGAAGGTCTATTGAGCTGTTCAGGTTGCAAATTTGGATTCTTTGGGGACAGGAAATATTCATAAAAGGAGGTCTTTACCACGTCACATACCCGTGAAAACTATTATTAGAACAGTTTTTACTTCCTGGTGTCAAGAGGCGAATCCTCACAGTGGATGCCATATCGTTTGATTACTGTACAACACAATAAATGATAGAAATAAAATCTTACGGACCAATACATTCATGTAGTCTGTATGATGTTCTTTCTAACATATAATTTGTTGAACAAGAATCGAATGATAGTGTAACCTTTTACCCTAATTCGACTGATATGAAACCTATATCATTATTCTTATGGAAATAACTAAGTTTTGAACTTACAAAAATGTTTCTATACTTATTATAAAGGATCCATTTCTTTAAACTTTCATTATTCGTGTAGTGATTCATGAAATACAATGGCGCGTTTCTTACTGCCAAGATTGTGATGAGACACTGGTAAAGACCGAGTTTTTCACCGCATCGAATATGACGGTTTTCCGGAAGTAACGGACAAATAGTACTTTATGTCGTGAAAAACTTCATTCTCTACACAGACGCTACAATGGGTGCCCTTCCTTTCACCCCTGCAACCGGTTACGGACTACTTTAATTGTAAACCTGTTGAAGTATTTTTTTCAAAATGTTCTTCCGCCGACATTTGTTTCTCAGATATTTTGAATTTCTCGAAAACCTCTTGCACAGATGTCATTTTAAAAATTTGGCATGTTTTGATCGTAAAGCATGTTACTTCATGATTATGAAATGTCTTCGACAATGGTGACTAACTCGCGGAGATTTGCGTAACTTGCGCCCAAAACTGGTAGCAGAGGTGAGTGAGGGTGGACTAACAACCCACGATCCTTTGGGAGGAGAATTAAAACAACTTACCTATGGAGAGCGACATTTTAATTCCTGACGTCACTGTCCAAGGGGGAAAATTATATCAGCTAAATTAACACTCGTAATAAGTTTTCTTAATAAAGACATGGTATAATAAGTTTCATTGAATCCTATAGTAATAATGTATTGGGATGTGTGCACAAAACAAATTGATAAGTTTTTCATTTCTTCAAAAACTTGTCTGCTTTCGGGTCTTACCAATAAATGATACCACTTACCACTGTGTAATGAAAGTGACCAGTCAAATCACCTTGTTGAATAGCAGACCTGTCTTCTTGAGGAATGCAATAGTGTAGCATGGGCATAAAGCGTATTTGATTGTATTTCGTGGGTCATTACCTTGCATCGAATATGATTCGGTGCACGGAAGTTTGCTTCGATCACTATATTAAAATGTATTAAGTGCTTAACTGCATTTCATTTCACCAATTACAATACATGCGTGGTACGATGAACAGATATAGTCCCGGACAGGCAACCATGAAAGATGTAGGCTACTTTCATGTGTTATTTATTTTGTTCTTCTCCAGGATTAATGGTGAATGGGTTCTTTCCGGCACTAAAGAAGAAGAAAAGGAACTGCCGGAAACCAAATCTGATGGGACGGTCGTATCCTTCTCCCATCTGGATTTCATTCCTATCCTAGAGCATCGACAAGCCGTCAATGCCATCAATGTCATGCTACCCGTAATTATCCCTTCTTACCTGTCATGTTTAGGTTTTGGCGTACCTCTGGTTTCTGGAGAGAAAGTGGGATATATTCGAACCGTCATCTTGCCATAGTTATATTCCTGATATTGATTGCTGATAGAGTACCGTTTTCATGGTCATAGCTATACTCCTGACATTGATTGCTGATAGAGTACCGTGATCATGGTCATAGCTATACTCCTGACATTGACTGCTGATAGAGTACCGCGCACTTCACTGACAACATCAGTACTAGGTAGGGTAAACATAAACCTAAAGTTGTCTGGAAAGAACAAAATATTGAACAAGTATTATCTAACAAAAGTGGAAGAGACACAGGTGACGTCTTGGATGGCAGCACTGTGCTAAAGAATTTAATAGCTGGAGACTGGAGTGGGGATGGAAGGGTGAGGACCCATGTGTCAACAAATGCTATCCCTTGTGATTTATTATATTTTAATAAATGTAATTTCTTCAAACTGTTATAACGTCAAAATTGAACAGAAAATCCCCTTCTTATATGCATCTAAAATTCTTAATACTAATAATAATAATAATAATAATAATAATCGTACAGATTTTGGGGGAAAGTAAAGCGAGAAAAATTCCACAACCGACCCTTTTCTTTGCAGTATTGTGACTAGCAGTTTGTCTACAATTTCGACAAAGAAGTGGTGTGATTGCATCAGGCTCAAATCCACTGACTAATTGTAACTTTGCAGCGATTAAGTGACGCAATACATTTTTGAGGATAAGTTTTATTTGTAATCTGATAGAAAAGTATCGGTGACAAAGTTTCTTCATGACGACTACCGACAACTTTTCAGAAAGGTCCCATTTTGACAGAACGTAAATGTGCGCTGTTGATCAGATTATAGTTTTCAGGTTTTGGCATTTTGTCTAAAAAAAGACAAGTTCGTAGGAACGACCATACCTGTGTAGTGTTGAGTAAATTAATATAAATTATCCATAATTTGCTTTCGTAACCGTCTCTATAAAAATTGTGTGTGTGCGTATGTGTGTGTGAATGTATGTATATATATATATATATATATATATATATATATATTACTCAACATGCAGATTTTTTTATCAATTTAAGATAAGGTTAAATACACTCAGACAGGTCTATTTTAATCAGAGAAAACATTGAGGCCAGAAATACTGTCTCTGAGAGTATAGAACATAGTTTCCATTTACTTGTATGGCTATGGATGGATCCGCTTTTAAGATGCCTCTAGAACGAGTACAATGTGTCTTAAACCACAGTCCTTGAACTTCCATGACACTGGACTTTTCATTCTGATTTGTTTCATTATTTCAGTTTATATATCCAGACATATTCTTCCAATACTCTTCAGATTGACCAGAAACCGTATTGAGCGATTAAAGCATTGTCCTTAGCTTGGTTGTAGTCGGTTTGTTATTCTAAATCAAAGTCTTATTTTCTGCTGTGTGATTGTTAATTAAATTGACTTTAATGTATGACAACAATCAAATAATACATTTTGTAGCAATTTGTTTCCCTGGTTATATTTGAACTCCTTTATTTTGAACAGAATGTCTTCTTTCTGCACTTAAATATCTTTCTTTCCATCAGTACTGTTTTCAACTTCTTTTACATTGCTTGGTGTATGTGTGTCTCTGTGTGTGTAAGGGGGGTAAGTATGCGTTTAACATGATAAGCAGCCAATTTTTGTGACGGCTTACCTTCCAGAACAAAACGACGTTGGAATTGGAGGGCATATTTTTCAGCTAGACTTAATTGTAAGATCGACTTAATTTCAAAATGTCAGGGCTTTGTATTCTATACATTAAAAGCTGTCTTAAGCTTTTTCCATTTCTTTTTCAGGTGTGATCATATTGGAAACCTCGGTACACATGGCTGAAAAGTTCTTATTGCAGAAACTGAATGTTAATCGATTGAAATTACATCAATCATTTACTTTTTCTTCCACTGATATCTTTTATTTTGAATCTTTTGTGTATGTATTTGAGCATATCTGTAAGAGACAGACAGAAATAGAGAGACAATCATCGTATAGATAATATTGGATACATGTAGAACTTAAAAGCACTCGACGCGATTCGTGACAACATTTTTGGTTACAGTTAGCAGGAGTTTCATAAGAATGCTTAACACGAGGACTCAGTGAGCCATTTGAGTTGTGCCGAGTATTCGAGTGATTGATCGATATCTGAGTTATCAAAGTTTAAATGTATCATTTTCATTATTTGATTGAATATTGTCTTACCATATTCAGTGAAAGGCAACTCTTTGACACTCGATGACTAACGTTTCAAGTTTGTCATTTTTCGTTTGTTCTTTTCTTTTAAATATTGCCAATTTATTCAATTGACAGCAGAGTAGACCTAAATAAAAAGATGTGAAGAATATAGAGAAAGGTTATGTCGTAGCAACTACAAGAAAAATGGGTTCTGCTAAATGTTACCAATATATTACGCGTTCAAATAATGTAAATCACAAAGTGTTAGATAAGTTAGCATATTAGCGAATTTAGCAACCAAATTGATTTTCCCTAAATTTTACATTCTCCAAAATAATCTAATTCAAAGATGTATTTTCACCGACTACCAGAACTTACAGTTCTGAAAGATGCCACCATTTCGTAAGCGCCAAGTCACATCATGGATGTAACACCAACGAGTAATCGGATGGAATTATGAATGCTTTGTATATATATATATTCTCTGATAACCGTTTTATCTGAACATCCATCACTATCAGAGGTAAATTGGCTTATTTAAAATTTATAAAATAATCTGTTTTCTTGGTCAAATGGACTATACTTTATTTCATGTCTTACATAGTAGCACCCGCCGTTTTTTAATACATAAGGTAAAACCTCTACAAAAATGACACTATTCCCAATCTATAATTATCTAAAATTTTATATTTCTGATACGCTAAAATTGAAGATTCGCTAAATTTTAATAATGTTAAAATATTGTAAATTGTTTATCGTAAACGTAAGTAGGGCTTAAAGGAAGAAGAACCAACAAATAATAACAAACAAATAACAAACAAATAAATAATAAAAAACAGTGTCGTCTAAGTTGAAAGGTACACAACGATGCATTGTTCATGAGTTCAGGGAGAAAAGAATTGAGACGAAAACAAAGGAAAATGAAACAACCAGATAATGAACTCCCGACACTTTATTTCTTTAAGGAATAAATGAAGAGCATGTTTTAATAATATGTAAATTATATAAGTGGCATTAAAGGTCAGAAATATGCAGAGTGGCATCATGAGTTTCACTGGAGGGTGAACTAAAGATAGACATTTCAGAGAAAAGGCGTTTCCGCTTTAACCGGACATGAAAAATAAATAAATATATACGCATGTGTGCAAAAAATGATTTATTAACTGTAAAATATTACCGTGTTCCCATCAAATTTATCAATAGTAACGAAAAGTGGACATCTGAAGAAAAAAAAGCGGGTAATTTGTCACTGCGCCTGATTTTGGAAATAATTTACTCAATTCAGTTTTAATCATATCGTTTTGGTTTTGATTTTGGAACGTTTTATTTTCATTAAAGTTTGCTTTTCAAAATAGCTTAACATGTTGGTTTTTATCACGGATTTTGCACAACTTTTAAGTATCATACTTACAGTTAAATCCACTTATCGTTGCCAGGCAACATAAAGCCCATTAGAAACATCAGCATTTAAAGTCTAATCTTAAAACTAAACATTATAAAAACTTGTCTCCTGTACTGACCAACATTTAGACGTACGAAAAAGCATATTTTCTGGAGATTGCACTGAAGAAATGTAATGCTGCACCACGACTAGCGAGTCTGATTTGCCGCATCAGATCGAATACCACATTAAAGACCGGCGAAAAACTAATCGCTCTCATGGTGGAACTCGCACTTCTCTTGAAACTCCCCTGCCGTCACATGTTATTTTCTGCAAGACTCTTGTAAAAATGTCTTTTCTTATTCAAACGCTGTTTTTGAAAGAATTTGCTTAAAGATACAAAACGGTAACAATATTTCATCGCTTGAGTTTGCATATGCCAACACAGTAAAATACTCTTTCTTCAACCAATGAATCATATAAAAATAAATAAGTGAAGATGACAGTAAATCAAAGCGAGGCTGCTCTAATGGACAAGCAGTCAGTGTAGGCAGTGGCATTGTTTACCAACGTCATATGGGAGTTGTTTAGATGAAGAAAATGTCTTGGACGTGGAGTGTTCAAACCATAATAGCCGTCATTAGGTCAACAAAAAAGTGCATTCGTGCTATTTACATGATTATATTGCTTGCTGGAGTGGTGGGCGTTCTATATGTCCCCATCATTTCAAATAGAACAAGGAAGATGACCAGGAAAATTACTGAAAAAATAAAAGTAATTCCAAATGAGATTGACCCGGGGTGGGTCAGTGACTAAGAGGTTGGACTCGTGACCATAGGGGTACGGTTTAATTCCTACTATCGAATCAGCCTGGATTGGCTATCTTAGTGTGTCCCTGAGGAAGACACTTTACTCTACTTGCCGAGGCACGATATAAGCTCAAAAGTATTGCTTTGTTGTAAAACAATACAGCTGAAAAAATATCCGAACATTCGAATGAGAATAATTGTTTGCTAGCATTTTTACACAATTGGTATTCAAATATTCGTTTGTATACACAGCAAGTTGGGCAACATTTTGTAAAAGAAACAAACAAGGCGAAATGTAAACTATGCAATGTTGAATTTATTAGTTTACAGCTGAGCAACTTAAAACCAGCTTAAAACCGGCTAAATCACCTGAAATTCAAATTCCGATTAACAAGGTAATCATCATGTCAAACTTCTGAATAGTCACATTGCTCACAACATCGCCATTTCTATTCATTATAGTCTTCAAATCATAACATGTAAGACGGCAAGTTGATGAAATACATGGTATAGAATCAAGGTAATACCAAGGTCAACAAAGCCTTTACGTATCAATCAATCGGAGCTCCGAAAAAATTTATGAACTGTTATCAGACATTCGTTCTTGCTGGATCAGTGACATATAATCCCGTTAACCACTATCAATCTCCACCCATTTCACCCCTGATCATCGTACCTCGGATAGTTAATTCCAATATAGTTTTGCATTTGATCTTTTATTCAAGTTTTGTAATAGTTACACATCTATGCTTAAAAAAGGACACTATCCTTCTATTTTAGTAAATGTCAGTAATGCAGATGTCCGCTTCGTATCAATAAAATTACATGGTCAAGTTGACGTGACTTTGCAACACAATCATGAAAGATGTAGGCGTCAAGAGTTTCCTGTTACAATACAACTTTCTACAACGCGTTAGTTACAATAAAGCTTTCTACAACGCCGTAGTTATTGGCATATATTACAATCTATGCAGGGATCGTTTTATTTTGTCTTTCCTGTGCCTTGCTGAAAAAGATTTCACTGTTTGTTGGGAATCGCTCTTTTCCCAGAAAACAGAATTGTCTACTCCCAAGCTTGTTTGAGGAGGGAACTAGTCCCCATGTATCTGGCCCTGGTAGAGGTTACATTACATTGTCTGCAGAAGACACAAATCCATTTCACACCTGTCGCAATGTACAACTTACGTATAAGATCAGGTCAATACATAATCGAGTAATCGAGCCCTGAACCGTCCGACTTCAGCACCAAAGTAACGTTTATATTTGTACTGAGTTTGAAGATAAACAAGGAAAATAAAACCTACATTCATTTGATTTTCGTTTGAATTCTAAATTGTTTTATTCAAGACTAGAGTGTGATTACTTACTTAACATTGTTTTCAATGCAGCTTGGCTGGGAGTGGTAGGTGCCAGTAAATACCAACGTAGACAAAGAAAAGACGATAAATCTGATACTTGTATTAACATGGAGGAATATTCAAATCCAATTCGAATACATTCAACGAATATTCGAAACGGATAATTAGAGTTCGCTTCAGCTATATAAACACACACACCGAATGACACCGAACACCTAAGATGTTAGAAGTATAGATTGATACCCAGTTTCTCAGTACTACCGTTAGTTAAAACAACACATCAGCTATCATCGAGGTTGTAACACTCTTTACTGTAATTGGGTAGCATATGATCAAAAGGATGAAAAGCCGTAATTCTCCTCTTTAACAACGAATCTAATTAAGATAGAGAGAAGGGGGTAGGGATACAATGTCCGATTCTTGAGACAAAACTATTTTTACTGATTTACTTTGCAATGTATTTCAATCTTATCAGAGTGTAAATGAGGCAAATGCGATTAGAGAGAAAAAGGGAAAGAAAGAAAGACTTACAGATAGATAGTTAGAGAGACAAAGAGAGACTCACTCAATCCACCATTTCCAAATTCGTTTCCACCTCCATATCCACCTTCTAAAAGGACGAGGACAGATTTTTGAACGCCGTTGGGTACATATCCAAAGCTGCTGGGAAACAGGAACCCGTCAAAGACGCTCCCATGGCTGTATCCAAAACCAAAGTTATCAGTAGCAGTCACGGGGCCTATTACAACCACTGCCATTAGCAAAATGATGAAACTTAGCATTTTCATCTAGCAGGTTACTTGTTCCTGCAACACAGAGTAGAAAAAAAGAATAATGTTTGTGAGATACATATTCTTCACTGCGTCCATGTAAATGACGACAAGTTATTTTTGCATTAAAAAGATTCTCTTTCTACTATCAGTCTAGTCCTCGCGCACCGGATCACACAGGATCCAAGTTGCGAGGATGGCGCCAATGGTAATAAGCAACTTAATTAGGAAAGGGTCGTAATTCAATCAATTTTTGCGTATCGATAATACTTTACTTTTATGTCATCAACGGTATTCAACAATCCAGAAAACGGAAATGGAATTCTCTTGCTCGTTCGAAGTAATCAGTGGCTCGGTTTGTATCCCTAATATCCATTGTCTTTAACGATAGGAAGCATTCTACCAGAAAAATGTCTTTGTTTTCATACTATTTATCGCAAGTATCATGTTAATATTTATTTTCAAGACTTTCGTGGGCTGATTACAGCGTTTGAGAATTTTAGGAATGATGTACGACAAGACCTGTGTAATCCGAATGTTTTCACCTACAGCCTAACCCCGTCGTGTCCAATTCATAGATAGGTGAATATATAAGATACTGATCTTTGCATAAAAAGTGAATTCGTTATTTCATCTGCATACGTAATGCACAATTTTTAGGTCTAGTGTGCGATGGAATAACAGGTTTGGCAAAGTTCCGACATAAGAGATCACAGTGACTGAAAAGTGTAATATTACGCCGAGTTCTGATTAAAGGTCCAGACCTGCACCTTCTCCAAGACAAAAGTTCATCAATCTGATGAATGCGCATGTTCTGTAATACACAATAACATGTAACTGATGACAACGTGACAGCGACACCTATATAGTGTATAAGCTATGATAGTGATTATTGGTTAGGACCATTAAGTTTCAGACTCTTTGCAGAAAATGTTAGCTTGAAGTGCATATCTTTAGCTGAATTAATATAATCTCGCCGTAATCTGAAGAGCTACGAGTCAGATTCATTATATTTTACGTAAAAGTTTATTTTACGGACGAATTAGTTTTCCTCCTGGAAGAGTTATTTTGATTGTACCATAAACTGTGCTCTATATTGTGTGGGACAAAGATCATTTGTAGTACTCACATGAGTACGTTGCTTCCAGTAGTGGTGGTCCTATTTATCCGAAGTATTCCAAATATATTATTCTTTAAAAGAAAATACCTTGTAAGAAGACAAAAATCATCCTCAAGCTGCAATACCCTTTTGCTGCACGCTTTCTACCAAAATGAGTTGTTTGTTTGATTGTTTGTTTGTTTTGTCTTGATTGCTTGTTTCACTTGTTTTACTGACTTACTGTTTATCAATTGATGTACGTTGTACATTTCTTCCAAAATTAATATCAACTTCTGTAAACTCATTGAAGAGTCCATCTATCGCCACAACTGATGATTTGTGTTCTTTATAATGCATGTTTCTTTTTGAACTAATTGTTATTATAACTTGCATCAATCAAGAGACATGTGTGAATTTACGCTGTTGTGCTCATCAGTTAATACAACACAATCAAGAGAGGTATGAACAATAACATCATCGTTGGTATTGGTGAAAACAAAGGAATAAATTCGCGACGGAAAAAAAAACTAATTTAGTCTTTTGATTTCCTCTTAATTAATAAACATACTAGAACTGATTACTTACTTCTAAGTTTCGAACAGTACACAATTGCAATCGCATACTCTAAGGACTCCATTTAATAACTCACCTTGTTTTGACAGAAACGCGTTAAGGGTAAATTAACGCTGCAAGTATTGTTGAATATGTCCAGGTAACGTCCCCTATAGCTGCGAATGAGAAATCTACCCATGTGTATCATATCTTCACGCTTTTTTACTTATCTAGGTTTCCACAATTAGTGTTTTTTCACTTAAACTGAAACATAGCTATTTTCCAATATCTTTAGATTATTTCAAGAATCAGCTTTATACGAAAACAAGTGTGTCATCCGAATGAATTGAATTGATTTGTCAAATAAGTATTTGCAAGGTTTGATCATAGTCCATCAAAGCGAGAGCGTTATTTTTTATAATTTTTTTTGTCTCTGTCATGTGCACTATTAAAATAAAAAAATCAAAGGCGTTAATAAATAAATAAAGAAATAAATAAAAATTAAGTTTAGAGACTAGTATTTCTTTATGTTTGTTTGTTTTTTTTTTTTATTATTTTTTTTTTTATTTTTTTTATTTTGTTTCTTTAAGAAGGCGCAAATAGTTAATTTAGAATACCTGCCTCGCTTTGATGTGATGTAATAAGGCGTCTCAAATGATCGCACATTTCCTTTCGTTTTATGCTCGCCACTGTTGCATTAATGTTTAAATCAGACCAAACTAGTATTGCGTGCAATTTTAAATTTCTAGTGATGCGAAATCAATCAAAAGTTTGATACAGACTAATATCTTGAGGTAAAAAAAATTAAATATTTCGTCTCAAAAGACACTTTTTTCGGCCCTGAATTGAGAGAGTTGGTATTGCGCGTAGATTAGTGAGCTGCGAGGATACGAAACCTATAGTGATACAAAATATTCTTATATCACGGTTATCAAGAGACACACGCTGATCAAATTTGTATATGAGCAAAGAATGGTAAGCCTCTTATCAAAGTTTACCACTATCTTAGCACTTCACCTCCAATTGTTTGATTACCCACATATACACATACCCAAAAAAACAAACTTAGCATGCTGTTTAACATTTAGTATATGTAGTTCATAATCAGCATAAAAATAATAACTGCAACATCTTCAACATTTAAGATTTTCACACTATTTACATAAAGTGTGAGGACAAATCAATTAAATTAAAATAAATTGTACAAATTACTAGAAATCAACAACAGTGTAATTCTGCAACGCCCACAGACACAGTTGAAAATCATCAGTTGGTGGAAATATTCACATCTATGATCAACAGGAAAGGTGCACAAATGCGGCCTAAAAACTTACCTAGCATTACAACAGGAGATGTAATCTTACCCTGAACGGAAGCGACTTGGGAAAGGACATCAACCATTTTATAACACGTCGTGGAAGCCACGTGACAGGATCACCCAGTCTTTCAAAATTTCAAACAAATCAATCAACGTCTAGTACACAGTGATATAATGCAGCAAGTCGAATTAATGCCTGTCAATGAATTCACGAGATCTTTGATTGATAGGAAGAGCACTCGGTTAAATCTAGTAGCAACTTGGTCATAAAACTTTCCAAGTCGTGTGTGACTTCATAAATTGCTAATTTGGCCTCAGTATTATTGAATAGTTTATTGCATACAGTCAAGTTAAACACGTGACCCACCTAGTGTTTGGTATATAGATTATATCATATATATATATGAAGGGTAGTAAGCATTTAGTTTCTAAAGCCATCTCAAAAATAAAACGTTTCTCTGGATTTTTATTTTCACGTCTGAATATAACCTAAAAAAAAGAATAAAAGAAAAAATAAAAAAAAACACGTGAATTAGGTGCATGTCTTTATGTTTGATGTCTGCATGATAGTGTTTTAGAGAGGGAACGCGTGTTAGTTTTTGTTTTCATGTATATTTATTTTGTTAATGTTTTGATTGTTCTTATGTGCTCTGTCATCTCCCTGTCCTCGTGTATAATACTTTTTGTGCCTAATACTTTTAGATGCATGTCAGTTACGCATTCCCTTTTTGGTGTTGTTAGTGTGCTAATTAACTCATGACTCCTTGTTGATTATCCACGTTTGCATTGGACACTAGGTGTTGTGTGTGAGTGCGAGTGCGGCATTTTATTTTCAACCCTCATTTCAGCTATCACAGTGCATTATGTCAATATTACTTGTCCAACTTTTATGGGATGTAGGTATTTACATTATATTGTTATTATTGGGTTAAATATGTGTTGAAGATTAGATTTAGGTTCCCCTTTTAAGAGGGTAGCATTTCCAGCATGTGTAGGTAGGGGATATCAGGCTGCACGATCCCTCCTAGTGATGGACATTTGTCCAATCCAAATCCCCACAGTGGCTATTTGCTGCCCCCTCTACAAAATCACTATGGTTTTTGGCTTGATTGCCAAATTTTAAAGAAAGTATTTGTGCACACCCAAATGTACGGTAAAATACTTCCCTCTCTCTCTCTCTCTCTCTCTCTCTCTCTCTCTCTCTCTCTCTCTCTCTCTCTCTCTCTCTCTCTCTCTCTCTTGAACGATGTCCTTTTTTCCAGTTATATCATATTGTAATATTCGTTTGCCGCTGTCCATGAATAATGTACAACTTTTGTAGGGGAAAGGGCGTTATATAAGTTGTGAGAGCTTTTAGCCCAATCCCATCGCAACACCTACGTAAATAAAGTTTATTTAAACTGGATTTTCATAATATATGTTTCATACGTCTTTTATTTTGTTTTCAATTTGTTTATTGTGTGAAACCAAGTTATTTATTTACCATAAACCTTGTCCCCACGGATCTGTTCTCTCTATTTCATATAACAATTCGATGCAATTATTCCCCATTTTGACTTGTCTAGTTGCATATTCCCCGTTTTGACCTGTCTTAACATTTCTTACACTTCTGATGGTTGCCTTTCCTTTGCCTCGTTTGAGTGATATATGGGGGAAGGTGATACATCTTCATTTAACTTTAAAGTGTTTTGGGATTCGTATTCCATCTCCTCCTCTTTACTGCCTTCTTTCTCTTCTTCTTTTTATAGTTTTTCCCTTTGTGTTGCTACATCTGGTACTTTCTCTTTCTTTTTCAATTTGTGTATTATTTCATCCTCCAATATTGCTTCAAATGCAATACGAGTTTTTTCGCTTTGTTTTCTTTCTTTTATTTTATCCAGTTATCTCACACTCAGCAAAATATAGTACCATCTGAAATCTCGAAATGTATTCTTATCAAAACAAGACTGATCCAATTGTGACCAGTATAAAACCTGTTAACACTTACATGGCTGAGTTACGTGTGTTTTTATTCTTCGTGCAAGAAATGCTTTCCAACTTGTGTAAACTGTTGTCTTAGTTTGTTTCCTTGAGAAAACAAAACCAAATTGGGCATTCCTTCCCTAGTAATCATGACATCGTATATTGCTGAATTGAAAATCTTATTTAGATCAGTTTTTCTAACTTTCCTAAAAATTATCAAAACATTTAAGCTCCTCCGGCAATTTACACCAACTTAAATGCAAAATGATGCAGAGACAGTATTGACATTGAATTTAAAGGTTTTAATATAATGTAGGAAAGACAGAGAAACTGCTCCAGGAAAGATTTTCAATTCAGCATTAGAAAAGGTCATACTTACAAATGAAGGAATATCAATATATCTTTCTCAAGGTTACAGGCTAAGGCAATAGTTTACAGAATTAACAACAAAAACTTACTGAACTCAATGATGTCATTGTTAGCAAGGTATTCATCTGTAGATTAACAAAAAAGGAAATGTAGGTGCCCACATTATTCAGATATTCAGGTAAACAAGAAAACCACCAGAGGGTATTATACATCTTAATCAAATACAACATTATATTACACGTACTACCGGTAGTACTGAACTTGAGAAAAATATATATATTGGATCACATGTTTACACTTTTTGTTTTCAGTTTTAATTCTACAGGGAGTGTGTGTAATGCAATGTTGTATTTGATTAAGATGTTTAATACCCTATGGTGGTTTTGTTTTGTTTCTTAACAGTTATGTAATTGCCATACATTCGCATTCTTACTATAAAGCTACAAAAACTAGCTAAGCTTTAAAGAAATGTGTAACCAACATACACACTAACATGCAATTTTAGGACAATACCTGCATACTCGTAATATACATGCATACTCGTAATATACATGCATACTCGTAATATACGTGCATACTCGTAATATACATGCATACTCGTAATATACCTGTTTATCAGAAGTTTCGTAAAATCAGCCAGTGTGGGTTGCCTAGGTTTCTATAAAATAGCATCAGGATGAGTAGATGTATACAGAACAAAAGCATCATCCAAAATTATTCAACAGCTGATTAATCAAAATTGTTCTCTCAATATTTCATTCGGGTAGTAGGATGTCTTCGGTCTGTTATCGTTGTGCTCTGAAAGATTTTTCTTTTTCTTTCTTCTACGTTTTAACGCGTAGAATTCTCTTTTCTTTTGCACTGTTGCGATCAAATACTTCGAACAGTAGTTTGCTTTCTCCCTATGGTAACTCGTTTGCTATTGTACCTCCGATGATAGATCCTGATGTTGCCATTGATGTATTTCATGTTTATGCTATTTCAATAAAACAAATTTTGATACAACTTCCAGTTTTGCAGTCTAGTAGACAGTGGTCTTTTAATTTCGTTAAAAAGTAACATATTGTTCTCGTTTATGTACGAGATTCTTTTAGCCTGTAAAGATTATTAATACTTTCTTAAAGTGTATTTTGTTAGCTACACGTTGATTGTCTCCTGTATTCCAATGTGAAAAATAGTTTAAATTTTAATAGATAAATGATCAGTCGTTTCAGTGTTTGAGTTGAACAAATCATAAATAAGCTTGATTTATGTATTTGAATGAATAATTGCTGAAAATTATCTATCGTGTGTAATTTGTATTCAGAAAAGTTGATCGAGCATAGCTAAATCCGTAACTAAAAGCTACCTTCTTACGTATACTTTAGGTGTAAATATAGACAATAATCCTCTCGTTTGTATATAACATTAATTCCTTTGCCTTCACGATCATTTATTTTAATATAATCTGGAAATTCGTGAGTATAAAAGATATTAAACTCGAAAAGGACTATACATCTAGGTATTAAATTTGTCATCCAACTCTTTTCTGTATTCTGAATTTTCTGCTTGAATTCATCCACTATAGTATTAAAATGAGGACTATTTATACCAAATATTGTGTTTATTTCAGTTTTGAGTGCCTCTTTCCTTTTGGAGATTTTGATTTTAATTAAATAAATGCTACCACTTAATTGCAAGAGTTCTACTGTCCATTTCAGTTTTGAATGCATATGTTTCATTTAGAAACGTTTGTTATAAATCATTTAAATCCCTTCTCATGTGTGTCATTCATTTGTCTATTATTTTTAAACCAACTCTGTACCATACAGATATTATTTACCAGGTCTATTATTATTATCTCGAACAACATATTCATTGGTGTATATTTTGAATTGTTCAACCTCAGCATGTAACTTGTCGAAGAAAACCTTGAAAAGTCTATTTGAATTTATCACTCATATCTGTAGAAGAGCAACCATAAGTCGTTTTCATAGTTCCAATCAATTTACGTCATTCTGTCTATTCTGGAGAGCAACTATGTTGTTGAGATCTGTAACACTGGTACCAGATTCTTTCAAATCGCTTTTTGATATATACATTGTTTTGTAGGATTTCATTATTCGAGTTTTTCTGTACCTCGAGATTTTCAAGTGTGTAACCAACATACATCCATTACAAATGAACTAAGAATAAACCTGTTTTCTTCTGCTATTTTTGAATGTCGTTAACGTGTCGAATTCTATTCATTTGCACCGTAGGAATAAAACAACCTGAGCAGAAGGTTGCTTCTTTCCAATGGTAAATCGGTAACTATTGTACCTCCAATAATTGCTGCTGCTGTTGGAATTGTCGTATTTAATACTTACGCTATTAAGATATAACACATTTTGATGCTGCTTCAGGTTTTGCATTCTAATGGAAAAGGCTCTTTCATCTTGAATCCACAAAATTTATTTGTCTGTTTTGCATAGTATGTGCATGATTCTTTTAGACTGTATACATTATTATTGGTTTGTTAAAAGTCTATTGTGTAAGGTACATGTTGATTGGTTTCCTGTAATCCAATGCGAAAAATAAAATAAATTTCAATATGTGATTGATCAGTTATGTCAGTATTTGAGTTGAACTAGTCGTAAATGAGCCCGATTTATTGATTTGAATGACTGATTGATTGAGCATAGTTAAATCCGTAAATAGTAGAGAATTTGTTAGGTGTAATTCAGGTGTAACAATAGGCAAAACCCACTGGTGTCATATATATATCACATAATATATCTTTCCCTCACGATCAGGTATTTTAATACCATTTGGTGATTCCTGTTTATAAACGATATCAAATTCGAAATGATTATATATGTATTAACTTTCATTATAATGAATACTTATCTTTTATCGTAGATTATCGTCTATTAACTTTATTCGTATACGGCAGAATTTTTTAAAACCTCTAGTTGTCAGTGACAATGATTTAGATATAGATCATGTCATTCCTTGTGCTTCTTTTGACCTACCAAGTCAAAATATATAATGTTTACTAAACAAATGATATAGGCATAGAACAGTCCAGTAGAAAAGTAAAAGACGTTAAGACTGTATCATTCAAGAGAATTTGGATCACATGTGTTAGTCTGTTTTCTCTCTTCTTTTGTTTACCTTAAAGACTTAACTACATTAAAGACTCCTGTAATAGCAATAGTTGCTACATATGTGGTCAAAGGAAAACAAATGCATTTGTTATAATGTATCCGATACACATTTATTTAGCATTGGTTTTTGTGTTTTATTGTTCCTATGTTCATTTTTTTGTTTTAAAAGCAATGTCTTTAAATGTTATCAAGCAAGCGCTCATTGTTGATAGATTAGAGGTAACACAAAGATAAATGACAATATTGCAGTGAAGTATCTAATACCATTTGATGTCATGGAATCTTCTTTCAACTCTGTCTGTAATTCTGTCGAATCATCAATTGTTATGTGGCAATTAATTGGATATTTTAGTTGATCTTGTATTAACAAAAATCTCATATGTTTTCTTGACTTTTTTGATTACGTTTTTCAACTCCTTGTCAGTTAAAGTTTTTTTTATAGTTATCTTTTTGTATGTCCAGTTTACTATACTAATGTTGAATTCTTGTTTGTATTTTTTAATTTGTGGATAATTGAAGTTACTCTATTTTCTTTGAAATCCAATTACTTTCGAAGTTGTTTTTATTCCATTTAAATAGTGTAAAAATGGCTGAAGGTGCTGGAGATGATTGTACCCGGTCATATACAAACCTGATTATCATGTATATATTTTACAAAGAACCAATTTCGGATGCAGTAATTGAGGATGCTTTAACCGAAATTACTGTAGATAATAATAGATTTGAAACTACTTTAATTTCGAAAAGATCTGAGGGGTTATCTAAAACACAATAAAAAGTGGATATGAAGATTAAAAGCCAATAGATGAGGATTTGGAATATGCTTTAATAGTAGTCAAACGTTTTTTTTTCCAAATTATCGGTTTTGGAGAAAAAAATGTAAATATGCATATTTAGAAGATGAGATAGTTCTTGCATACAACACAACACATACATTTCAGGATATACTAGAGATATTAGAGATACGGAAGAAACACGATCTTAATATCCCTTAGAAGAAAGACAGGGGGCATAAAACTCTTTTGTACGAAGAAAGCCGTTAGAAAACACTATTATGCAAAGCAGAAAGTGCAATTTCGTGAGGAAACAGAAATTAAATTGATTTAATAAGTTTTTATTGATACAAATACATTAGATCATCCATTAAGAGGAGGAAGATCTGACTTGACTGAATCAATTCGTAAACTAGACCAAGTTTGCAATAAGGTTTCTTACCTTTATAAGCTGCACATGGAGATGGATTCGTTCTAAAATTATTTACCTCACCAGAAGACAGATTGCAGGATATAAAAAAGCCGTTTCTATTTCCTGCCTAAATAACAGAAACCTTTAAAACAACTCTAAAAATAATGACAGGGAGTTCAAACATCGAAGGAAATATATATATATATATATATATATATATATATATATATATATATGTGTGTGTGTGTGTGTGTGTGTGTGTGTGTGTGTGTGTGTGTGTGTGTGTGTGTGTGTGTGTGTGTGTGTGTGTGTGTGTGTGATTCGGAACCATTGGAACCAGATTGAATCCTCTGAACATTTGAAAGGCATATGCCAAGAATTTCCTATGGTTGCGTACCGTAGACCTAAATATCTGAAGGACCATCCGAAGAACCATCTGGTACCTTCCAAGGTAACCGTAAACAAGACCACAGATTCAGGCACATCTTGCTGCAAAGACAAGCGTTGCCAAAGTTGCTAACATATGCCAGAGACCAAATCGTTCAGAAGTTCGACGAGAGGAGTTAGCTACACTAGCAATCAGAAGTTTTGATGTCGAACCAAAAATGTATCTATGGCATGTGGCACTCAATATTTTAGTGAAACCGTTGATTTAAGAAAACGATTTTGTAACCACATGAGCCACATTCGCAACAAAATCAATGCGAACCTCGCCAACCACTAAAACTCGACTGGACATTCAGTCGAGTACATGGAGATGCTACCGATTGATTCTAGCTTGGGGTAGACCGATAAAAAAACGCACACGTAAAGAACGATACTGGATACTTCAATTGAAAACTCATGGGGAGCTCGGCCTAAATGAAAAAGTGTAACCTTCCTAATGAAATCTTATCAAAACTACAGCCAGGCATCAGTTTATCAGATGTGCGCGATTGTTGCGATAATGTATACCCAAGTAAATACTCCGTACCTCTTACATGTATTATTAGTATACTTCTTCTTCTTCTTCTTCTTCTTCTTCTTCTTCTTCTTCTGGTTATTATTATTATAAATTATTATTATTATTATTATTATTATTATTATTATTATTATTATTATTATTATTATCACTTTTGGTATTATAATTAGTATTATTATTTTTATTATTGTTAATAAATATTATTACTATTTGAACTCTTGGCCATTATCCCGCTATACCATGCTCTTGACATACTTCCTTATTACCTCCATGCATTACTGGGATATAATTGTTTTGTTATTTTTGTGTGTGTGCGTATTTTGATGAGCGCGTGGTGTCAGTCCTTTGTTCCCAGCCTGGAATTAGGTCAAAGCACTTTGGTCCTCTGCGTGATACGCACGATAAATACTTCTTTGAATTTTTTACACAACTTTGTTGGATTTATTGCAGCATAACATTGATATGTAGTTTACCTATTTTGGACCGTTTTGTAATTTTGTCTTCTTTCTTTTTCTATTGTTTGTCTTTTGTTTGCTTATCTCCCCGTCATCGAACATGTTGGAGTCAAAAATTCTTCTTTGTTTTTGGGTTGAGTGTTTGTTTTGTGGATGGAAATTGTTTCATCCCTGATGAAGAGCTTGTTTAGCTCGAAACGTTGGGAAACTGTTTAGTATTTGCGCCGTTATAAATTTTTGTGTCATTATATATATATATATATATATATATATATATATATATATATATATATATATATATATATATATATATACATGTGTGTGTTACAAATGACTTACAGAAAAGTTAATATTTTAAGATTTAGTCGCCTATTTCAAAATTTACATTAGGCCTAATGCTATAACTATTAGTATCAATATCAATGATTGCTTGCTTGTCTCATGGTCTTCGTCATATAAAACATATACAGTTGCGGTCACAGGACTGTCACCATGTTTTATCCTATCCTGGCTGTCTTTATAATTCTCTTCTTGTCTTATTGTGGCTATCGTTTGACAAATTATTATAGACTATTCAACAGCTGTGGAATCATATTGTTTACCACGTCAGTATTAATGGCAGTGCTCAGTCCTAGTTTATATCTATCTGATTACATTTCAAATGGATGTTATAGCCAGAGATATCAACCATCCTGATCACCATATTATTGGAAAACAAACGTATGCCATGACCATCGAAGAGATCGTATAGTATCACTTTAGAATCTGAAATATATTGCTGCAATTCCATTAAAATGTTCTTATCTGTGTCAGAATCTTGTTTTCCTAAAAAAACAATTTTTCAGGTAATGTTTGAAGTGTTTTGAACAGTGGAAACAGGCTCAGTAATATATGATCCGTTTTGAACTGAAGCAATTAAAGTACATACCACATAATCCTGAAAATTTGATTTAGTATTTCTATTTCTTCTCCTGTTCAACAGTTACTGTCCAGTAAAAGGATGTATATTTATTCGCAGTAATTATCTTCCTGAACAAATCATTATCTCAAATTCCAAAATACCTCCACTCAACCTCTTACTACCGTTTGGTTTATCTGATCACTAGCTAATTTAGGTATTTTCGGAAGCCAGTAAGATTTGTTATCATATAATATTGATCTTTGTTCGTCCATTATGTGTCTTCAATCATTACTATTTGGAATATTAAAGTTATTAGAGATTGTATTAAGTTGCCTTAAAGCTATGTTATTATTATTATTATTATTATTATTATTATTATTATTTGAATTAAATGTTTATTTACCAACTAAATGTATTACATAGTCAGACAATAGTTTTCATTTTTAAAATTTACCAATTGATTTCCATGTCACTGGTATACTTTCATCTGCTAAATGAGAATAATATATTCTGCATCCCGCTGTTGCTATCCATAATGCCCAACTAAGTTTGTTTAGCCAGATGGTCATATCATATTTTTTTTCAGTCATAAACTATATGGCATTTACACTCTTGCTTCTTGTTTGCTTGGTTTCCTCTTCGAATCGTTTTTATAATTCCTCTCTGGCTTCTTTATCTGCCTGTTTCAAATAATCATTTTTGTGATTCTCAATTCTCAAGACCATATCAGAAACATGGTTACAAAAATAATTGCTATCCATTTCAACTGAGTCAGATACCCTGTCCAGTCCAACATAACGCTGGAAACTCAGACAAATGACAGATGGACTGATATCGAATGCGCCCAGAAAGATAATTTTTGAATACTGCAGATGCTAACACTTTCTAAATTTGACTAAAACAAAACACTTTAGCTCATAATTTGTTTATTTATTTTTTTTATAATAAATCGACAGTGCGTCAGCTTCTTTAGCATCAGTTTGCTCAACCGCGCTCTCCTCTAGTGGCATATTATTATTATTATTATTATTATTATTATTATTATTATTATTATTACATCTGTCTAGCACTTTCTCTTGCAATACAAATACATTCATATCTTTGTTTCCCTTAGTTGAAATTATATCCGGAACGTACCGACTAGAAGCGAGAAATATTGTACTGCTATAAGATTGGACACATGGGTGACCCATATTCCTCGGGATGACGTAGTTAAACAGGCAAACAATACAGCGCTATCGCGTTTGTACCTTACATGCAAAACCCTTTTCTTGTGTCTTTATTCGTATATGTGCTTAGTCTTATTTCAATCATATAGTTCATTCTTCTGTAATGCTGTTCCTTTCTTTAGTTTTTAACTTTCATTATTTTCATAGTTTATCTCTTCTGTGTTATGATGTCAATCATTATTGTTCTACGTGAGAAAATATTTGTCAGTATTTCGATGGTGTCTCTTTGTGCGTATTTTCATTGTCTCCTAGGTCGAAAAACAGTAAACTTTTTTTCTTTTTCTTCACGCCGATCTCCAACTTTAGTGTATATATATATCTCGAAAAAGCAAAAAGCTTTATATTGTGATATATTTACAACTATTTAATGTAAATTTTTCAAAGTATACAGTTTTCAGATATTTTTAGATTTATTAGGATTATATCTTTTTTGTTGATTACAGTAACACAGTATTATGTAAATATATCTTTTGTTTACGTCTTTATATTGTAGTTGTTGTCTGTTTGTGTCGTCCGCCTTGAAAAAGAGATCCGTGGATCGCGATAGCGCTTGACCAGTTTATTACATTTGCTTCACCGTGTTTTGTCATGTTAGTTAAACAGGCAAACAATACAGCGCTATCGCGTTTGTACCTTACATGCAAAACCCTTTTCTTGTGCCTTTATTCGTATATGTGCTTAGTCTTATTTCAATCATATAGTTCATTCTTCTGTAATGCTGTTTCTTTCTTTAGTTTTGACCTTTCATTATTTTCATAGTTTATCTCTTCTGTGTTATGATGTCAATCATTATTGTTCTACGTGTGAAAATATTTATATGTATTTCGATGGTGTCTTTTTGTGCGTATTTTCAGTGTCCCCTAGGTTGAAAAACTGTAAACTTTTTTTTTCTTCACGCCGATCTCCAACTTTAGTGTATATATATCTCGAAAAAGCAGAAAGATTTATACTGTGATCTATTTGCAACTATTTAATGTAAATGGTTCACAGTACACAGTTTTCTGATTTTTTTTAGATCTATTAGGAGTATATCTTTTTTGTTGCATACAGTAACGCAGTATTATGTAAATATATATTTTGTTTACGTCTTTATATTTTAGTTGTTATCTGTTTGTGTCGTCCGCCTTAAAAAAAGAGATCCGTGGATTGCGATAGCTCTTGACAAATTCATCACATTTGCTGCACCGTGTTTTGTCATGTTTGTTAACTCTATCATTTTCTTGCTAATAAGCATGATCTCTCGGAGATCCGATGCATTTGGAGAGATCGCTTTATGTAATTCATTGGCACTTTATATAAGGTGTGACACCACTAATGATTTGGGAGATAGGAAACCAGTCTGGATTCCTTATTGGAATTTTTTTTGGGGGTGAGGGGGGCGGTGAGATGGAGGCGGCGATAAGCCCATGAGATTAACAATTAACAAAATGGAGGTTATATTTTAATTTTTTTTAATATTTTTTTTAACCATCCGACAACTTCAAATTCTGTTGGAAGAAATAAATTGGAAGATTATAGGAAAAATGTAGAGTGATTAAAAAGCGTCCGAGTTGAATTTCTCATGCAAGCTGTACGTGCCGATTTGATAGTGACGCACTTCATACCTCATGCACATTTATCTCGAAAATTAAATACTGTGCATATTTATTAATCTCAACAGAAATTAAATCAAACATAGATGTGAAGCATGGTAGAAAGTGTCCATTTGTAGAGAATTTGCTAACATTGCGATTTGTAGGACTGAAGTTAGTGGTGTTGGACTTATAAGAAATTATTTGTATTTTGTATAATTGACAAACGGACAAAAAAGTCCAGAGGGAGAAATACTGATGGTTGAGAGACAGACAGACAGAGGCAGACAGACAGAGAGGGAGGGAGAGAGTTTTCCTGGTGCACTGCAACTATGAGAGAGATTTACATGTAAATATTGACGGAAATGTGAGACAGACAGACAGGCAGAGATAGAGGGACAGAGATAAGACGGACAGGAGTTGGCACAATCCCACATACTGTATAAGCTCGACGACAATGTACAAGGAAATAAAGATAGATAAGAAACACGTCACGTGACCATCATATTTATATATATATATATATATATATATATATATATATATATATATATATATTACTCAGCATGCAGCTTTTGTCCTAAATTGAAGATAAGTTTAAATACAACTCATACAGGTCAATTGTAATCAGGGAAAAATGAGGCCAGGAATAATATGTCTGACGGTTTTACTCGTCTTCTGTAAGTATAAGAGAGATTTTCCATTTACATGTATAGCTATAGAGGAATCGCTTGAAAGATGCCACTACAATATGTCTCAACCCGTAGTCCTTGCACATCTGTGACACTGGACTTTTCAGTTCATATATTCAGACATAGTGTCTCAATGCTCTTCAGACTGACATGAAACCTTACTGAGCGACTAAAGCAGTGTCCTTACCTAGGGTCAATATATGGCTATAGGTGGTTTGCTATTCTAACTCAAAGTCTTCTTTTCTACTGTGTGATTTTCGATTAAATTGACACGAAAGGATGACTACGATAACAATATTCTTTCTGGAACAATTTGCTTTCCTGATTATATTTGAATTCCTTTGTTTTCAAAAGGGCGTCTCCTTTCTGCACATAAATCTCTTTCTTTTTATCAGTACTATTTCAACTTCTTTAAATATTTTTGAAACAGCTTGATATTTTTCTAAGAGTGTCAAGAGATGAATACAGACCTCGAATAGGTATATAATGAAAATTGTATGAATATCCATCTTGTGAGATTGAGCAAAATAGATCGGTTTTGCTTGATACGATGCAGCAATAACGAAAAAACATCTAGAATGTAATAGAGTTATAGCGATATTGGAACTATTTAAACCACATCAGCAAAATAGTCCCTCATGAAAGACACCACTTTGTTGATATAGGTTGTTGAGAAAAACCCTTGATTACAATTGTGCTTGCGTGAGTAAATGGCCAGCCATTCGGCGCGGTTACAAAATTTAACATGTTAATATACCATATGCCATTTTAGGATTTTTACGCTAACGGAAAGGAGATAGAAGAAGCAATTGAATAACAGTTTTCAAACGGCTTCCCTGTCGACACCGAAGATTTGCTTGTCCCAACGATATTGGAATTAGAGAGGTTTCAGAGACGTTTCTGTTATCTTAGGTCTGTTAATTGAATTTGTCTGAGCCAATGATTTGTGTTAAAATCTACAGATGTTAGCCCAAATCCAGGTATTACATCTTCTCTTGTGTGTGTGTGTGTGTGTGTGTGTGTGTGTGTGCGTGTGTGCGTGTGCGCGTGTGTGTGTGTGAGAGAGAGAGAGAGAGAGACGTGCAGGTCCCCATTTAATTTTCTCCTAATTTTTGTCTTGCATTCCATTCAGACCTATTTCTCAGCTGTGAAACCCAACTGGTCACACCATTCATGATGTGCGAATGGCAGTGCCTTAAGAACCATACTTCTACCCATGTAACCTTTGATGACCCGGTAGCTACAGAGTGCCGAGACTACTGCATTAAGCATGCGTACGTATGACTCTTCCTCTTTAACATATTTTTGTAATTCTCGTCCTCAATGGAAGTAAAGGTTTAAATCTGCCAACCTTGGTCAATTAAGGTCACGGATATAATTAGATGAATTTTGCACGATTTTATTTGCTAAATATTGCTTTCCTTCGCCAAAAGGTTGTTGTATTTATTTTTATCATTGTGTCTTTCGAAATCGATTGCCGTATGCTCCCATTAAAACTGACACGCTTATACCAAACATTTATTCTTTTCGTGACACAGGAATAATAATTCACACATAGACACATACACATACACACAAAGAACACACGCACACACCTGTTGGTGGAAGGATTACTAGTTCATTGCTAGGCATTTGTCAGCTTTGGAGAAGAATAAGTTGCTTTAGTCAAAAGAGAAGAAACTTTCTTCAACGAATCAATCAATTTCTCAATCCATAAAATGTTATAAAATTTCAACGAATATAAATACATTTTCAATTATGTGTATGCCACTTTATGCAACAGTGGTGATTATATGTCATCTTTTTAGTTGTAAAGCATCTATTGAAATAATCGGTTGATTGTGAAATTGTGTACTGATTCTGAAATTGTGTTCTTATGTTGAATGAAACCTACTTTAAAAGTAACATATGTTCAGCAATTAGATGCAGAAAACGAAATTGTTGTAGAAATAGATAAGCAGTCAACAATCACGAGTCTATTGGGGACATTTGTCTTACAGTTTGGCTGCTTGAAATAAGATTGGTTGTATATCAAGAAGGTGTATTATTATCAGAAATCATGTTAGTGCGATGAAATCATTTAAATGTGTGTTCCTTTGGAGTCTTAGCACTTACGGATTGGCTTTCCTATTACTTTCCCATTGTTATAACGATGATCATCAGTTATAAGATGCATATCCAATATATAAAATAACATCGAAAATAAGCCGAACTTCCTTTCGATGAAGGCGTATTTTCGATTAAAAATATATTTAGACAATTGGACTTTTGTTTCTGTGTGTTCACAATAACCAAAATATCCAACAAAATTGAAAAAAATGTTAAATCTATACATCTCAATGCAGCATGGATAGAGAGCTGATAATGCTACTGCAATTGGCATATGATTTTATTATTAGATTTGGATATATAATTTGGAACATATGTGTTTCTTCTATGAATAATCAAGTTTCCCCTCTCTCCACGTTAACGTATGTGTTGTGTTATATGTTATGCGTTAAACATGGTAGGAGGCATATTTTTAAGACGGCTTACTTTCGAAAGCAAAACTACGTATGAATTCGACGGGCTATTTTCGAGGTAGACTGAGTTTCGATATCTGCTTAGTTTCAAATTTTTCGGGCATTCTATTCTGCAGATGAAAAGCTGTTAAAGCTTCATTTCTTTTTCAGATATGACCATATTGTAAACCTCGGTACACTTGGCTGAAAAGTTCTTTTTTGAGAAGTTGAATGTTAATCGATTGAAATTAAATCTATGATTTACTTTCATTCTTCCTTTGTTAGCTTTTATTTTGAATCTTTTTTATTTGTATGTGAGCATGTTTGTGAGAAACAAAATTTTGTGTACGCATGAGAGGATGTTTATAACAGACAAACAGAGGTAAAGAAAAATCATCGAACAGATAATTTTAAATACATGTAGAACTTAAACATCTCAATGCGATTCGTGACAACATGTTTGATTCGAGTTACAGACAATTTTGAGTTTCCTACGTCGCAAGACTGCTTTACACAGGGACTGAATGACCCATTCGATTTGTGCCGAGTATTCGAATGATTTATTGATTGATTTCTGAGTTATCGAACTTTAAATGTATCATTTTCATTATTTGATTCAATACTGTCCTATCAAAGTCAGTGAAATCCAACTCTTTGACAGTCGATGACTTATAGAACGTTTCAAGCTTTCTTTATTGTTATTGCGTTTATTTAAAACATATTGCCAATTTATTCGCTATACAGCAGATTATTCCAAAATAAAATAAATATGAAAACAATATAAAAGGTTATGTCATAAAAGAAAATAAATGGGTTGTTAGAAACATTTACAATGTATATGGGCTTTAATAATGTAAATCACAACATTTTAGCGATGATACAACGTTAGCGAATTTAGCAACCAAACTGATTTTACGTAAGTTTTACGCTCTCCAAAATTATATGATGCATATATGTATATTCGCCGACTACAAGAATATACAGTTCTGAAAGCAGTCATCATTTCGTAGGCCCCAAATGATATAATGATTGTAATACCAAGGAATGATCAGATGAACTTATGGATGTTCTGTATAGATATGCTCTGATTACCAATTTATCAACGAATTTATCTGAAGTGGGGACATTTGTCAGCTTTGGAGAAGAATAAGTTGTGTATCAAGGACATATTGATATGCTCTGATTACGAATTTATCTGAAGATTCGTCACTGTCAGGGGTGATTTATGTTACATAAAATTTATTTTAAAACATCCCTTATGATGGTCAAATGGATCATACTCTATTTCGTCTCTCACGTAGCAGCACCCGCGACTTCTGTATAGATAAGGTAAACAACTACAAAAATTATACTATTGCCAATCTGTAATTTGCTAAATTTTCTATTCCTAATATGCTAAAATTGAAGATTCGCTAAAAAAAAATGTAATGACGCTGAAATATTGTGATTTCACATTAAATGTAACTGAAACAAACAAACAAACAAACAAACAAACAAAATAATAACAACAAAAAAGAAAATTGACCGTGTTGTTTTAGCTGAGAGTTCTACGCATGTCAGACTCACGAGTTCCAGGAAGAAAAGAAAATATGTGACCAGAACAAAGCAAAATGAAACAACCATATTTTGAAATTCCAACATTTTATTTCTTTAAAGAATAAATAAAGAGCATGCTTTAATAATATGTAAAAGATATAAGTGACATTAAGGGTCAGAAATATGTAGAAAGATAATCATGTTTTTTACGGAGAGTGAACTAAAGGTAGAAATTTCAAAGAAAGGCGTTTCCGCTTTAACCTGATTTTAAACAGAATAAATACATAAATACATACGTGTACGAACGAAAGAAATATTTATTTATTAATTGTAGAATTGTGCAGTCTTTCAATCAAAAAGTAATATAAACCAGACATCTGAGAAAAAATAAACAGCGTTGTGATTGGTCTTTGCATGTGATTTTATAAATAATTTACTGAATAAAGTTTGAGTTGTATCTCTTGTGTTCTGCTTGAAACATTTACTGAAAAGGATTTTCTTTAGAACTTGCTATTCAATAAATTTACCTTCATTTTGTTCACAGATTTTGCATATCTTTATTACCATACTCATCGTTGCCAGACAACACAAAGCGCATAAGAACTATTAGTTTTCAGGAAGCAGCAATGCTACATCTTCTTTAGAATACGTCCAACGTGGAGTCTCTCAAGGCTATGTTTTTGGCCCTTTGCTCTTTCTCCTTTTCGTTAATGAATTACAGGTTCATATGCAAACCACTGAAATTTGTCTTCTTGCGGATCACACAACCTTATATGCCATGAGTGATACAATCTACTTCCTTGAACAAAATGTACAAGAGGACGTTGAGGCTGTTTTAATATGGTGCGAAACCAACAACATGCAATTAAACACAGAAAAATTAATTGTATGAGAATTGGATCAATGTAAAAAATAAAGATATTAGAATATATCAATATATTTGTTCAGGGAACTAAATTAAATAACTTAGACAATCTAAACTTTTAGGTGTGATTATTAAAAGGCATTTACCATGGGAAAATCAAATAAAGCACGTGTGTTCTGTAGTATCTTCCAGAATAGCTTTATTGAACCGACTATTTTCGTATGTACCAGAATGAATGCTAAAAAAAATGATTTTTAAAGGATATAAATTGCATTTCCTTCATTATGGTTACATTATACTGAGGCATTAAACTCAGATAATTTAACTCCAACAACGAGCCTATAAAATTATTACAAGCAAAGACTGTCCATCGTCACATATATTTGCTAATTTACAGTAGTTACATGTTAATTATAGCGGAAAGTACTCTAAAGCTATTTTGATATATAAATCTTTTCATAACATGGCTCCACAATATATCAAAGATATCATAATTCCAGCTTTAAATATCAACTCATGCAATAAACGGTCTATTTCGAACTCTAATCATTTTTTATAGTTTTTTTGACTTAATTCAAAACGACTCTGTAGAAAACATCTTTTACATATAAACAAACACCAATTCTGTCTTCTTTTAACAACGCGCATCACAAATTTCTTCTTTTTGATTATGTCATAGTCCAAACAAATCACGATACCTAACGTTGATACCCTCACTACTTTCCCATCTCCTAAACCTAAATGTATATCTTATGTATGTTTTAATCTAATGTCTGTATGTATATTTTATGATTACATGATGTGCATCTCGTAGAAGATTGTCGCATGGATATTTTCACTTCTTGAACTTCAGAGGCAAATTATTAACAACAACAACAAAAAGTCCATAATGTTTGCTTTCTTATTTATTTTTATTTTTATTTGTCATAAGTGCAATTTCAGAAAACAATAGTTCCTACACTGTGAAACTTCATTTCTGTGTATCAAGGACAGGCAAAGTTAGTGAAGTTTGTGTTTTTTCCAGTACATTTCCCAAGCACATATAAACAGCTATTTTGATCAGTTGTCCACTGCAGGAAGCATACATTTTTCCTAATAGTGATCGACACTAAATGTCAATCCATGAAGGTGAGAGACATACAGGTGTATGTTAACTTTCTCTGCATTTTGAGAATTGTAGAGTAAACAATATTTCCCGGTGTCTTTCCCACTTTCAACGGTGCTCCAAAAACCGCAGTGCGAAATCCAAAGGGTTTTTGTTGAAAACTCCACGTCAGTACAACCATTAGTCTCATTCTTCCAGAATTCTCGCGTCACTCCGTGAAAAAAACGCCATGCGCGTGTCTGGTAAAGGCTGCACTCTGGAATGTATGTCGTCTGCCTGAGGGTCAATATTTGCGGAGAAAACTGCTAAAATCTCTAACATTTTCAGTTCATACGATCTAAAATAAAATTAGCTATCAGTGTAGCTGCTTATTTTATCGTATTGTTTAAGACAGACTTGTTTGTTACGAAATGTGGAGAAAATTTGGAATGCCAAATACGAGGCTCATCCGAGAATCTTGTAAAGATGTTGATTGGTCAACAGAGACACACCTTGTTGATACAGGTAATTACCAACGATGTAGCCATAATAATGCAATAAATTCGATCCGCGTAAACGGTATCCTGGTATCCTGCTGGTGCAAAATACCAGCGGCAGATACATTGCGCCTTGCGGTGTCGAATACCATAGCTTCACGACCAAATACGCGTCCATGTTCGCAGCAAGGCTCGCCATCCTCTGCAAAGGCCTCAACGTCGACACGCAGGCAATCGGTGCCTCGGTCACTTTAACCATTATGGGCCTCCGCAGTTAGTACCTGCACCTCCCCAGCAAAGCCATGGAGGAGCAGTCATGCACCTCCGACAACAACGTACTGACACAGCTAGCAAAAGGGGCGCCCGACATCGACAGGGCCTACAAGAGTACCTTCCCCAGCTCGGGGTCGGTATGTACCGGTTTTAGTTTGTGCTGGAATGAGGCCGTAAGCCAGCTGGGAAATATCGCACTTTTGATACAGCAAAATGTGATATCTCTGGGACGGACCGGGCGTGATTATTACTACAACGACAGCGTTGGGTAGGGTGGCACGACCTTTTCGGTGCCCCTGCCCTTGTGGTACAAATTACCTACGCTTACCTGCGCCACCAGCCGGAAAATCATCGAGTTTATTTTGTGAAGAAGACGCACTTTATCGTGCTACAGTCATCGGCTGAAAACACTCCCAATCGCTAAAACTCCAGATAGATGACTTGATGTTTTTAGCCCTGGGCGAGTCCGCCGGCGATCATTTCATCTGGGGTCGTAATGGTCAAGGAAAGCACTGACATAACGTAAACATCGTCGCTGTCACACAAGCGCGCAAAGGCGATAGGATGGAGATGTCATCGAGCTATGGTCTGCTGTCCCTGGCCGGCGCTTTCGTCAGCTCTCGACTAGCCATGAAGGCCAAACAACATGACCAGATCCGCGTACTAGCCGAGGCCAAGTTCAACACGATACTGGACCATATGTCCCGGGTGCTGCACGACAACGCAGTCTCAGAGGAATAGTAACGGCGCATTCACAACGGGAATGACTTGTATAATGTTGTCAAGAAAGAGATCCGGGCCAAATGCACGAAAGGTGTACGTCTCCGTATCCCTCGACTCTGCAGGGGGAGAACTCTTCTCTCCCTTCTGACCTCATGGGGGTGCTGGCTGCGGCTTGGAAGTCATCTTGAGGTGCGAGGCGCGCCGTCTTACCCGCCCACCCCCTCCCCCGCCAAAGCGACATACCTTCTCGAGGTCGTAGCTTGCCCCCTATACGCCACCTGTGTTCAAAGGCTGTAGCCCGGTGACAGCCATTTTTTCCCGCAATGGGTGTGATCGGCAAAACGGCGCGGTGCTGGTGTGCATTATGCCTTTAGGCTGCGGACATATTCCCCTTTCCTGTCAGAATTTCAGCCACCACCACCCAACCGTCGGGTGTTGGTTTGTTTTCGTGCTGACTTGGGTATTCTAGTTAGTATGATATGTAGGGGGTCTTATGTCATATCAACATTTCTCAAATAGTTCGCACTCTGCCACGCTATAAAAGATTTCGCGCAGCGTCTCTTTGGTGGGGATCAGGGTTTTAGTGGCCCCAGTGGGTCAAATGAGACGGCCCGTCTTTCAAACACTCATATAGGTCATGGATTGTCTGCCCCTTGAGATGATATAGCGCTTACTGTGTTATAAATGTACACTAATGTCAGTGTACTCTAAGGTTGTATATTCTAAACCGTCGAGATATATACAGAGAAATACAATTAGCACATAAACACCTGGCTCGGAAATGTCCTGTATTGCACCTTAGTATGACATGTGCTTATTGTTAACAACATCTATTGTAAAACCTGACCGATGGATCGTGACGAATTGGATCTGAATTTTGGGGAACGGTGTATATATACTTCTGCGGGCCAAGTTCCCCGGAAGGTTTGCAATTTTTTTTATCTCAGTGTCACCAATAGGTTGCATTCATAATATATATATATATATATATATATATATATATATATATATATATATATATATATATATATATGGAACAACAATTGATAACAGCAAAATTAAAATAGTTCCGCGACGTTTGGAGCTAATCATGCTCTTCTTGAGGGGGATGAAACACATACATCCACAAACAAGCACTAAATTCAAAAGCCTAGAGGAAATACATGTGAGTGATATTGCTGAAATGTATGCTAGGTATACAAATAATAATGTATACCAATATCTGCTCCTCTGCATCGATTGAATCAAAGCATGATCACATGTGGTATGTTCTTTCCAAAGGATAAATTAACGAAAACACAGAGCTTTTCAGATCCAGATCCTGGATGCAGCCCCCACATTGCCTCTCCCCTGGGTTGAGAGGTGGGGGAGAGAGGCGGAGGGGGGGGCTAGGGGGAATTGTGGTTGTCAAATTTAGAAGCAAGTCAAAGATTGGTAATAGCAATGGCTTGAATCTCTAGCTGATTAATCGGATAGTTGCAATTTCAAATCATCTTATTCAAACCATACCATAAAATAAATGCTTACATAAATGCTGCATTTTAGCTATACGATAATGTTTTCATCTGAATTTTTTGAGGTGAGCTCTCATTCGGATGAAGTGAAAATTAGGTCTCAAGGTTAGGTACCTTTTCTGAAATTTTCATCCTATTGTGGAGTTAATATTGACGGGTTACACTTTAAATAATTCAACACTTTTATGTAGATTGTTAAAATATAGCGATCTGAAATTTATTTCAAATTGGTGGTATGCCGAACGAACAAGCCGGTCCAAACGAAAAATCCTGTAGTAGACTCAATTATATAACTATTAAATATGCAGAAGATAATGAGACTGTAGTAAACTGTTTGGCAATTACTATTAAATCATTTTGTTGGGGAGAGGGAGGGAATACTAGCCTGTATTATCCTAACATGCGCAACCCAAGTATACATTTTTGTTAAAAATTGTCATAAAACTTTTCCAACAAATGCCGGAATGTGTCTGATGGTATTAGTTTCCTATCAAGACTTGTCCTTTATATGTTATCTCTTCAAGTCGTAAGTAAGTGGCAAATTAAGCACTTACTTAACTTTTCATGTTGTTGCTAAATCTGCTCAGAAAAATTTAGACGGTAATTCACATGCAGGATAAAGTATGCCTTCTCCAACACGTAATTTTCGAGTGCTCAGTCTATTCAAGAAACTGCACAATTAGCATTACACAGTATCTAAGTCACGAACTCAAGCTGTACTCGGGGTGAATCAAGAAAAAATAACTCTCGCAAACGAGACTAGATTTCGTGTCTTATAACTTTCCAGATATTTGTGCAATCTGATATAAATCAATCTTTACAAGGGAAATCACTCTTCCAACTTCTTTTCATTGACTGAAACCTTGCGCAGTTGTTAGCAAGCAACGATAATTGTATCAGTGCAATAACTGATGATCATTCAGGGACCAAACAGAAGACATACCATCTCAATGCACAGTTTCAAGACAGTTCGCACATATTGAAACATTTTTATATACTATAAACAGAACAGTTTACAGTAACCATCACACATTTTGCTTTTTTAGCTGTGCGTGAAATACTTTTAAAACATATCTTAAACTGCTACAGAGAGCATATAACACAATTAACCTCATACTAAATAGTATACAAGCCCTCATGTGGCTTCAGTGAAAAGACAGAGTCATTCACCGCTTTCTTCATGCTCATCACAGCTGGTTACCACCCGTTACAGCTGAGATAACTCCACAACCACGACAAGTTGAAATCTGCTTTAAGCTAATAGAAAGGCTTCTTTTCTCGGTTTAACCTTGTTTTCGAAATTTGCCAAAAGTAACGGATTAAGTAGAAAATGTAGTGATTAAACTACCAGATCGAGCGCTGTCATAATAAATGTATCGATCCTTTTGTCCAAATTTCATAATCAAAGAAAACATAAATTATATTTCAAAACGAGTTTGCAAACAGTGGTGTTGGTAATAACGTCAACTGGAAAGCGGTTGGGCGGTCCTTGTAAGGGAGGCAACTCACAAGTTTTGATTATATCACAAAAGCACCACCTATACAGTCTTTCGCTCGTATTAGACCCCCTTCTTAAGAAAGACCGTCTATTTTTCTATGGTTGGTTATAAATAGAGCGGTTTTCGGAACTCACCGGTCGTAAAAGGACAGATCTTTTGGCACTGACTAAGCCAAGTCCTAAATTAAAACCTTTTGGAACTACAAGCATCCAGATCTAAACTCAATTCTGGTCGGAGGTGGGGTCCAAAGTCAATCTGTGCTTGCCAGACAATTTCAGGAAGGTCTATTGAGCGGTTCAGGTTGCAAATTTGGATTCTTTGGGGAAAGGCAATATTGATAAAAGGAGGTCTTTACCACGTCACATACCCATATAACAGTTTTTACTTCGTGGTGTCAAGAGGCGAATCCTCACAGTGGATGCCATATCGTTTGATTACTGTACAACACCATCGAAGATAGAAATAAAATCTTACGGACCTAAAAATTAATGTAGTCTATATGATGTTCTTTCTAACATCGCTTTTGTTGAGCAAGAATCGAATGATAGTGTACCCTAATTCGACTGATATGAAACCTCGATCATTATTCTTATGGAAATCATTAAGTTTAGGACTTAAATTTTCCGTACTGAACGTATCACATACTTACAAAATGTTTCTAAACTTATTATAAAGGATCCATTTCTTTAAACTTTCAGTATTCGTGTAGAGATTCATGAAGTACAATGGCGCGTTTCTTACTGTCAAGACTGTGATGAGAACACTGGTAAAGACCGAGTTTTTCACCGCATCGAATATGACGGTTTTCTGGAAGTAACGGACAAATAATAGTGCTTTATGTCGTGAAAAACTTCATCCTCTACACAGACGCTTTAGTGGGTTCCCTTCATTTCACCTCAGCAAACCGGTTACGAACTACTTTAATTGAAAACCCGCCGAAGTAGTTTTTCAAAATGCTCTTCCGCGGACATTTGTTTCTCAGATATTTTGAATTTCTCGAACACCTATTGCACAGATGTCATTTTCAACATTAGGCATGTTTTGATTTTAAAGCATGTTATTTCATGATTATCAGATGTCTTCGGCGATGGTGACTAACTCGCAGAGGTTGACGCAACTTGAGCCAAAAACGTAACTGGTGGCAGAGGTGAGTGAGGGTGGACTAACAACCCACAATCCTTTGGGAGGAGAGTGACAACAGCGTACCTATGGAGAGCGCCATTTTAATTCCTGACGTCACTCTCCAAGGGGGAAAATTATATCTGCTAAAGTAAGATGCATTATTACACCCGTAATAAGTTTCCTTGATAAAGACATGGTATAATATGTTTCATTGAAACCTATAGTAATCCTGCATTGGGATGTGTGCACAAAATATTTATAAGTTTATTATTTCTTCAAAAACTTTTCGACTTTCGGGTCTTACCAATAAATGATGTCACTTACTACTGTGTAGTGAAAGTCCAATCACCTTGCCGAATAGCAGACCTGTCTTCTTAAGGGTTCAATTAGTGTAGCATTGGTATAAAGAGTATTTGCTTCCATTACATGGGTCATCAGTTTACATCGAATATGATTCGGTGCACGGTATTTTGCTTCGATCACTATATTAAAATGTATTCAGTGCTTAACTGCATTTCATTTCACCAATTACTATACATGCGTGGTACGATGGACAGATGTAGACCCGGACAGGCAACCATGAAAGATGTAGGTTACTTTCATATGCTGTTTATTTTGTTCTTCTCCAGGATTATTGTTGAATTGATTCTTTCCGGCACTAATTTAAAAGTAGAAAGAAACTGCCAGAAACCAAATATGATGGGAGAGTCGTATCCTTCTCCCATCTGAATTTCATTCCTATCCTAGAGCATCGACCAGCCTTCTATGTCATAAATGTCATGCTACCCGTAATTCTCCCCTCTTACCTGTCATGTTTAGGTTTTGGGGTACCTCTGGTTTCTGGAGAGAAAGTGTGACATATTGTAACCGCGATCTTGGCCATAGCTATACTCCTGACATTGATTGCTGATAGTCTACTGCGCACTTCACTGACAGCATCACTACTAGGTAGGGTAAACACAAAACTACACTTGTCTGGAAGGGAAAAAAAACTTATTAAACAATTATTATCTAACAAAAGTCGATAAGGCACAGGTGACTTCATGGATCCCTTGTAATTTATAATATTTTAATAATTGTGATTTCTTCAAACTGTTATCCCGTCAAAATTTGAACAGAAAATCCCCTACTTATCTGCATCTAAAATTCTTAATAATAATAATAATAATAATAATAATAATAATAATAATAATAATAATAATTGTACAGAGTTTTGGTGAAAGTAAAGCGAGAAAAATTCCATATCCGACCCTTTTCTTTCCAGTATTGTGAATAGCAGTTTGTCTGCAATTTCGACCAATAAGTGGTGCGATTGCATCAGGCTCACATCCACTGACTAATTGTAATTTTGCTGCCATTAGTGACGCAACACATTTTTGTGCACCATTTTCGAGGATAACTTTTTATTTGTAATCTGATAGATAAGTATCAGTGACAAAGTTTCTTATGACGACTACTGATAACTTCTCAGAAAGGCCCAATTTTAACAAAACTTAAATGTACGTTGTTGATGAAATTATAGTTTCTAAGTTTTGGCATTTTGTCTAAAAAAAACAAGTTCGTAGGAACAACCATACCTGTGAGTAAATTAATATAAATTATCATTAATTTGCATTTATACCGTCTGCACAAATATATATATATAAATATATATATATATATATATATAAATATATATATATATATATATATATATATAAATATATATATATATATATATATATATATATATATATTACTCAACATACAGCTTTTATTCTCAGTTTAAGATAAGGTCAAATATACTCAGACAAGTCTATTTTAATCAGAGAAACAAATGAGGCCAGAATATATTGTTTCTGAGTGTTTACTCGTCTGACTTCTGTGAGTATAAGACATAGTTTCCATTTACTTGTATAGCTATGGACGGATCCGCTTGAAAGATGCGCTAGAACGAGTACAATGTGTCTTAAACCACAGTCCTTGAACTTCCATGACGCTGGACTTTTCGTTCTGTTTTGTTTCATTATTTCAGTTGATATATACAGACATATTCTCTCAATACTCTTCAGATTGACCAGAAACCGTATTGAGCGACTAAAACATTGTCCTTAGCTAGGTTGTAGTCGGTTTGTTATTCTAAATCAAAGTCTTCTTTTATATTGTGTGATTTTTAATTAAATTGACACAGATGTATGACTACAATCAAATAATACATTTTAGAACAATTTGCTTCCCTGGTTATATTTGAACTCCTTTGTTTTGATTAGAATGTCCTCTTTCTGTACTTAAGTCTCTTCCTTTCCATCAGTACTATTTTCAACTTCGTTGCAATTTTTTTAAATGACTTGATTCCTCTCTTAGATTATCAAGTGATTAATCTACACACAGTGCTCAAATGTTAATACAAAAAAACTATGATGTATTTCCCTGCTGTCAGATGGACCCAAATAAGTGGGTTTTTCTTGAAATGTTGGTTTCGTTATAGACGACTGACATATTGGATGCTATTCTTCTACCCCTAAATATGTACAGCGATGTTTCAATTTGAATAGTTATGGTAGTTGGAAACACTTTTACAACCAATGTATAATTAAATCATGGACTTGATGATCAGCAGAGTGAAGAGTCACCTCTAACTATCTGGATGTAAATACTATCCTACACTTTTGATTGACAAGGTTCTAAGATCTTGCTCATCGGCGTAGATAACTTTGTGTGAATGTGTTTAGTACTGCGTAATCTTTATTGCACATTCAGCACCATAAAGACTAGAACAAAGCAAAACAAAGCATAAAAAAGAAGAAGAAAAAACGCAGACGAAAACAGAGTAGAACGTGTCATCACAGGACCTATATATAGTAAATGCATGCTTACATGAGCTCAAATATTCTCACCAAGTGGTCAAGAAATATTATGAAGTTTTTAAAACTAAATACATGAACAGATTTGAATCTTAATATTTTTAGTATATTTGGGTTTGCTGCAAACAATGTTAAAATTTACATTGCTCTGTGTGTGTGTGTGTGTGTGTGTGTGTGTGTGTGTGTGTGTGTGTGTGTGTGTGTGTGTGTGTGTGTGTGTGTGTGTGTGAGGTGAGGAGTAGGCGTTTAACATTAGACGGCTTACGTTCGAGAGCAAAATGACGTGGGAATTTTACAGCTTATTTTCCGGAGCAAAACGACGAAGGAATTTGACGATTTTTTTTCGATGTAGCTTTAATTTTAAGATCGGCTTCATTTCAAAATTTTAGGGCATCGTATTCTATACATTAAAAGCTGTCTTAAGCTTTTTCTATTTCCTTTTCAGGTATGACCATATTGGAAACCTCGGTACATTTGGCTGAAAAGTTCTTATTGCAGAAACTGAATGTTAATCGATTGAAATTTCATCAATCATTTACTTTCGTCTTCCACTGATGTCTTTTATTTTGAATCTTTTGTGTATTTGAGCATTTATGTAAGAGACAGACAAAGATAGAGAGAAAATAATCTTATAGATAATATTGGATACATGTAGAACTTAAAAGCACTCAAAGCGATTCGTGACAACATTTTTCGTTCCAGTTACCAGTAGTTTCATAAGAATGCTTTACACGCGGACTCAGTGAACCATTTGAGTTGTGCCGAGTATTCGAGAGATTGATCGATTTCCGAGTAATCGAAGTTTAGATTATCATTTTCATTATTTGATTAAATATTGTCTTACCATAATCAGTGAAATGCAACTTTTTGACAGTAGATGACTTGTACAACATTTCGTGTATACTTTTATTGTCATTGTTTTTTGGATTTTTTGTTTGTTTTTTTTTTTTATTTCTTTTTCTTTATTTTAAATATTGCCAATTTATTTGATTGACAGCAGAGTAGATCCAAATAAAAAGAAGTGAAGAATATACAGAAAGGTTATGTCATAGCAACTACAAGAAAAATGGGTCCTGCGAAATATTTACAATATATTGGGCTTTCAAATCATATAAATCACAAAGTGTTAGCGATGATAGCATATTGGCGATTTTAACAACCAAGTTCATTTTCCATAAATGTTACACTCTCCAAAATAATCTGCTGCAAAGATGTATATTCACTGACTACTAGAACATACAGTTCTGAAAGTAGCCATCATTTCGTAAGCGCCAAGCCACATTATGGATGTAATACCAACGAGTAATCGGATGGAATTATGGATGCTTTGTATAGATATTCTCTGATAACCGTTTTATCTACGAATTTATCTGAACAACGATCACTATCAGGGGTGATTTGTGTTATGTGAGATTTATAAAATAATCTGTTGTGTTGGTCAAATGGACCATACTGTATTTCATGTCTTACGTAGTAACACCCGCCGCTTTTGAATAGATAACTTAAAACCACTACAAAAATGACACTCTATAATTATATAAAATTTTATATTTCTCATACGCTAAAATTGAAGATTCGCTAAAATTTAATGACGCTAAAATATTGTAAATTTCATCGTACAGGTAAGAAATGCTTAAGTCGAAAGTTACACCTATGTCTTGCTCATGAGTTCAGAGAGAAAAGAATTGAGAAGAAAACAAACGTGAACAAAACAAAGGAAAATGAAACAGCCAGATTACGAACTCCCGACACTTTATTTCTTTAAGGAATAAATGAAGAACCTGTTTTAATAATATGTAAAAGATATAAGTGACATTAAGGGTCAGAAATATGCAAAGTGGCATCATGCGTTGCACTGGAGGGTGAACTAAAGGTAGACAATTCAGAGAAAGTCGTCTCCGCTTTAACCGGATCTGAAAAATAAATAAATATACACATATGTGTGGCAAAAATGATTTATTTACTGTAAAATAGTACCGTGTTCCTATCAAATTTATCAATAGTAATGGAAAGTGGACATCTGAAGAAAAACAAAATAAACAGCGGGCGATTGGTCACTGCGCCTGACTTTGGAAATAATTTACTGAATAAAGTTTAAATCATATCTGTTTGGTTTTGCTTGAAAAGTTTTATTTCAGAGAGTTTTCTTTAAAACTTGTTTTTCAATAGCTCAATGTATTTTTTCACGGATTTTGCACATTTTAATTATCGTACTTGCAGTTAAATCCACTTATCGTTGCCAGGCAAAATAAAGTCAATTAGAAACATCAGCATTTAAAGTCTAATCTTAAAACTATACATTTAAAAATAATTATCTACTGTACTGAACAACATTTAGAGGAAAAAGGAAATTTTCGCACAGAATAAATGCATTGCTGTTTTGCCAGATCAAATAAAACCATGAATGTGATGATATTTATTACTGGGCTCTTAATAGGTTTGTATGTATCAGCAGCTCTTTACAAACATTCCTTTAAATCTCAATGACGTTTATAAAATAAATGCTATAAGTTATAAAAAGTAGATAGTAAGAAATGGATCGGGCATACAGTATGTGTCGAATGCCACATTAAAGACCGGAGAAAAACTAATCGCTCTCAGAGTGGCGCTCGCACTTCTCTTGAAACTCCACTGCCGTCACGTGTTTTTTTCTGCAAGACTCTTGCAAAAATGCCTTTTCTTATTCAAGCACTATTTTTAAAAGACTTTGCATAAAGATACAAAAAAGTATCAACATTTCATCGCTTGAGTCACCATATGCAAACACCGTAAAATCCTCTTTCTTCAACCAATGAATCCTATAAAAATAAATAAATGAATCTGACAGTGAATCAAAGTGAGGCTGATCTCATGGACAAGCAGTCAGTGTAGGCAGTGGCATTGTTTACCAACGTCACATGGGAGTTGTTTAGATGAAGAAAATGTCTTGGACGTGGACAAAGGTAAAGTGTTCAAACCATAATAGCCGTCATTAGATCAACAAAAAAGTGCATTTGTGCTACTTACATGATTACATTGATTGCTGGAGTGGTGGGCGTTCTATATGTCCCCATCATTCCAAATAGAACAAGGAAGATGACCAGGAAAATTACTGAAAAATAAAGTAATTCCAAATGAGATTGACCCGGGGTGGTTCAGTGACTACGAGGTTGGACTCGTGACCAGAGTGTCAACCAGATGAAGGCACTTTACTCTACTTGCCGAGCCAAGATATAAGCTCAAAAGTATTGCTGTGTTGTAAAACACTACAGCTGAACTAATATCCGAACATTTGAATGAGAATAATTTTTGCGAGCATTTTTACAAAATTGATATTAATATATTCATTTATTTACACAGCAAGTTGAGCAGCATTTGTGAAAGAAACAAACAAGGCAAAATGTAAACTATGCAACGTTGAATTAATTAGTTTACAACGGAACAACTTAAAACCAGCTTAAAACCAGCTAAATCACCTGAAATTCAAATTCCGATTAACAAGGTAATCCTCTTGTCAAACTTCTGAATAGTCACATTCCTCACAACATCGCCATTTCTATTCATTATACTCTTGAAAAGATAACATGTAAGACGGCAAGTTGATGAAGTACATGGTATAGAATAGGGGTAATATCAAGGTCAACAATGTATCAATCAACCGGAGCTCCGACAAAATGTATGAACTGTTATTCGACATTCGTTCTTTCTGGATCAGTTATATTCTATCCCGTAATCCACTATCAATCCCCACCCCTCTAACCCTGATCATCGTACATCGAAAAGTTAATTCCAATATAGTTTTGCATTTGATCTTTTATTCAAGTTTTGTAATATTTACACAGCTATAGAATAACCAATATGCTTAAAATCTGACACTATCCTTCTATTTTCTTAAAATCAGTAATGCAGATGTCAGCTTCGTATCAATAAAATGTATATGAGCCAGTTGACATGACTTTGGAACAGAATCATGTAAGTTGTTGGGGTCAAGACTTTGCTGTTACAATAAAGCTTTCTACAACGCCTTAGTTATCAGTATATATTGCAGTTTGTACAGGGATTGTTTTTGTTTTGTTGTCTTTCCTATGCCTTGTTGAAAATGATTTCACTGTTTGTTGGGAATCGCTCTGTACCCAAAAAACCGAATTGTCTACTCCCAAACTTTGTTGAGGAGGGAACTAGTCCCCATGTACCTGGCCCTGGTAGAGGTTGCATTACATTGTCTGCAGAAGCCACAAGTCCATTTCACACCTATCGCAATGTACATCTTACGTATAAGATGAGGTCAATATAGGTGCATGAGTTTCAGTTAAAACAATTATTTATGAAACCTAAATATGAGCTTCCGGAGACCTACAATCAACGTATCGAAATTTAATTAACAAACTAATGTGGCCACATGTCAATGTGTGATTTTGATTGTGAAAATAAAATCACTTCCCAGAGAAATATTTGAGATAATAGGTAATCGTATAATCAAGCCTTTAACCGTCCGTCTTCAGCACCAAAGTAACATTTATGTTTGTGCTGATTTTGAAGATAAACAAGGAAAATAGAACCGACATTGATTTTGATTCATTTTATTTTTCGTTTGAATTCTAAATTGTTTTATTTAAGATGCCTATAATGTTATGTAACTAGATTATGATGTCTTAGTTAACATAGTTTTCAATGTAGCTTGGCTGGGAGTGGTTGGTGTCATTAAATACCAACGTAGATAAAGAAAAGTGGATGGATCTAATACTTTTATTAGCGTCGACGAATATTCAAATCCTATTCGAATACATTCAACGAACATTTGAAAAGGATAGTTTGGTGTTCGTTTCAGCTCTATAAACACACACACACACACACGCACATACACACACACTCCAAATGACACCGAACACCTAATACATTACAAGTAGAGATCGATACCCAGTTTCTCAGCACCATCGTCAGTTGAAACACCACATAAGCATCGAGGTTGTAACACTCTTTACTGTAATTGGGAAATATAGGATAACAAAGGATGAAAAGCCGTAATTCTCAGCTTCTCTTCTTCAACAACGAGTCTAATTAGGATAGAGAGAAAAGGATGGGACTAAATTGTCCGATTCTTGAGACAAAACTGTCTATACTGATTTACTTTGTAATGTATGTCAATCTTATCAGAAAAGTGCAAACGATGCAAATGCGATTAGAGATAAAAAAGGAAAGAAAGAAAGATTTACAGTTTGATAGTTAGAGAAACAAAGAGAGACTCACTCAATCCACCATTCCCAAATTCGTTTCCACTTCCATATTCGCCTCCTAAAAAGAGAGGGACGGATTTTTGAACGCCTTTGGGTACATGTCCATAGATGCTGGGAAACATGAACCCGCCTAAGACGCTCCCACGACTGTATCCAAAACCAAAGTTATTAGTAGCAGTCACGGGGCCTATTACTACCACGGCCATTAGCGAAATGATGAAAGCTAGCATTTTCATCTTGCAGGTTACTTGTTCCTGCAAAATAGAGTACAAAATAAGAAAATAAGAATAATGTTTGTGAGACACATATTCTTCACTGCGTCCATATAAATCACGACAAGTTATTTCTGAATTAAGAAGATTCTCTTTCCACCATCAATCTAGTCCTCGCGCACGGGATCACACAGGATCCAAGTTGCGAGGATGGCGCCTATGGTAATAAGAAATTGTATTAGGAAAGGGTCGTATTTTAATCAATTTTTGCGTATCGATAATACTTTACTTTTACGTCATCGACTGTATTCAACAATCCATAAAACGGAAATGGGATTCGCTTGCTCGTTCGAAGTGATCAGTGACTCGGTTTCTATCCCTAATATGCATTATCTTTAATGATAGGAAGAATTCTACCAGAGAAATATCTATGTTTTCATACTATTTATCGCAAATGGCATCTTAACATTTATTTTCAAGACTTTCGAAGGTTGATTACGAGCAATTCTATGAGAATTTTAGGAACGATACACACATGATAAGGCCTGTGTAATCCGAATGTTTTCATCTGCTGGAAAAAGAGACTAAGCCCATCGTGTCAAATTCATGGATAGGTGAATCAGTAAGATACTGATCTTTGCATGAAAGGGAATACGTAATTTCATCTGCATATGTAATTTCATCTGCATACGTAAGGCACAATTATTTTAGGTCTAGTGTGCGATAGAATAACAGGTTTGCAAAGTGCCGACATAAGAGATCTCAGTGACTGAAAAGTGTAATATCACGCCGAGTTCTGATTAAGGTACAGACCTGCACCCTCCCCAAGACCAAAGTTTATCAAGCTGATGAATGCGCATGTTCTGTAATACACAATAACATGTAACTGATGACAACGTGACAGTGACACCCATATAGTGTGTAAGCTATGATACAGATTATTGGTGAGGACCATTAAGTTTCAGACTCATTGCGGGTAATTTTAGATGGAAGTGCGTATCGTTAGCTGAATTACAAAAAGTGTGAAAACAAATCAATTAAATTAAATGAAAATGTACAAATTACTGGAAATCCACAACAGTGTAATTCTGAAACATATCCACAGACACGGTTAAAATTCAGCAGTTCGTGGAAACATCCACAGGTATGATCAACCCGAAAGGTGCACAAATTCGGCCTAAACACTTACCTAGCAGCACGACAGGAGATGTAATCTTACCATGAACGGAAGCGATTAGGTAAAGGAAAGGAACCATTTTATAGCACGTCATAGAAGTCACGTGGAAGCATAACCCAGTCTTTCAAAATTTCAAACCAATCAATCAACGTCTAATACACAGAGACATAATGCAGCAAGTTGAATGTATGACTGTCAGTGAATCCAAGAGATCTTTGATTGATAGGAAGAGCACTATGTTAAATCCAGTAGCAACTTGGTCATAAAACTTTCGAAGTCGTGTGTGACTTAATGAATTACTACTTTACCCCCAGCATTATTGAATAGTTTATTGTCTGCAGTAAAGTTTAACACGTGACTCACCTACTGTTTGGGATATAGATATATCATATACCATTATACTATTTCATAGATGAAGGGTATTAAGCATTTAGTATGTAAAGCCATTTCAGATATAAAATTCTGAATGAGTACGAGTAGGCAGAAGTGCTTTAAAAATGGTTAAATAATGAATTTAGTCGATTGTATAATTGGTACACGGTGGTTTCGTAAATTGGCCCCGGGTCAATCGTTAAACTTAAAAGCTACCTCAAATTATGATGCATGCAAATGTGTAGAAAATCAAGCTATCTATGCGGAACATTGTTAGTCAGTGTGTTGATGGAGAATTGATATGTACATGGGGGGTTCTCGAAATAAGAGGTTGCTGTAAGATGGAGCAAGATCAAAATTGATGGCACCTGTTCCGTTCCCATTCAAATATATATATATATATATATATATATATATATATATATATATATATATATATATATATATATATATATATAAAGAGTTACTTATGTTGATTGAGGCTATGAGTCGCTCGGTTATATGCAAACTAAGCTTCTGGTTTTGGAGTCGGACATCTAAATTGTGCATTTGAGATCAGAGCTTGTGTTAGGAAATATCTGTTATTGGAGAACAATTACTGATTTTCCCTTGCTAAAGGAATGCGGTGTTGACGAGAGTGACTTAAAAACTGATTAGTCATTTAATGTACATCAGTCTCAGACTGGGGTTTTTAATTTTTTATTTTCATGTTATACTTATCAGTTCCAGTATTTTTTTAATAATACAAACTGGCCTGTGCTACCTATATCACCACCACCATCATCATCACCACCACCACCACCATCATCATCATCATCATCATCATCATCATCATCATTACCTTTAGATCCTTCTGAAAAAACTGATAACATATAATATTCAGTACAAAAAATGATAACAAACCTGATGACAAGCATGAATATGTCTTATTTGTTGGACACCTCACAGTCCCATACCAGCATATTTCTACTGGTTGGAACTTTAAAGAATCTCCACCCCTTTTTCCGAAAGATAAATGATTTTATGTCTGTTTTCCCTGTCCTATCCCAGGCTCATTTGTGTAATGACTTTTCCTCCTCCCATTCCCATCCCCCACCCTCAAAGAAAAATATAGAATTTTGATTGGGATCCTTTTTAATTTTGTTTTGAATAATGAACTTTCTTAGTTGAATCCAATATTTTTCGATCGAGATCTCAATATTTTGCCAAACTTTGGACTTTTCGGTATCCCCACCACCTTGGGGCATATAATCCCCGTGGGTGAGTTTCCTTGCCCTATATCCATGTAAGTCTCTACTTCTACGTTCAGTTACTCCTACAGCAATAGGCTGTCGGGCAGAGTCGGCTATCATCATATGTCCCTACTTGAGTGATAGAGACAAAGTTTCTTTATTGTGAACTTTGCCCTAGTATGCAATCTTGATGTCCCATTTTTGTGTAGTGTATTTCTGTGCGCATATTTGTTGTTTGCAATTTTATTATCTGGGTTGTCAGGGGACTGGCACTAAAGGGATAATATTATTTCAAGATATATAATTGTATAACCTAAAAAAAAAGAAAGAATAAAAATACACGGTAATTAGGTGCATGTCGTTATATTTGGTGTTTGGGAAGACTTGTTAGTTTTTGTTTTCATGTATATTTATTTTGTTGTTAATGTTTTGTTTGTTCATATGTGCTATGTAATCTCCCAGTCCTTGTGTCCACAAATATTGTGTATAATATTTTTGTGTGCCTAATACTTTCAGATATATGTTAGTTACGCATTCCCTTTTTGATGTTGTTAGTGTGCTGATAATTAAATATCTGTCTCATCATGACTCCTTGGTGATTATCCATGTTTGCATTGGACACTAGGTGTTGTGTGTGAGTGCGAGTGCATTTTATTTTCCACCCTCACTTCAGCTATCACAGTGCATTATGTAAATAGTATTTGTCCAGCTTGTATGAGATGTAGTACTTTACATTATATTGCTAATACTGGGTTATAAATGTGTTGAAAATTAGATTTAGATACCTTTGGAGAGGGTAGGCATTTCCAGCATATGGATGTAGGGGATATCAGGCCGCACAATCCCACCTAGTGAGGGTCATTTGTCCATTACAAATCCCCACAGTGGCTATTTTGTGTCCCCTCCCCCCCTTTACAAAATCATTATGGGTTTTGGCTTGCTTGACAAATTTTAAAGAAAGTGTGTGCACACCCAAATGTATATTTGTTTTTTAAATTCCCCTTTCTTCCTTTTCTAAACATAGTAATTGTTGTATGCCAAACATGTTGCAAACAATTTTGGAAGTAGTTTCTGCGTTCTCGTGCCCAATTTTTGCTAATCATACATCATTTTTGAAAAAGATTCAGTTAATATATATATATATATATATATATATATATATATATATATATATATGTGTATTATTTAGTATATGGCCCAAGTGGCATATGTTGGTATTGGTTATCTTTCTTCTAATTGCACTTTTTTAGTATTGTTAATTGTTGGATTTCTTACATCTCGTATGTATTGGTTCTAGAATGTTATATGTGTCTTTGTCATCTATTTGTAAGTAAGCTAGGTTTCTTCACTCTTTATTATTTATTTTTAAAATATGGTCGCGTATTTTTTTCCGTTGTTTTTATTTTTAATTTTTCATGACCTCACTGTTAAGTATGAGATATATATATATATATATATATATATATATATATATATTATTCTATGTACTTGTATGCCTTTATGTTTGCTTTCTCAATTATTTAGATTTACTCCACCTTCTAATTTGTCTTTATAAAGGGTTTGTTTCTACCAGGAAAACATCCCCCTCCTTAACGCAGATTTTAATGCCCTCAGTATTCGTTTTAAGCAAGTGATTTAAGATAGATACGTCATTATATTTTGTGTCTGTCAGACAGTAATCATGGACTTGAGCAGTTGTCCACCTTTGAGAACACTGTATGAACGTGTTTACAACTGGACGTTGTTGTTCTTTTTTGGATATAAATATGTGTCTCGTCAATTACTAGTATAATTGGAGGATTTTCTTGATTTCTAAAGAGATGCTGAGCAAGAGACTTTGTATGTTTTCGAAATAACTTCATGGCCTTTTATGCGTTAAACACCCATGTGTAGAAGAACAAACGATTCAGTCTTGACTCGCCTTACTGAATCATCTGCATGACAAACACTTCATTTTCAAATAGTGAAGAATGTGGAAAGTAATATTGTTTGACATCCGTGATTTAAGCTACAACAGAAAATATATCTTCAGAGGTTCTCACACTTCTGACTGGAGTGATATTCAAACTCGGTACAAAAGTACATAAGACGTTGAAGTTTCACTTGGTAAGTCCGGTTAATGTAACATAGTCGTAATCACCTAGAACATCTAGGTTTTCAAAGTCCAGTCTAGTATTTCACTTCTCAGAGGTGAAACTCTCAACCTTTGTAACAACGTAGAAATATTGGTTCTATTCATATTCTCAGTTTGGGAAGATATTGGAATGCTACCAGAACCATCTTCTTTAAAGCCACTTTCACTCAAGTGACCAGGACAACATCTGGCCCCTGCCGGAACCAAAATATTCTTGTTGGGGAACAGTCTAAATAAGGTAGTAGTTGGAACAGTAGCTTATTTTGGTCCTGTGGTTTTTTCTTTTTTGTGTGTTTTTGTTTTTCAGACGCAGCAGTCAGCGGAGGTGGTTGGGATCGCCAGGCTTACATATGGAGGACTTACACTCAATTTGCTGCGTTTTAGGCTTGGCGATAGATATTACTGGTGCTAGTGGAGTCTTCGGTATTTAAGGTTGACTTTGTTTCTTACTGATAATATATTTTTTCTATATCTGTTGCATAAAACATCATCATTCAATAATTTCATCAGGAAACATTTCTGTAAAAGTTTTTTTTTTACATTTTTTATGCACTTGGGAAATTTTCTTTATCACGTGGTTTTCCTCGTTTTGAGCAAAGAACACATGTATATCACTCTGGAGTTGGCATGGTCTCCCTGTAACTTGAAAGAAAAAGAATATATTTTTGTGACTTCATTAAAGTAATATGTTTAATTCCCCTCGTTCCCCCACTTTTGTGTGGTGGTGCTGGTGGTGAGGTTGTGGTGCCAGGGTTATATGGTGATGAGGATGTCCAACAAATGAATTTTGTGAAAAAGTCGGTTTAAAAACACATTATATCAGAAACATAGCAGCAAGGATCGATTGAAGTAATATTTGTAATATTTACACTTTTACGAACTTTTACTCGTCTTTTATTTGAATGCCCATTCCTTCTTCTCCTCGAGCTATTAGCTACCCACCCCACCACCAAGACTTCTCGCGTTTAAACTGGACCAGTTTCGCATTGTTGACGTAATTGTTAAAGATGCCATTTTCTTTCTTTTAAAGCGATCTTTACCACAAGCAGAAAATATTTCATCGTAATCGGTATCATCATTGTTAAGGCTACGGATGCGCAGGATAAATATTGCATTCATAATTTGTGCTATAGATGTTCTAGGTTTTGCTTTCGTATGTCTAGAAAAGCAGCTAAGTGTTGCAATCTTTACATGTTTGGCATATATTATTTTAACCAAGTTTTTGCAAACGGCGGTGTGTGTGTCTGTCTCTGAGAGAGAGAGACGGATAGATAGAGTTCTTATGTTGTACTTAAAGTATTTGCTGTTCGCATTTTAAACATATTACTTTCACCACACGCTCTATATACAAGTGTAAGTATATTTTGAGATTTTCCTCATTAAAAAGAAAGAAAACAATTATTATGATTTGTTGTTTCAATCCCAGTACGCCAGTATGTTAAATGATAATCGTTACCTTTAAAAGACCGGCACAATTAAGAACAGGGTATATGATATGCACATATTTGTTGAATGAAGACCTGAAAGCACACAGACCTATCTTTATTTTCCAGTAGGAAAAGGAATACTTAAACCCGACTATTTACTGAATTACTTATTTATTTATTTAACAGAATCAATGTTTTCACACAAACTGATTAAAATTACTCTCGAAACTTTGATTTAAACTTCGTATATCTCCGTTGAGGTAGCATATGTATAAACATCAGGTAAAACACGTAATGTATTAATATTTCTTAACATAATTATGATTAAATATTAATTTGTTTTTTCCTTTTAATTTTGTTTGAGAAATTTAAAAATTTCTGTTCTTTTTCTGATCCTAGCATAATCTTCTAAAAAAAACAATAAAGAACGAGTAGCTTTTATTTTTACTACAGAGCGCAATTATGGTCCAACTTAGAGCTTTCACGTTATGTCATGAGTAGACTTTACTAACATATGACAAAATATTGGTGTGGGCGAAGCATGCGCTCAGTGTTTAATATCGTCAAAAGGGTATAATTTCTGGTTAAATTTGTGTTTTCATCGTTCAGTGCCATTTCGTAAAGTGACATTATGATGTCAGCACGTCCCTATGACGTCATTGAACTACCAGTTTGAACTTCTATCGGTATTGTTACATTTTATGATGGAGATAAGTCTATCATTTATTTTTCACCTGCTTTAGGGCCGTTTAGAGGCAAAGCGAACCTAATCCTTTGTAAGACAGTGGTTATTCAAGTTCAAGACATTGTTATTGATTGACCAATTGTTACAAATTTGCCCTCCGTTCTCACTATGGATTTAAAACGAAGATCATTAGGAGCTCCAAAAGATATACACCTCATTCATGTAATATCAAAACCATATGTTGCCGGCATGCCGTGGAAATCTATTACTTTTCTGCATTTACTTTTAATGCTGGAATTTAATCTTTATATGGTACCTCTTTGTAAGTTCTTGTAACGAATAATGATATTGTATGAAACAAAGTGAGAAAACAAAATTGCCAAAATATTTCTAGTAGAACAGTTACAAGTGTAAACCGTTATAGGTCGTATTAATGTTAATGATTTAATTAAGGAAAATCTATACAATTTCAGGTTGCAAAAACGCACAAGCTGAATCCTATTCAATAGATGTCTGTATGGATCTTTTGCTATTGAATCCTAACAAGTTGGAGCTGTAGTTGGTAATGCACACTGGGTAATAATTGTTGGCGTGACTAGAAATGTTGAGGTATGTTTCAGGTACTCGATATCAATACGTTCCTCATTGTTGTTATTAGCTGTCATAATTTCTTTAACTTTGTTCATATACATTTCAAGGTTGCAGAAACCATCTGGAATGGAAACAGTCCTTGTTTTATTCTTGTCGTTGCTGTAAGAGAATATGCTGTATTTTAGTATATTGGAAACATTATAATACACAACGATAAAATATATTATCTGTAATTAAATTGATAGATTAATATTCCTGTTGCTAATTGGGTTGTCGAGATATGCTTAATTGTATGTGATACTACTACGGTAATATAGCGTTCCATTCATGAAGTGTAAATGAAAACAGCTAAGAGTTATAGATTTTACATCATTTCTGTTTAATCCTTTTCTTCCACTATCATAACCGACTTATGTTTTTATGTTTTTGTAAGCTTCCTCATTAGCTTTTCAATACCTTGATTCTCTGTGTTGTTTATTTTCTTCCCGATAGCTCTTACTCTTGTACCTCTTATACTCAGTAACTACACAATTACGCTCCTAGTGATTAAGCTCATTATCACTTGCTTATCATGTCGTCAAAATGCTGTTCAGTTAACTGGTTGTAGATGTCATTATTTCATCATGTTTTAAAAACATTGTTTGCTGTCTGTCAACCTTTACTTACAAGATTTTGCAACATACCCCAGTAATGTTTCACCATAAAAAGCCGGGGGGGGGGATAAATTCTGTAGATATTCCTGCCACTCCTGATTTAGCAGTTGCTACACCCATCCCATCTGAAAATGTAGCCAAGCTAAATTCTACCCAGTTTATAACGGTATACATTATTTTGTATGTCTTTCTGACACCTAGGTAATGTCCAAGCTTTTCAATTAAGTCATTCTTGATTTCGTTTATTCTTTGCAACCTGAAATTAATTCCAGTGTCTGTCAGCAGTGTAATATTTTATCTCATATTTATATGTGGGAAAATGGTTGTTTTAGTTTAGGATTGCAACAAATTTAACAGCTTCCTTCGGTTTCCTTGACAACATTAAATTTAATTATCATTAAGTCCATTGTTTGGCGTGTGCTATCTAATTATGTAATTATTTTGTCTGGTGAGATAACGTATGCTATTTAATAATCAGATGTAAACTGGTTTAATAGAATTGAAATAATCAACCTTTATGACTTTATTGAATTCAATGCGTAGATGTCTGATTTTTTAAAACTTGCAGGTATTAGTGGTAATGATTTAGATATAGATCATGTGCTAATTTTGACCTATCTTCCACAACTGAACAGCAGAGAAAATGTTTTCACTGGTCAAACACAGGATATGTGATGCTTAATTAAAAGAGGTCAAAATATACAATGCCTACTGAAAAAGGGAGAGAAGAATTGAAGAGTTAAACAGAAAAGTCAAATCTTTTAAAACTCAATTATTGAAGAGATTTTGAATACATGTTTTGGTCTCTTTTGTCTCTCCTTTTCTTTGTCTTAAATACTTAGCTACGTAATAGACAAACGCTCCTGTAAGAACAATAGTTCATAAAATTGTGCTCAATGGGAAACAAATGCATTGGTTACAAACTATCTAATACACATTTTTTTTTGCACTATATTCCGTATTTTGTTCTTCCAATGTTGAGCATTTAAAAGCAATATGTTTAAATGTTATCAAGTTAGCACTCAGTGCTGACAGAGTAGAGGCAACACCAAGTTAAATGATAAAACCCAACGAAGCATCCAAAATCATTTATTATTATTATTATTATTATTATTATTATTATTATTATTTGTATTTGTATTTCTAGCACTTTCTCTTGCAATGCAAATACATTCATATCTTCGTTTTTCATACTTGAAATTATATCCGGAACGTACAGACCAGAAGGAAGAAATATTGTACTTCCATAAGATAGGGCACACAGGTGACTTATATTCCTCTAGATGACGTAGTTAGATTGGGAACACTAAGCAGTGCAGAGCTATTGCGATCCGAGGTTTTATCATTAATCGATTCTCCTGTGCTTTTATTCGTATATACTAGATGTTATTTTAATCACGTAGTTCTTTCCTCTGTAATCATGCACATTTATATAGAAAATTAAATGCGGTGCATACTGATTAATCTCAACATAAATTATATCAAAGATATATGTCATGGGTTGTATAAAGCGTCAAACAAGAGTCATTGTGATCTGTGGGAATTGCACTATTGATGTTTTTTTCAGTAGACAAACGAAAAAAAAGCCCAGAAGGGAGAATTACTGACGGTTTTGAGTGAGAGAGAGAGAGGGGGGGGGGGGATTTTACTCGTATTCAGCAAACTATGAGACAGATTTACATGTAAATATAGACAGATATGAGAGCGAAAAAGAGAGTTATAAGACAGACAGTACTTGTTACAATCCCACATACTGGCTAAACTAAACTCGAGGAATCAACCACGTAACGTGACCAATATATGCATGTTGAGCATATATATATATATATATATATATATATATATATATATATATATGCTCAACATGCAGCTTTTCTCCTAAATTTCTAAATTTAGATAAGGTTAAATACACTCAGACAGGTCTATTTTAATCAGAGAAGAAAGTGAGGCCAGGAATACTGTGGCTGAGTGTTTTACTCGTCTTCTGTGAGTATAAGACAGCAATACTGTGGCTGACTGTTAATTTGTGAATGTAAGATATATTGTATAGCCTTGGACGGATCCGCTTGAAAGCTGCCACAATAACGAGTACAATGCGTTTCAAACTATAGCCCTTAAACTTCAATGACACTGGATGTTTGATATATCAAGACATATTGTCTCAATTGTCTTCAAATTTACAAGAAACGACTTGAGCGGATAAAGCATTGTCCTTTGCTAGGTTGTAGTCGGTTTGTTATTCTAAATCAAATTATTCTTTTCAACTGTTTGATTTCAATTAAATTGGCACAAATGGCAGACTACGATGGAAATGTGTATTCTGGAACAATCAGCTTCCCTGGTTATATTTGAATACCTTTGTTTTGAAAATAACGTATCCCTTCTGCACTTAAATCTTTTTTTTTCTATCAGTACTTTTAAAACTTCTTTGTAAATTTGTTTAAATGGTTTGATGCTTTCCTTAGATTATCAATAGTCAACTCTACATACAGTGCTCAAATGTGAATATAATAAAGTTTTTCTCTGTTGTCACATGGAACTAAATAGGTCGGTTTTGCTTGACGAAATGCAACATTGTTTGTTGGTTCCATTATGTACGACCGGCATATTCGATGCTATGAAAGATTTGGTCTTTTCCAGTATCAATACCAGAAGAAACCAAAGAAATAAGTTTTTCTACGTCTAAATCTGCACAGCGATGTTCCAATTTAAATTGAAATACTTTTAGAACTATTGCACAATTATATCCTGGACTTCATGATCAGCAGAATGAAGGGTCACCTCTGACTATTTGGATATAAATACTGTCCCACACTTTTTGACTGACAAAGCTTTAAGATCTTGCCCATGGGCGTGCATGTCTTTATGTGCATGTTTATCGTGCTGTGTAATTCTTCTTGCACACTGAGCACCTCACAGACCAGAATAAAGCAAAACAACACAAAAATTCAGACGAAAACAGAACAGAACCTGGTCTCTTTTAGCGACAACGTGGCATTACAGGACCTCCTTATAATAAATGCATGTTTACAGGAGCTAAAATATTTTCACTAAGTGGTCAAAAATATTAAATTTTCAAAACCAAATACATGAGCAGATTTAAATCTTTACATTTTGAGTACATTTGGATTTGCTACAAACACTGTTAGAATTTACATTGCTTGGCGTGTGTGTGTGTGTGTGTGTGTGTGTGTGTGTGTGTGTGTGTGTGTGTGTGTGTGTGTGTGTGTGTCTAGGTGTGTAAAGGGGGTTATGCGTTTAGTACGTTAAGCGAATTTGTTTCAGACGGCTTACGTTCGAGAGCAAAACAATGTGGGAAATAGCCAGCTTAATATCCAAAGCAAAATTACGATGGAATATCATGGCTTATTTTCGAGGCAGACTTAATTTTAGGGCATTGTATTCTGTGCATTGAACGCTGTGTTAAGCTTTTTCTATTTCCTTTTCAGGTATGACCATATTGGAAACCTCGGTACATTTGGCTGAAAAGTTCTTATTTCTGAAGCTGTTTGTTAATCGATTGAAATTACATTAATCATTTACTTTCGTGTTCCATTGATATCTTTTATTTTGAATATTTGTGTATGTATTTGAGCATGTTTGTAACAAACAGACAGACGTAAAGAGAAAATCATCGTATAGATAATATTGGATACATGTAGAACTTAAAAACACTCAAAGCGATCCGTGACAACATTTTTGATTGCTGTTACCAGTAGTTTCATGAGAATGCTTTACACCCGGACTGACTGAGCTATTTGATTTGTGCCGATTATTCGAGTGATTGATCTCTGAGTTATCGAAGTTTAGATGTGTCATTTTCATTATTTCATTGAATATTGTCTTACCATAATCAGTGAAATTCACTCTTTGATAGTCGATTGTCATTGTTATTTGTTTTATTTTAAATATTGCTAATTTATTCAATTGAAAGCAGAGTAAACCCAAATAAAAAAAGATGTGAAGAAAATATAGGAAGGTTACTTCATAACAACAACAAAAAGAATGGGTTCTGCGAAGCATTTACCCTATATTTGGCTTTCAAAAAAGTAAGTCACAACAATTTTTAGCTAGGATAGAATTTCAGCAAATTTAGCAGTCAAACTGAATTTTAGAAAATTATTACGCTCCCCAAAACTAATGTGATACAAATATTCATATTCGCCGACTACCAGAAGATTCAGTTCTGAAAGTAGCCATCATTTCGTAAGGCGCCAAGTCACATTATGGATGTAATACCAACGAGTGATCAAAGGGACTTACGGATGTTCTATATAGGTATGCTCTGATTACCGTTTTATCAACCAATTTATTTGAACTTCCCTCAATATCAGGGGTGATGTGTGCAGTATGAGATTGGTCCAATGCACCATACTTTATTTCATGTCTCACGGTGCGGCACTCGCGGGTTTTGAATAGATACTATTGCCAATCTTTAATTCTCTAACATTTTCTATTTCTAATACACTAAAATTGAAGATTTGGTAAAATGTTATGAAGCTAAAATATTGTGATTTCACCAAAAATGTAACTGAAACTTAAAGAAAGAAGAAACATTAACCCTGTCGTCTTAGCTGAAAGGTATACCTATGTCTTGCTCATTAGTAAGAAATGAAAGGAGAAGAAAACAAACCTGACCAGAATAAAGCAAAATGAGACAGCCATATTTTGAACTCTCGACACTTTATTTGTGTAAGGAATAAATGAAGAGCATATTTTAATAATATGTAATAAAGGATATAAGTGACATTAAAGGTCAGAAATATGCAGAGTGGCATCATGTGTTTCACTGGAGGGTGAACTAAAGGTAGACAATTCAGAGAAAGGCGTCTCCGCCTTAACCGGATCTGAAAAATAAATAAATATATACGTATGTGTGCACAAAATAATTTATTAACTGCAAAGTATTGTCTTGTTCCCATACAATGTATCAATAGTAATGGAAAGTGGGCATCTGAAGAAAAACAAAATAAACAGCGGGCGATTGGTCACTGCGCCTGATTTTGGAAATAATTTACTGAATAAAGTTTAAATCATATCTGTTTGGTTTTGCTTGAAACGTTTTATTTTGATAGAATTTTCTTTAAAGTTTGCTTTTCTATAGCTTAACATGCATTTTTCACGGATTTTGCACATTTGTATTATCATACTTTCAGTTAAATCCACTTATCGTTACCAGGCAACATACAGCCCATTAGAAATATTAATATTTAATGTCTAATCTTAAAACTATACATTAAAAAAACTTTTCTACTGTACTGAACGACATTTAGAGGAAAAAGGAAAGTTTCCTGAGATCGCACAGAATCAATGCATTGCTATACCACGACTAACGAGTCTTATTTGGCAGATCAAATAAAAACATAGATGTAATAATATTTATTACAGAGCTCTTAATAGGTTTGTATGTATCAGCAGCTCTTTAAACAACTTCATTTTAATCTCAATAAGGTTTGTAATATAAATGGTATAAGTTATGGGAAGTAGTACCGGCTAGCATGAAAGTTTAGATTAGATAGTAAGAAATGGATTGGCCATACAGTGTGTTACGTTGAAGACCGCAGAAAAACAAATTGCTTCCAAGGTGGAGCTCGCACTTCTCTCGAAACTCCCCTACCGTCACGTGGTATTTTCTGCAAGAATCTTGCAAAAATGCCTTTTCCTATTTTACGTTGTTTTTGAAAGAATTCGCATAAAAATCCTATAAAAAATAAATAAGTGAATCTGACAGTAAATCAAAGCGAGGCTGATCTCATGGACAAGCAGTCAGCGTAGGCAGTAGCATTGTTTATCAACGTCACATGAGAGTTGTTTAGATGAAGAAAATGTCTTGGACGTAGAAAACAATATATTGTTTAAACCATAATAGCCGTCATTAGAACAACAAAAAAAAGTGCATTCGTGCTACTTACATGATTACATTGCTTGCTGTAGCAGTGGGCGTCCTATATGTCCCCTTCATTCCAAATAGGACAAGGAAAATTACCAGGAAAACTACTGAAAAAATAATAATAATTCCAAATGAGATTGACCCGGGTTGGGTCAGTGGCTAAGAGGTTGGACTCGTTACCAGAGGGGTACGGGTTCAATGCCCAAAATCGAATTAGCCTTGATTTACTCTACTTGCCGAGGCAGGATATACATTCAAAAGTATTCCTGTGTTGTAAAGCACTACAGCTGAAACGAATATCCGAACATTCGAATCAGAATACCATTTTGCGAATATTCGAATACAAAATTGGTATTTGAATATTCGAATACAAAATTGGTATTTGAATATTCGTTTGGTTACACGGCAAGTTTGGCAGCATTTTGTAAAAGAAACAAACAAGGCGAAATGTAAACTATGCAACGTTGAATTACTTAGTTTACAAGGGAACAACTTAAAACCAGCAAAATCACCTGAAATTCAAATTCCGATTCACAAGGTAATCATCATGTCAATCGTCTGAATAGTCACATTCCTCACAACATTACCGTTTATGTTCATTATACTCTTGAAAAGATAACATGTAAGACGGCAAGTTGATGAAGTACATGGTATAGAATAGGGGTAATATCAAGGTCAAGGTCAACAAAGCCTTTACGCATCAATCAACCAGAGCTTCGAAAATAATGTATGAACTGTTATCAGATATACTTTCGGTCTGTATCAGTTATAGTCAATTCCGTAAACAACTATCAATCCCATTCCTCCCCCTACCCCCTCAGCCCCTGATCATCGTTCCTCGGAAAGTTAACTCCAATATAGTTCCGCATTTGGTCTTTTATTCAAGTGTTGTAGTGATTACACAAATATGAAATTACCAGTTTGCTTAAAATTTGACACGGTTTTATTTCTTAAAAGTCAGTAATGCAGATATCAGCTTCTTATCAAGTAGATGTGCATTGGCCAGTTGACAAAACCTTGGAACAGAATCAGTTAAGTTCTAGGGGTCGAGAGTTTGCTGTTACAATAAAGCCTGCTACTCTCTGTTTTTGCTGTGCATTAGAACAACGCAGTAGTTATCACGATATATTGCATTTTGTGCAGGAATGATTTTATTTTTTCTTTCCTATACCTTGCTGAAAATGATGTCACTGTTTGTTTGCAATTGCTCTGTACCCAGGAAACCGAATTATCTACTCCCAATCTTGGCTGAGGAGGGCACTAGTACTCATGTACCTGGCCCTGTTAGAGTTTATATTACCTTGTCTGCAGAAGCCACAAGTCCATTTCACATCTATTGCAATGTACATATTTCGTATAAGATGAGGTCAATACAGGTGCATGATTTTCAGTTAAAACAATTATTTATGAAACCTGAAGATGAGTTTCTTATGGCTTACCAGATATCCCAAAATCCGATTTGTTCATTTTATAGTCTGTCAAAAGTCAGTTATGTACTAGTATGACAAATATCCGGAAACCTACAATCAACGTATCGAAATTTAAATAAGAAAAAAAAATTCTTTGGCCACAGGTCAATGTGTGATTTTGATTGTGAACAAATGACATCCCAGAGAAATATTTGAGATAATCCATGCATTTAACTGAACAGGTAATCGAGTAATCGAGCCCTTAACCATCCGTCTTCAGCACTAAAGTAACGTTTATGTTTTGTTCTGAGTTTGAAGATAAACAAGGAAAATAAAACCTGCATTCATTTGATTTTTCGTTTATAATTCTAAATTGTTTTATTCAAGACACCTACAATATTATTGAACTAGATTATGATTACTTAGTTAACATTCTTTTCAATCCAGCTTGGCTGGGAGTGGTTGGTGTCAGTAAATACCAACGTAGACAAAGAAAAGAGGATGGATCCGATACTTTTATTAACATCGACAAATGTTCAAATCCTATTCGAATACATTCAATGAATATTCGAATAGGAAAATTTGGTACTCGTTTCATCTCTATAGGAAAAAAACACACACACACACACCAAAGGAGACTGAACACCTAAAACCTTAGAAGCATAGACCAATCCTAGTTTCTCAGTAATATTGTCAGTTGGACCACGATATAAGGCAGTATTGAGGTTGCAACACTTTTTAATGTGATCGGAAATTATAGGATAACAAACGATTCAAAGCCGTAATTCTCTTCTTGAGCAAAGTGTCTAATGATGATACAGAGAAGAGGGTGCAGTTATGTTGTTCAATTCTTGAGGCACAAGGAAATTTTTTTTAAAAAATAATTCTTAAATTTACCTTGTAATTTATTTCAATCTTATCACAATCTTCATAATGTAATCCTTCATTAATTTGTATATATAGCATTGCTTTAATCACAGTTATTACTTAGGCTTTCAGATCATCACAGAGACAGAAATAAAGCGATACATGTACTGAGATACATAGAAAAACACAAGTCATCTTTCCGGCAAACAAGGGAACTTACAAACAGAATGAAAATATAAATATATATATATATATATATATATATATATATATATATATATATATATATATATATATAGAGAGAGAGAGAGAGAGAGAGAGAGAGAGAGGAGGAGGAAGATGAGAAGACCCCAATAAAAAAGAACGGAACACAAACCTACAGTGAGATACAAGAATGAAAAGAGACAAAGATGTTAACGTGTAAAAGAAGCAAATTCGATTAGAGAGAGAAAAAAAAAGAAAGATTTAGAGATAGATAGTTAGAGAGACAAAGAGAGACTCACTCAATCCACCATTCCCAAATCCGTTTCCTCCTCCGTATCCGCCTCCTAAAAAGACAGATTTTTGAACGCCTTTGGGTACGTATCCATAGCTGCTGGGAAACTTGAACCCGCCAAAGCCGCTCCCATGGCTGTATCCACCGCCCCATCCGCCACTCCAAAGTCCGAGTGATGGATAATAGAGGCTTGGGGAATAGCTGCTACCAAAACCAAAGTTATTAGTAGCAGTCACGAGGTATATTACTACCACGGCCATTAGCGAAACGATGAAAGGTAGAGTGTTCATCTTGTAGGTTACTTGTTCCTGTAACATAGAGTAGAAAATAAGAATAATGTTTGTGAGACACATATTATTCACTGCGTCAATGTAAATGACGACGTATTATTCCTGAATTAAGAGCAATCTCTCTTCCTACTATCAACGGTATTCAACAAACCAGAAAACGGAATTCTGATTCGCTTGCTCGTTCGAAGTGATTAGTGGCTCGGTTTTTATCCCTAATATCCATTGTCCTTAATTATAGGAAGCATTCTACCAGAGAAATATCTTTGTTTTCAGACTATTTATCCCAAATGGAATGTTAACATTTATTTTCAAGACTTTCGAAGGTTGATTACGAGCAATTCTAGGAGTAGAGCGTTGGAGAATTTTAGGAACGATGCACACACGATAAGACCTGTGTAAACCGAATGTTTTCACCGACTGGAAAAAGAGCCTAAGCCCATCGTGTCAAATTCATGGATAGGTGAATCTCTGAGACACCGATCTGTGTATTCAAGTGAACACGTAATTTCATCTGCATACGTAATTTCATCTGCACATGTAAGGCACCATTTGTAGGTTTAGTGTGCGATGGAATGAAAGGTTTGGCAAAGTGCCGACATAAGGGATGACAGTGGATGAAAAGTGTAAAATCACGCCAATTTCTGATTAAAGGTACAGACTTGTATATGGAACCCTCTCCAAGACAAACGTTTATCAAGCTGATGAATGCGCATGTTCCGTAATACCCGATAACATGTAACTGATGACAACGTGACAGCGACACCTATATAGTGTGTAAGCTATGATAGCAATTATTGGTGAGGACCATTAAGTGTCAGATTCATAAACGGTGCTCATTTTGTATGGGACAAAGAGCATTTGTAGTACTGACATAAGTACATTGCTTCCAGTAGTGGTGGTCATATTTGTCTGAATTATTCCAGATGTATTATTGTTTTAAATAACCCACCTTGTGAGTATACAAAAATCAGACTCGAGCTCCACTAATATTTCGCTGCACGCTTTCTGACAAAATGAGTTGTTTGTTTGATTGTTTGTTTGCTTGTTTGTTTCGATTGTTTGCTTGTTTGCTTTTTCGTGTTTGTTTGTTGCGTTTGTTTTACAGACTCACTGATTTATTTCTGATACACTGTCAATTTTTTTGAAATTAATATAATGTGCTGCAAGCCCATTGAAAAGAACATGTATCGTCACAGCTGATGATTGTTTTTCTTCAAATTGCATGTTCCTTTTTTAACTAACTGTTCTTAGTACTCACATCAATTCAAGTGACACGTGTGTACTTTTATATATTCATCTGTGGATATAATACAATCAAGAGAGGCTTGTGTAATGACAATATCGATGATATTGGTGAAAACAAAGTAATAAATTCGGTAGAGAAAAAAAAAAAAAAAACAAATATACTTTTGTCTTTGGATCTCCTTATAATTAGAGAGCATACAGGAACTTATTACTTACCTCTGGTTTTTGAACAGTAAACAATTTCAATCACTGACTCTGAGGACTCCATATATTAACTTACATTATTTGAAAAGAAAGTGAGTTAAGGGTAATTAAACATTCAAGTATTATTGAATACGTCCAGTTATGCAGGTTGTGTCCCCTGTGGCTGCGAATCAGAAAGCTGGCCGCGTGTACCCTATCTGTACACCTTTTTGACTGACAGATATTTATACAGGAACTGACCTATATTTATACAGGAACTGACCTATATTTATACAGGAAGTATTGTATGACAGTCTCGGTTGTACTTCGATAACGTGTTGACATTTCAAAGCATAAATCTTGCTCTGTCTTACATACAATAGTTTCGCTTATTCTACAAGACCATACACGTTAAATACCTCTCCTTGAATTGAATTGAGTAACAACAACTTTGTTCCATTCTTTCATTGTATGTGGCAAATGTAGTTTCCATTTACCGTCTATACTCGCGTATAAAACGAATCCAAATGAAAACAACATAGACCATGATCTACCGTCGCATAATGCGCCGGCAGATCAGGCTCTATGTTGTTTGTTCTACTCATTAGTTCTTACAAACTGCATAGATCCAGATCTGCAGGCGCATTATGCAGTTATTTCAGTTGGTATCAATTTATACGTGAGTGTATACGGTAAGCTGAAACACTGCTACTGTGCAATATATATCTGTGTGTGTGTGTGTGTGTGTGTGTGTGTGTGTGTGTGTTATTTCAAGAATCAGCTTTATCTGTAAATAAGTATTTGCAAGGTTTGATCATGTTGCATCAAACCGAGAGGGTTACTTTTTATCTCTCTGAGGTGCACTATCAAGAGAAAATAAAATCAGAGGCATTATAATACGTGCATAAATAAACGACATTTAAGTTAATAGACTTGTATTTTGTAATGGTTTCCTATTTTGGTTTTAGATAGCGAAATACAGTAAATTTAGAACAACGCCCTCTCTTTCATATGATGTAATGATACGACTCAAATAATGACACATTTCCTTCCTTGTAAGTTCAATTAGTAATACGTGCAATTTTAGATTTCTAGTGATGCAAAACCATTCAAATGTGGAAAGAGCCTAGGATCATTGAAGTAAAAACTAAATATTTCGTCTTCAAAGACACTTGTTGGTGTCTAAGTACTTTACCTCCAATTAAATGAATATAGATAGATAGATAGATAGATAGATAGATAGATAGATAGATAGATATACATATATATATAGTCAAAATTAGCCATAATATGACAACATGTTAGAAACTGCCACAACAATTCCATCAATTGTAGTAACGTTATCCAATCTGCAAATGTGAAATTTGTTGCAAAACTTAAATATATTTAGTTTCTATGTTGTATCCTACGTTTGGCAAGACGAGTTTTAGTTTTTTATAGATCTTTTTACTCTAAAAATATTCATATTTTTGACACCCAACGTTTCATCGTTACAGCTCTAGTTGAGTGTCGATTGTATTTATATGCAAGAACCATTCTCTGTTACATTTCAAGAGAAGAAACAGCCTAAAAAATCAAATTATCAGGGTGTAAAAATTAACAAATTCTCCGCGTAATGAGCCAGAAAAGACCACAAAATTAAGTCTTACCATCCTTTGCAAGAACAATTTTTAACATTTAAAATATCGCACTATATTTACAGAAGGTGCGAGAACAAATCAATTAAATTAAAATAAATTGTACAAATTACTAGAAATCCACAACAGTGTAATTGTGCAACACATCCACAGACACATCTGAATATCGTCATTTCGTGGAAAAATTCACAGGTATGATCAACCCGAAAGGTAAACAAATGCGGCCTAAAAACTTACCTAGCAGCACAACAGGAGATGTAATCTTACCCTCAACAGAAGCGACTTGGTAAAGCACTGGAACCATTTTATATCACCTCCTATAAATCACGTGACAGCATCAAACCAATCAATCGACGTCTAATACACCGAGACATAATGCGGCAAGTCGAATTCATGACTGTCAACGGATCCACGAGATGTTTGATTGATAGGAGGGACACTATGTGAAATCCGACAGCACCTTGATCATAAAACGTTTCGAAGTCGTGTGTGACTTAAGACATTACTACTTTGGCCTCAGTATTATTGGATAGTTTATTGCATGCAGTAAAGTTTAGCACGCGACCGACCCACTTTTGGGGATATAGATAAATCCTATACTGTTAAACTATATCATTCAGGAAGGGTATGAAGTACTGTGTTTAGAAAGCCATTTCAAATGTCAAAATGCGATGTTTTAGGTTCCTTCAGGATTTTTTCTTAAGTCAGAATGAGTACATGTAAGCAAGGTCCTTTGAAAATCGTTAAATAATGACTTTAGAGTATCGATTAGGTAGCACACTGGGATTTGTAAATTGGTCCCGGGTAAAGTTTTAAACTTAAAAGCTCCCTCAAATTAGGATGCAAGTAAGTGTATATGAAATCAAGCTATCTATTGCTGCCGAAACTGATATGGCCATTGGAAGTTCTCTACATAACAGGGTACTGACGCCAGATGTACGACTGAAACGCAAAAGTTAACTGTGCCCGAAATGACAGCTTTTTATTGTGAGATTGTGCAAGATTGAAATGAATAACTTCTATTTTATTCCCATTCAGAAACAAATATTAAAAGAGTCACTTAAATTTTATGTTGATTGAGACTGTGATTAGCTGCAGGAATATGCAAAACTAAGCTTCAAAATTTAGCTTTGGTCATCTAAATTGTGCATTTAAGATAAAAGTTTGTGGTCAGAAATATTTGTGATTGGAGAGAAAATACTAATTTTCCCTTGATAAAGTAATGAGATGTATGAGGTAGTGACTTCAAAACATATTAGAAATGTACTGTATATCAGTCTAGGACTATGACTTTTTATTTATTTTTTTATTTTCATATTGTAGTTATCAATTCGGGTTTATTTTGGATAAGAAAAACTGGTTTGTTCTACCTATATCATCATCATCATCACCTTTAGATCCTTGCGAAAAGACTGATCACACAGAATAGTCAGTACAATGATAATAACAAACCTGATGAAAAGCGTGAACTTGTCCTACTGGTAAAGAAGAAAAGTAAAGATATGCCAATAGTATAACGCTTAAATCAAAAGATACAAAAGCAAGAATGAAAAACAAATTTGGATTATTTACAATAGAGATAGATTGATGACATTATTCACGTTCTATAAATACCTTAAATTCCATAGAGAAATGAACAATACTGACATTTATCCGCAAGGCATAATTAGGAAATTAATCCAGCTCTAGAACAAACAAACAAAAAAAAAAAATTGGCGAGGAATTGGTCAGACCCTACTGTGGAGGAATGGTTCAGACCCTGCTGTGGTGGAATGATTCAGACCCTACTGTGGTGGAATGATTCAGACTCTACTGTGGAGGAATGGTTCAGACCCTACTGTGGTGGAATGATTCGCACTCTACTGTGGTGGAATGATTCGGACTCTACTATGTAGGAATTGTTCGGACCCTACTGTGGTGGAATGGTTCAGATCCTACTGTGGTGGAATGATTCAGACTCTACTATGGTGGAATGATTCAGACCCTACTGTGGTGGAATGATTCAGACCCTACTGTGGTGGAATGATTCGGGCTCTACTGTGGTGGAATGATTCAGACCCTATTGTGGTGGAATGATTCAGACCATACTGTGGTGGAATGATTCGGACTCCACTTCGGTTGAATGATTCAGACCCTACTGTGGTGGAATGATTCTGACTCTACTGTGATTGCTGCAGTCTCCCGCATATGGATATTTCCCAGCAGGCAAGTGACGATACTAAGTACAACCAGAAACGTCACTTATATGATAATACTTAAACAGCAAACGCTATTTGTATTTAATGTCCCTTAATAACTTTTGTATATTTTAGTGATTTTGTTTTAGATTGATTAATGGGAATCGGTGTTCGGAAGATATTTATCTAACTGAGTAATTAGCCCATTACTAGATACTGGTGTCATACTGAACCGTATTCGCGAAACGTTATGTTAGCATGGATTAATTTCGTAAAATGGCCCCTGTCACAGTATTTTTGCATAGATTCCTTGAGATATTCTCATTATAAGTGTTTGGTAACCAGAGGTAGCAATAGTTCTGTGTATAATGTGTTGTGTGCCTGTTTTATGTACATGGCATGAAATACCGATCTATGGCTTAGAACCGAGTACTGATAAAAAAATACCAATGTGACGTAAATATAACCATACAATTGCGAAATTAGAGATTCGTAAAGGGTGATCCTTTGTTTGCTTAAAGGAAAATTATTTGTGGTATCAGCGTATTTTATTGAATCGTTTAGTGACAGCAATTTTTGTATTAAGACTCTTGGTATTATAGCGGAAACAAAGATCTCAAGCCAAACCCATGCATAGTGAGGTGTTCAACCGTGTCTTTTTTCGCTTGATCTTATTGGAAACATATGAAGTAGCTGATTTTCGATCCTGGCTTTATATATATATATATATATATATATATATATATATATATATATATATATATATATATATATATATATATATCACTGATATAGATAATGACCTAGGTTTTGATAGGCGCCGGATTCCCAAGGATTTCGAAAGAAACTAAATTGGAATGCAGAATGATCAACGCAAATATTATATAATGAAACGAAAGCTGGAAAACGGCGCGGGGAAAATAACAAACTTTCACAACGTTTCGACCTAAAGGTCTTCCGTAGAAGACAATGAAATACATGCACAGGGACAAACACAAAAAGTGACACGTGTAGAACAATAAATATTTACATGTCGGTAGAGAGAAGAAAAAAAAGAACTATCAAAGATAATGAAAAGGTCTAAACTAAAGGAGAAGAACCAAATCAATAGAAATAACGACATGCTATTAGAAGGGATCTACCTTCTAAGAAAAAGGCAAATGAGACTTGTTGAAATCTATTTGCTCAATAGTGTAAGCTGTTTGGGGTGACCTAGTTATCAACGTCATAGCTAGGATATCTTGTTTCATATGGCGCCATCAATAATCTGTAGCGGTGCATTATTCGCTTCTAGCTATACATCTCGGATAATTGCTACTACGAGAAACTAAGAACAAATATTTCCATTATAAGGGAAGGAGGTCGAAAGTATATATGTATGTATGTATGTATCAGGGTCCAGCGGCGCGTCAGCACAATAGTGGTCAGCACCGCGCTCAATAAAGGTAAAGTACTAAAAATGCAGACAAAATGAATTTACAAAAAATTCAACCTTGGAAGAAAAATCCTTCCAACCCAAGAAAGCGTAGGAAGATAAGCCCTTCCAACGGCACGTCACCACAATAGTGGCTATATGGCGCCGACTAAAGGTAAAATTATAAAAATGTTAATACAGAAAATTGGTGCAAAAACAAATCTAGGAAGATAAACCCTTCCAAGCTAAACTTAAACAGGAAATACTTCGTAATTAAAAGATAGAATGTAAAAATGTAAATATAAAGAATTCCAAAGACTTTAGAAAGAAAAGTCTTGCAAATATACAAACGAAGTACTACTTGTTAAAAGATCAAAGGTAAATATATAATAATAATAAATAAATAATAATAAAGAAAGTAATAATAATAGTAATCATAACAATAATAATTATTTGATGTCACTATAGGAGAGTGAGGCTGAGCAACATAACTGGAAAGAAACGTGCGCACTGTGGGTTACGCCAATCTTTTCTGGTGTAAAGTTTTCCGTTTAAGCATAATTCGCCATGTGTTTGTATCTGCAGTATCCAATATTTCTATTTATGGCCACGTTCACTGTCAGTCCATCTGTGGTTTGACTCGATGAGCATCATTTCGAGGGACTGCAACGAGTGTTAGGCTCATTTGAAATGGCTGGCGAGCTTTGTGTTTGCATTGTTTCTGCTGTAAGCTTTTGTCATTGTTCATTCTCTTTCTGAAATCAGCTGTTTCACCAACATACTGCACGCCATGACATAATGACATTTTTTCTAATACATACTAATTGTTGGTTGATATTGTAAGTGACCGCTGTTGAATAACTCGTGAATGTAGTGGTCTCAGTCATCGGTGTACAGAGTAGATAACGTCTGTCTTTCCATCTGTGTCTACCTGTAATATGATTTAAGTTCAGCTGGGCACACACATGGTGGCCTTTGATGTTTGTTTGGTCGTCGATAAGAGACCATGTGAAAACATCCCTTGGACGTGCAGAGGAGTCAGTAATGTGCCAATGTCTCCAGACAATCTGCCCTCTGTTTTGGGTATCTGGGTATTATGTTGTTACGAACGGAAAAGTTATTGGATAGGATTGAACGTTGTAACTATGTATCTGTGAAAACTATCTCAGTACAGGGCCTTCATTTTAATTGCTTTTTGAGTTTCTTTTGTTGAGCGTCTCCTCGTTTGAGCATATGCATTTAAGATCATATCTGATATATATGAAATATTGATGGGAGTCGATCGGTTTGCAATAGAAGTCAGTTTCAGTGTCTCCGTCTTGTGATATGTACTGAGCATCGAGGATTATATTTAGCCTGTCTAATGACTCCATTGTGAAAATGATGGTAGGATGGAAATTGTTAACAAATTCCAAAAATTGTTGGAGTTGCTCGAGTGTTCCTACGCATTTGCTGTCCACACCATCAATAAATTTGCACCGGCTGAAAGGTTTGTGGGTTGCTTCATTCAGTAGTGAAGAAGACCTTGCTTTAGGTCAAAACATTGGGAAACTTTGCTCTTTTTTTTGCCGGCACCGTTTTCCAGCTTTTTGTCATTATCTATTTATTTATCTATCTATCTATCTATCTATCTATCTATCTATTGGAAACTCTCTATGAAACTACGAAACGTGGTGTTTCATACTAGATGTTTTTTATGAATTAGTCTCCAAGACTAGAATATCTAAATATATATGTGTCATACGTACACGTTCGCTTGACGACAATAAAAGGCTTAAAAGACATGCTTGAACTCTTTAATTCCCTCTTAAAACCGCCAACGTAACTATCGCCAACAGCCAGCGGGTGTAGGTGGGAGTGGGGTAAATTATTAATTTTTTGTATTCCTCTTGTTTTAAATCCTACCCTGTGTGCGAGCGATGGTAGTTTTGTTTAAAATAGGAGTGGAGTGGATAGAATGGACATGATAGATGGAGATAAATATTTAACTTTATAATAGGGATTAATAGGTGGTAAGGGAGATAATGAAGGTAATTTTGTTGATAAGGGATTTAAAATGTATTTTATACTGCTTCTTTTGCATCTAAAGTTATGGGGTCAATATATGAGTGGTTGTTGATATGTTAGGATTATGAGGATGATAGTTTTGTTTTGCGTGGGAATATTATAAAAGGAATAGAGATTTTAACTGTATACGGGGGGGGGGGTCCCCGGGCAATAAGGGGATATATATATATATATATATATATATATATATATATATATATATATATATATATATAGTGTTTTTTATTGAAGTGATTTAATTGTATTTTTAAATATAAGTTATTTTATATCCTGCCTTGTGTGAATGGGGTGGTAGTTTCAGTCAAAAATAGGAAGGTAGGGCTGGTAGGAACATTATAGAAACGTGTGCGGGGGGGGGGGGGTAGAGATTTTAACTTTAATAGTGGGGGAATCCTAAGGGGTCTTAGATAATGTATTTATGTTTATACGATTTTTAAATTCTATTTTTGTTTTTGTTTTTTATAAAAGTTATTTTACACCCTACTTTGTGTGAATGGAATGGTAGTGTCACGGAATTGTATGATTTATATCAATATGTATATGTGATCAAAAATGTATTCGTATTTCGTTTCCGACTAGAGCGTTACTCGAGGGTTGTTTATTTTTTCGGCTCTAGTTATTTTGAAATACTGAGCGCGATTCACCCCATGCTGCACGTGCAAATTGCCTGCAGTGAAAACCTAAGTACCTAACTTCTGCGCATATCTGTCACAGCTAGGGTACATATAGAACAAATTCTCTATAAACAAATTACACTACGACGAGTCTTGTCAGAAAGCTTACCTCTTTACGGGAGCAAATCTTCAGCTGTAGAGGTATGTAAATTTAAGATTGTATTCTTTATCACTATTCGTTTTATATGACATAATTGTTTCATATATTAGATGTTTTAGAATTTATTCTAAATTCTACAGAGAGTCAATACCTAGGTTATACAACGCCATGATATTAGAAATACTATAGTCTGGTTCAAGTTAGCTATTTGTTGTAACTGAACAGACGGATTTTATTTAATTATACGCATCATGCATTGAGTGATTAATGTAACGTGTAACAAGATGTAATTCATGTGCGCGCATGCGCAACATATATCAATGCAAAAGTACTAACCGTGTCATATGTACTACACGGTTTAGTTGTTATACTTTTAGCTGCCTTGTGTGGTGCCTTTGCGTGCTGCCCTGTGTGGTGCCTTGTGTGGTGCCTTGTGTGGTGCTTGTGTGTCCTTATGTATGGTTTGGAGATGTTGTGTCGCAGAACTCTGTGGTTTCGTGTGACGTATACGCTGTGTCTGGTGACGTTGGTTCGGAAGAGTGTACTGGTGTTCTCGATGCGAGGGACCAAGGCTTCTCGACCATCGGGTCTGTGTTGAATGTGAAGGCTCTCGAGGGATCCTTCAACAGACTGGGAGGGGTGGACCATACGTGGTGGCTCCTTGACCATTGACTAGAGCGGGTGGAACCGGGGATACATCTTGGTCGTCAAATGGGCGCCACGATAGTTATACATATTACGTGTTCCATTTTATTGTTATTTTCAGTATTGCTATCTGTGCAAAATTACCTGTATTCACATTTCAATATCGATATATGTGTGATAGATTCATAATTTCATTGCAATCCCATTTCAATATCTTTATATGAACGACAGATCCATAAATTCATACATATTCCAATATCGCTTGATGAATTGATAAATTGATGAGTTAATAGATTGATGAATAAATGAGTATCATATTGATAAGTGCATAAATCACATGCTTTGGTCACCCTTGGTACTTAATAAGACCTTGTTTATATTAGGGTGTAGATCATATACTCTTATTTGTTGATTGGTGATAGGATGTTATTCACGTTTGTTTAAAATTCCATGTGTTAAATCCATCTTTGATTTTTCTCGTTGAGTTACTTGTTGTTGCTAGTTCCATGTTAGGAACTTTATAATTTTCCTTACCTTTTTGTTATAATGGTGTCAGATTTGTTCATCTTTAAATTGCGTTTATAAATAAACATCTTATTAACGCAGTTGCTTTCGGTGTCTTCACTAATCCAGTCCCAACCCGGCTTCATCCTGTGACAGGTAGTTTTGTTTAAAATAGGAAGGTAGCGTCTGCTAGAGACATTATGGAAGGGGGGGGGGATATTCTAACTCTATTTATAAGGGGGATCATAGAGTACCTGGATAGTTGATCACTGAGTGTTGATAATAAATAGATGTATGTTGGCAATAAATAGCTGGTTGGTGGAGAGTAAATCACTGGATATTGATAGTAGATAATTAGTTGGTGGATAGTAGATAAGTGGGTGTTGGGTAGTAGATATCTGGGTGTTGATATTAGGTAAATGGGCTATGGATACTAGATAACTGTGTGCTGGATAGTACATCATTGGGTGTTGATAGTAGATAATTGGTTGGTGGATGGTAGTCCACTGGGTGCTGGATAGTAGATAACTAGGTATTGATATGTCAAGATTATGAGGCTGGTAGCTTTTGTTTTTAAAAAGGCGAGTAGGGGAGGGTGAGGCTATTGTAGAACAGGATAGAGAATTAACTTTATAAGAGGGATCATAGGGTTGAAAGGGGAGATAAAGAAATTGGTTTTGTTATGAAGCAAAACGAAATAAGTCAGTTCATTTAGAGTGCAGACAGACTCCCATTTTCCCGGTCTACAAACTCAAAGCTATTATATTTTTATTTAATATAGAACCATCATGTCCCAAACAGACAGACCCCTCGTGTGAAACGTACGTCGTAATACGGCATTACAGTTAGAGAGCTATGCTACACTGTTAAAAAACATACCATTCAAAATGGAGATCTAATGTTAATTTTCCGTTTGTCCCTGTACATTTTTGATCCTATTCAACACAGGACTCTTCAACGACATTTCATTTAAAGGGCAGACAAACTCACATTTTCCCGCCAAACATGTCTTACATGCTATACTGTTACAAACAGACAGACTCACCACACATAATAAACGTATGACGTAATGTTGTATTTCTGTTCGAGTGCAGACCGTCACCTCATGCAACACTGTTATAAAAAAAAATACCTTTCAACATGGCGACCTCATGTTAATGTTCCGTTAATCCCATAAATTGTTGACCCTATTAAACATGGGGCCCTCGGTCGTCCCTCGATCGTCTCTCTCTCTCTCTCTCTCTCTCTCTCTCTCTCTCTCTCTCTCTCTAAGACACACAACTTCGATGTACTTTTATGTCCCAATATTTATCAAGCAAATCAAAGGCATTTCATTTAGAAGGCAGAAAAACTCACATTTCTCTCCAAACGCATATAACATGCTACACCGTTGCAAATAGACAGATTCACTACACATGATAAACCTATGACGTCAGATGGTATTTCAGTTCGAGTGAAGACCGCAGAGTTATGCTATATTGTTACAGAACATACCTTTCAGAATGGCGGCCTCATACTAATTTCCCGTTTTACTCTATGATCTTTTGACCTTTTTTAACACAGGACTCCCGTTAGAGGCTAAATTGCCATCCTCTACTACTTAGGTCAGACGAAAAATGAGCGAAGAATGAGAATGACAGTATATAGACAGCAAACAAGAACAGAAGATCTCGAATTATTGAAAGTTAATAAACTTCAAAATAACTGTTCAGGAGGAAGCTTCAAAATCCTTCCCCTATATAAATTATTTATTGATAATGAAAAATGAAGAGAAGGAAAGGAACTTTATTTTATATGCACTCTACAACCAGACCTTAATAGTTCTAACTAATTAGTCGAGAATAATGAAAATTAAAACGGGATGCTTTGCTCATTGTATCAAGACATTGATATATTTTCATAACATGACCATAGAAAACTTATATTGGTTGTTTTAATTTGTATGTACCACTTTATACATTGTATCAATACATTGATACACTTTCATAATATACTGTACATGGCCTGTAGTGAGTGCAATTCTGTCAGGGTTTTGTATTCCACTTAGCCAGGAACTGTGAAGGGTGTTTAGTAATTTCTTCGGCCTTACAAATGTGTTTTGTATACAAATGTGGTATATAGATGTTAAATAGTTGTGTATATCTCACCCTATAAACAACGAAGTAAATGACATAACAATGACGTCAAATAGTTTATTTACAAAAATACTTTGAATGTATAATGTATCTACCTGAAGAGCAGGCATCATGATGATGTGAAAGCGACTGAAGGAATAATGATTTATATGCTTGCTGTTTCAATTACTCAGAATTTCCTCACTTTTAAGGTGTGATTGACTCGATCTTCTCCTTATGTCTAACCAACCATTTACCTACGAAAGAAGCAAGTCAATTTGCCTTCTAAATTAGTAAATTAAGTGCGTTTTCATAATGCTTCCAGAAAGGTATTTGATCAAATGATGCTACTGTGCTGCATTTATACGGTCCTTACTTGTATGGCTGCCTTAAGGATAAATATCGAGTTGTCGCCTCATTCGAACTTTGTAATGAAGGATAATCTCAAAATACCCAGATGTAAAAACTGTCATTTGGACTCAAAGTCTATTGGTTCAATGCAGGACTGTTGCATCATATGTGCTCCAAGTCTATTGCTTCAATGCAGGACTGTTGCATCATATGGACTCCAAGTCTATTGCTTCAGTGCAGGACTGTTGCATCATATGGACTCCAAGTCTATTGCTTCAATACAGGACTGTTGAATGTTGATATTTGGAAAAGATTATGACTTTACAATCCCACAAAGAATGTATAGAAGTGTTGGTTGTTTCTCTAAATCAGTAAATCAGTCTATATAACGATTCTAACATTTCCCATGTGAACCTTCAAATCGGCTCCCTAGGACAATAATAAGATCTAAAAGTTTCAGGTTTCATACAAAAACTCCAGAGTGATATTACAAATTCACATTGCACGCGTGGAAGTTCCCATATATGCCTGGAGGTAAGGTCAAGCATACCATAACTTTCCTATTATGCATATAATTAGGTAAAACATGTCCTAAACCAGTCAATCGGTGGTATATAATTAGGTAAAACAAGTCCTAAACCAGTCAACGTCTGAACTTATAGGTTTTATTTACTTACCGATGTGATTTGAAATCTCGCCGTAGTTGATCAGAATGTGTAAGAATTCTAATGAAATGATAGCTGTCACTGACGTACACGAGCGAGTGTTGATATCTTTTAAGTTTGACATGTGCCATCGGTACACAAGAAGTAAGTTGAAGTGACAAATTCCATAAAGCATTAACCTCATTGCATACAAGAGACTTGTTTTATTTCATATTAATTTACTTGCCTATTTATGAATCGCCGGCAATAAATGAAGTTCATAGGGTAAGTAACAAAAGAGGAAACTGAATTCAGAAAAATATTTTCATGGCAAACACTTTCCTAGAATATACTTAGACCGAGTTTTCACTGTCTTTGAAATCGCATTTTATCATCTGGATATTTTTGTGCGAAACTTAGTCTAGTAAGATATATATTTAGTAGGTTATGCAAGTTGCGATAATTTGATCGCAAATATGTTGCATGTACTCTGTAGCGTACTAACGGGAGGGGGTGGGGGTGAACGGGGCGGTTGCCCCGGGCGCCAGAGCCCTTTTCGCGCTAAAGCAGCTGATAACAAATCGGGCCTAGTATTCTGGCCCTTTGGACCGTCATCCTGGCGCCATTTACCCTTAGTACGCCACTGCATGTACTGAATTCGTGACAATTTTATGCTGTTATCATATCAAAATGTACCTAGCATCCAATAGGAAAACTGACAATTTTAAATCTGATACAGGATTTGTCACACATTTCCTTGAGAGGATATTCAGTCTAACTATTTAAAACTACAACTCGAAAATAACGAATGTACTGCAAAATTCTGTAATTAAACTCAATAATTTTCATTCCGAAAACCATTGAATGATAAAGCCACTCGGACAAAAATAACAGTCGTTTCTCCCACATTCATTAAGAAAAGAAACGAAAAGAAAGAAAAGAAGAAAAACAAATCGACCGAGAGCAAAATTTACTCTAAATTTTTAACCAATTATAACTGATTCCATATTTTTGCTACACCTTTATCTTCAAAACTGTGTCCAAATGATGGCTACATTGAACTTTAGGGGTGTAAAGTTTAAATTCGCAGAAGGCGATTTTATTTCATGTCAAAAGAATCAATACAACATGATAGTAACTGAAATTCTGTCCGTCACATTTGTCCCTAGAATTTGTGTCCGTTACAAGTGTCCCTAGAATTTGTGTCCGTTACAGGTGTCCCTAGAATTTGTGTTCGTTACAGGTGTCCCTAGAATTTGTGTCCGTTACAGGTGTCCCTAGAATTTGTGTCCGTTACAGGTGTCATTACAATTTGTGTTCGTTACAGGTGTCCCTAGAATTTGTGTCCGTTACAGGTGTCCTTAGAATTTGTGTCTGTTACAGGTGTCCCTAGAATTTGTGTCCGTTACAGGTATTACTAGAGCCAAACTTTTCATATCCGGGCCTTACGAATAACTATAACTAGACTATTTTCCCTTTCTACCGACAAATACACGAATTTCAATCGATCAATTAATCAATATATATATAAAAAATTCATTCATTCTTCCTGTTAATTAATATTAACGTCTGTCTTTATCTATGTCTGTATGTTTATAAGCTCATATATGCATATGCATGTATCTTTCTCCGTCAGTCCGTTTATTCATTTTTGTCTCTTACTCTGTGATGTGTCTAAAAAAATAACAATGACGGGAGGATGAATGCGTGAGTTTGATTATATACCTAATCGGTAAACATATCATGTTGAGAGCTGACTACAATGTGGTACTACAAACACTTGGATTCACCGGAAAGCTTCTGAAGTGCTTATCGTGTAATGCCAGATTCGAGATTAGAATACATCCTTTATTTAGCCGGAAAATAGCTATTATTAAAGCTCTTTAGTCTAAATCAATAAGGCTTTCCTGACACTTACACGTATTACACATTGGTCCTGAAATTAGGACCCTCATTATATAATTTGGTCACTATATGGACTTCTACAATAAATTCTCAATAAATATGCCATGCCGTTGTATAATTTATAATGCATTCTCCTTTGATAACACTCTAGAGTGTATTAACCGGTTTCGAAATATTCTAGAGTGCGTTGATGCCGAATTAAAAATACTATACTGTGTGTTGAAACTGGCATTTGACCAGTTACAAAATATCACAATTATTTTCAAACACTCCCTTGATGTTTGCTCAAGGATACATTTATTTGACTATTTGTTAGTGATAAATGTCAAGTTAATGTTATGACTGTATATATTTAAGAATACAAAAGGAGGATGTAGATACTAATATTGAATGTCTTGAGAGATCATCTGAATAAAGAAACTGAAGGTTGATTTATCGATTTCAAGCGATTGCTGATTGATGAAACTGATTTAGATACATGTACCTCACGAAATGAATATACATAAGTCTATGATCTGCCCTTGCTCTATGTATAAATTGTAAACCGTTTCATGAAATGAATATTCTCCTTTACATAAGTCTATGATCTGCCCTTGCTCTATGTATAAATTGTAAACCGTTTCATGAAATGAGTATTCTCCTTTACATAAGTCTATGATCTGCCCTTGCTCTATGTATAAATTGTAAACCGTTTCATGAAATGAGTATTCTCCTTTACATAAGTCTATGATCTGCCCTTGCTCTATGTATAAATTGTAAACCGTTTCATGAAATGAATATTCTCCTTTACATAAGTCTATGATCTGCCCTTGCTCTATGTATAAATTGTAAACCGTTTCATGAAATGAATATTCTCCTTTACATAAGTCTATAATCTGCTCTTGCTCTATGCATAAATTGTAAACCGTTTCATGAAATGAATATTCTCCTTTACATAAGTCTATGATCTGCCCTTGCTCTATGTATAAATTGTAAACCGTTTCATGAAATGAATATTCTCCTTTACATAAGTCTATGATCTGCCCTTGCTCTATATATAAATTGTAAACCGTTTCATGAAATGAATATTCTCCTTTACATAAGTCTATGATCTGCCCTTGCTCTATGTATAAAATGTAAACCGTTTCATGAAAGCACATGTGTTCGAGGATTAGATTTATTTCTCATATGCATGCAGTTTTAAACTTAGTTAATACCACCTCATTTCTTATAGTAAGTTTCTACTATGTCATCTTCGTATATGCCATATGAATATATTGCATTAAATTAAGAATATGAATTTTATTGATTATTATAATGTACTCTGAATTTAGGAAAAAGATCGGAAGTAATGTGAATTTCAGTACCCATGTTGGTTTTTCAGTTATTTAATGCTTGAGAAACTTGCTGTTTGTCTTATTATCACTCTAATATTATTATTGAGTACCTGCTGAATATTTGTCTTAATAAAAATATAATCAATTAATACTATGTGATATATTGCTGTGGTAAAGAAGATTTCATTTGCTTCGTGTTCTTATTCCGAAATAAAATTTGAAAACTCACTTTTAGTGTTAGCGATATAAAGTCGAATCCCTTCTCTATATCTTTAATATATTTTGTTTAACAATTTTTGTTTAAAAATAAATCTACAACATGAAATCGAATGTTATCAAAATTATCCACAAACCTGAATTGTTACTTCTTTTTAAAATGGCAATGAATAAATGAAGTGAAACCGTTTTCAAAATGATTTGCAAAGAGATGTATATTATTGATTGGATAAGCAAATCTTTTTGGTAAACTCAGAGTTTCACTGTCATCGAAACTTTGATCTGAATTAACACACACACACAAAGTCAAAATAAATGACATCAGTACATTTTCGTATCTTTATCAAATGTTAAGATACTTGTATAGTTCCTGTAAATAAATAAAGATACAATTTAGGGTACAAATCAGATAATGTAAGGTACTGCTCGTATGTCAAGTGCTTGTAAGTTTAGGTGTCACATCAGAGATATTTGATGAGATGGAGAAGGGTGTGTTGTTTTTAACGACACTTTTGGCACTTTATTGGGTATCACGCCCAGGAAATGGGATCTATTTGGCTTTGCCAAGGACACACTAAGGCAGCCGACTAGGACTGACCTGGGCGGGTATCGAACTCTAGTCCGACACTCAACCAACTGAGCTACAGCAGCTTCTAGCAGAGAAGGATAGGTATATCCCAACGTGATTCTTCGCCCACTTTTGAGGAAATACTCTTTTCTTCAAGAATAGAAAGATTCCTACAACTTTGAAACAAAGTAGTTATTATTAATCCTTGCTACTATATCCACCCCAGATACAAATTCCAAATTTGTCAGAATTATACTAAGCAAGATAATATACAATCTCAATTGAAGGAGACATTTTGAATACTTTTTAGTGGAATGGATCGCACACAAGGAACGACAACTGTTAAACAGAGGGAGTCCTGGGCTTGAGGCCCGCTTCGCCTGAACATGTGTGTCTGTCTGTCTCTCTACCTCTCAGTGTTCAAAGAGCTTGTCAATTCTATCTTCAAGTTCAAAACGCTCGTCCTTGCATAGACATATTATAGCTTCCACTCCTTCCTATAAGTATGATGACCCGAATGTCTCACCTCATTACCTTGTACTTTAGGCCATAAGTATCTACCACTTTGCTGGCGTGTCTACCACTTTGCAGGCCTACATACATGAACTCGTTTATACAACTCAAATACTGCGTAAAGCCAACAAGTCAAATATTGTTACATAGTCAACACGGTGGCAGAAAATACTTGACGTCTGGATGAGCCAGGGATGGAAATATTAATTTTCATCGTATTTTTACATACGGGGATGAGTTTTGGAAACATCCCAGAAGAAATGATACACAGTAGTGATTGCTCAAGACAAGTAAGTTTTGTTAATCATAACAAATACAACGCATTCTTATTACTTGTATGTTACACGTACATGTGTGAACAGACCTGGATTGGTAAGTGGGTAGATTTTGCTATTATTATTATTTTATTTTTTTTTTACTTCTTCTATAATATTCTAGCTATGTTTTTCACACACAAGGCATAATCCTGTATACAATATATGACATTTATTCATTCAGATTTGATCGTTTATCTTGTCTCATATAGAATTATTTAAAATACCATAAAAACTGTCTGTAACTTCTATTCCTAATAAAACTAACGTGAACACGTGATTTATAACACATTTTCTTTATGATGCGAGAATGATGCTGATGTAAGATATCGTTTCTATTAATGGATCTAAAGATATGAAAATGCATAAAATCGCCTCCTTGAATCAGGTTGACCACATGTATTGCTTCTTCCGCACTGTACGGATTTTTCGTCATATTTGTGGATATATGGACGGATCATACAAAAATGCAGATTTTTCCATGACCTAGATTTAATTTGTTAAACTGACCATAACTGCTTAATTTCTTTTCAAAATGTCTCGAACAATTTTAACAGCTCGAAGGATAAAGTACTGAAAAATACTAACAACATTAGTTTTTAATTATACGTTTTCTTCAATGATTTCCTCTAAATGCAGATTTTTCAAACTAACTGCGGATCATTTGTATGAATTTTTTCCGTGATCTGTGAGGTCTTTTTTTGGCCGCCCTCTTAAATGAAAAGGTGATCTCAAAAAGAAACATCTGATCGTGTTTCACTGAACAAGGTGATCTAACAACTGACACCTTATCGTATTTCATTGAACAAGGTGATCTTAAAAAATGTAACATCTGATCGTATTTCATTGAACAAGGTGATCTCAAAAACTGACACCTGATCGTATTTAATTGAACAAGGTGATCTCAAAAAGTAACATCTGATCGTATTTCACCGAACAAGGTGATCTCAAAAACTAACACCTGATCGTATTTCATAGAACAATATGATAAGGATAAAATTATCAATGCATATGTTCAAATAATTTATGAATATTGTAGCATAGACATGAAATATTTCTTTTGGTCCAAACTGTTTGTCTATACATAACTTTTAGTCTAATTATCATGAAATGATTGATGTTATTCTCGATATTAAACTAACCCAGAAATAAAGATTCTGACTCATTGTGTTGACATCTTTAGGTATTCAGCTCGAATATTGTATTTTCTTTCTACATTGCTTTTATGCTGGACACCCAGATGAAGCAAGACAAGCACGTTGTGCATCATATGAGAAAAGACCGCCGTAATATTGCTCGGTCTTTGTTTTCCGCAAAATTGGCGTCTAATTCGCACATATTGTTTGTATGTACATTTTTTTGGTATGCTCTGTCTAACAACGAATTTGTACACAAGTTACTGCAATTCAGTTTTTGAGAATTTGGATGTATTTTTTGAAGAAAAAAAAAATATTGCAAATGCAGACGTTGGCTACAATTACCACGCATCTAGATGTTAGAATTAATTTCTTTACGGGAGCGAAATTCAAAGATATTTACCTAGAAACGAGTAAAATATATGGCGGTCTTTTCTCCGACTCAGTATCCACCTTTGAAAACGTACATTACCCCCCCCCCCCCCCAGTCCCAGTCCTGCATACCATCTCCATGATAAATTCTACCAGTTGTACATTAAACTTGGGTATATAGTGATCATCTGAAAGTGCTGCAAGATTGCTATCATATATTAAAAAGAACGAGAGGTTGTTCAAAGCGTTTGTGTGGATGTGTTTAAAAATAACATATAATATTCACAATGAAAATTCGAATAATTTACTTATTTTTTAATATTTTTTATATTAGATTCAACTGCTAATTTCTAACGCAGTTCAGTTTTGACACACCATATTACATACTGAAAGATAGTAATCGAAAATGGGGTGAGGGAAAATCTGTTATGTCTGTGCCAATTATGAAGAATCCCGTATATAATGTACTTAGTTTATCTACCAGACTGCATGTATGCAGTAAATCTCTTTACCAATCAAATTATAACGAAGTTAATATCCCTATTCAAATATACTAAAATAACCATGTTGTAGAGGAACAGTGATGGAAAGAAAATAGATGCATAAACAGCTTTTATTTCTGCAAAAATTGCGAAATTAGAACTACCTTGGAGAAAATATTTTGCGTCATGTTTCTTAAGAGAAATGAAATGATAAATCCTTAAAAACGATAGGTATCATCAAATGTCTCCTTTATATTGAATTCGATCGACTCGAATCGGATTGATTTGAAATTAGGAGAAGGACACAACACGATTCGTTTCATCTACGTTTTGTATTTACAGGCAGCCGATCTACCATGTGTGGCATACAAAATGGAAGTTGCAGGTGAGTACGTACTTAACAGTATGATAAATGTCTTCAGGTTTGATTAAAACCTCGTGATATTATCACATCAGTATGTTTAAAACCTCGTGATATTATTACGCATTATTTCATCAGTATGTTTAAAACCTCGTGATATTATTACACAGTATTTCATCAGTATGTTCAGTAGTATTTATTTTGCATGTCCAAACAGCATTGTTTCTGCTTTGTATCTGGCAAATAATTCTAAACTTGGTTATGCTGGCATAACTTGTGTTCGTATGTTGTGATGCCGTACGTCTCAGGGCACATTTTGGTTTCTTTGATAGTAATAAAATCAAACTGAATGCGGTACTTGATATGTCGGATAAACATCTGACGGTCTTCTTGAACACATGATATGTAGTCAAGAACATGAGAATCCTAGCGAGTCGACCCTATTTTATTTTAGGAATTTGTTTTTTACACCAACCACTCGTGAAAATTATTTATAGTGGGGACTACATCACAGCATAAAACAGTGATGTAATGATCAAGTTAAAATCATAACATGATTTCGAGTTGCATGCTATGTCACAGTACAGAGAAACAGTTATATAATACACAAGTTAAAATTCTAAGATAATTTGACTTGCATTCTACGTCAAAATAAACAAAAACAGCAACTAATGCACAATTATTAGCTATTTAAATAATACAAAAATGGCCGAGGGTGGTGGTGATGATTTTAATAATTCAAACAAGAATCCATTGTTTGAAAATTATGATGTAATAGATGCACGAGATCAAATAAAATTTGATGATACTGTACATTTTGCTAGTGGCTTTCCAGAGCAAAGAGTAGAGAAGTTTGAAGATGTTGCTCAGTGCGAATGTGCTAGTGTTTCACACAAAGGTTTCGAATTGTAGAAAGAGGACATAGAAGAAAGCCTTGGAATGAATGAATAACAATAAGACTTGGAAAGAAATAGCTACAGAATAAAAAATAAGACACTATTGTAAAAACTCCGATTGTAAAACAGTTTAATTTTTGAGGAAAGGCCAAATCAAATCAATGCTGATACCAAGTTCTTCAGCAGGCTACACTGGAGCGGAGATCTAGCTCACAATAGGCTGGACAAAACAAGGTAATTAATGGGTACTACCTATTGATGAGAAAGAACCTAAATATTTATTCGTAGCCTATTTTGAAAAGTAAATTATAGCACCTTCTGAAACCATCAACATCAAAAACATCAATATAAATGACTCCTTATTTCATCTGCAATATTTTCTGACGTTTCCAAATTACCAAGTGTCATCTGAATGTCCAAAAGACGAATAGCATTAGTGGATATGACAGCAGGACTATCATAGTCCTTTTTCTCTACATTTTTTACTCTAACTTCGTTTGTTTTCCTCTACAATTTCTTGTCGCACTGTCAGGTATTGTATATCAGCCTTTGAAATACCATCCTTTACAACATGGGTATAGTAGCGTTTAATCCAATTTTTAAGTGAGTCTTTGGATTTATTTTAATTGTTGTTGTATCCAACCATAGTACCCATTTTCATGACCATGTCAGACAAAGATATTGTCACCAAAAACTTTATAGTACAACTTCACTATTTAATCTGATACATGCTTTTGAAATCTTATGCCATAATGTCTTCATCCGAATTGCAACTCTAATGTCCTAAATTTATTAACTCTATTATGTTTTTCAAAGTTTCAGATACTTTCCAAACAGACTCATGTTCTGTTTTGCACCTGTACACCTAATATGTAGATTACCTAAGAAACCTGTACTTTGACTTAACCTTGCAATACCTTCATCTGTCAGACTGTTACTATCTGCAAAGATGTATCTCCAGCTTGTTTTCTCTGCTTTTGTTTTACTGTTGATGGTTTTGTATAGGATCTTAAACTTTAAGAAAATAAAAAACCCATTTTCCATCATACCGGTCTCCAGATTAATTATTTCTTTCTTCGTCATCTGATGAGTCAATATTGTTTATATAATAATATAATATATATATAATATCAGTCAATATTGTTTATATAATAATATAATATATATAATATGAGTCAATATTGTTTATATAATAATATAATATATATAATATGAGTCAATATTGTTTATATAATAATATAATATATATATATATATAATATGAGTCAATATTGTTTATATAATAATATAATATATTTAATATAAGTCAATATTGTTTATATAATAATATAATATATATAATATGAGTCAATATTGTTTATATAATAATATAATATATATATATATATATATATATATAATATGAGTCAATATTGTTTATATAATAATATAATATATATAATATGAGTCAATATTGTTTATATAATAATATAATATATATAATATGAGTCAATATTGTTTATATAATAATATAATATATATAATATGAGTCAATATTGTTTATATAATAATATAATATATATAATATGAGTCAATATTGTTTATATAATAATATAATATATATGTAATATGAGTCAATATTGTTTATATAATAATATAATATATTTAATATAAGTCAATATTGTTTATATAACAAAAGAGACCATTGTGTGCAACTAACTAGTTATCGTATACATGATGATTACGAATTTTAAACAGACAATGTTAAATTATTTGAAGTCAATGTTATTTTTTATTTGATTAAATATATCTTCCCCAGGTAATGAAATAACCCACTCAGACACCAGTTTTGCTACTGGGAAGTAAATATTAAATCTATAGACAGATTTAAAAATCTTAGGAATACGTTGATCTGTTAAATGCCAATATCATATACCGCAGTCTGTTACCAGGCATACTGCACAATTTAATGCATTCTGCTAGGATCTCATATTACAGGATGCTTTGTATCTATTTACTAAATCTTAAATATCAAATTGTAAAGTGTAATTATAAAAAAAGAAACAATGTCCAATACTTTGTACGTGCAAAAAGTTTTTCAGTATAATATATTGCTACTTCATTAGATATATTTGAAATATCAGGATTGTGATTATATGTAGGGCATTGATAAGGTACTGTGCTTGTTAATTTATAAATCTAAAGTCCATTATTTAATAGATCATGCAGGAAGCATGTGTGTCTTCGACCCAGTTTCAACACTTAATGTGTTAAATGTTTCTCTCTCTCTCTCTCTCTCTCTCTCTCTCTCTCTCTCTCTCTCTCTCTCTCTCTCTCTCTCTCTCTCTCTCATCTGTTTGTCTACTCCACTGTAATGTAGTTTTAAACTCTTTGATGTTACACATTATTTACATCTGTAGTATTTTTTATTTGGTTTTTCCATTTTTTGTATCAGTTTTTCGTCTTTGCAACTGATTGCTTGTCCAATGCACGTTGCCTTGATTTCGACCATAAAATGCAATCTTGATTGTACTATTTACTTATTTTGTTTAATTTCAATTATTGCTAGATGTCAAATGGCTGCTCTGAAAAATATATCTTCAAAATCTGCATCTTTACACACCAATAAAGGTATATCGGCTGTCACTTCTTCCATGAGGTGCAAAAAAAACTCTTCCCATATTAACTGATTTTGGATTTTGGCTAATTATGTGGTAATTATTTATTTTTTTTTTTGTGTGTGTGGACACCTCTTAGTCCATCCCAGCATATATAGCTTGTTAGAGTTTAGGAGATGGCCCCGGTATAAAAAAAAATACCAAAAGGTAATCTTATTTAAATTATTATATTGTTATTATTATTATTAATATTTTTATTTTATTTTATTTTATGTTTTTCAAATAGATTTTGAAAGCGGTTCATCTTTCTTTTTGTTCCTATTTTCCAAGTTTTCTAAAGCTTAGGGTTTCCGGTTTGTACTCGCTTCCCTCTAGGTAAAATTCCTGTTGGTCAGTTTTCCTTGCCTTGATGCCCTAGGTAGGTTTCTAATCGTTAGCGACCTTTGCCGTAGGTCTTTTTAAGTTGTTTTGAAGAAATGTTCCTTTTATTAAGTGTTTACGTATCATCATTTACTTCCAGGCTGAAAGGGATCAAATTTTTCAGAGTTATTTTTATTTTGCAATTTTAATTATTGTAGGTGTATGCATGTATGCTGTCTTACCTGTTACCATCTTGTTCTCTCTGCCCTTTGTTAGCTATAAGTATAAGTTTGTTAAGATATACTAGTTTATCATGGTTAGAGATTTATTATTTGTTTAGTAATATGGTTATGATCTTTCTATCATGATATTTAGGTGACATATATATGTATTTTTTTTTTTAATGTATATTATTATTATTAAACATTTCATTTCTTAGTTATTATTGTTCCTGTTTTGTTCTGTTGGAAATGGCCTTTCTTTCCCCTGTGCAGCCGTGGCTTGCACAGGGAAGGGGTTTACCTCATCTACATACCCTTCTGTCTCTTCCTCTGTATCACTTGGAAAAACAATTTGGCAGAAGTCTTTCTGTTGTTGTTTGCTGCCTCTTTTTTATATTTCATATTTCGTTCTTTTTCGTTTGAGACAGGCTCCCTGTGTGGCAAGTATGGTGCCTCCTGAAACGTGTTTTTTCCTGATTTTTTTGAAGTACTTGTCTTTTTCCGTTGTTCTGCATGTACTGTGTTTTTCCCTTGTTTGGTTGTTTCATTTCCTCCTATTTTTCCGTTGCAGGCAGGCTCCCTGGGTGGTAATTCTTTTCTGGGTTGTTGGGATACCTCTGGTAACGGATTTTCTACCTGCGCTAGATCTTTTTCTTCATTATTTTTCGGTTCCGGCAATTTTGACTCTTCCTGTATTGGTTTTATCTGTCTAGGGAAAATTGTAAGCTCACTTTTGTGAATTTGTGGTTGCCCTGACGGTTGATCTGTCTCCATTTCTGTGGTATTTAGTGTTGGTCTGTTTTCCGGGATTTCTTTAATTATTTGTAACAAAAAGTTCTTTACATGTGTTAAATTTCAACATGGTAAAACATTAAACCACAAATTATATATATCTGATGGTGTAGTTGACATGATTGCTAAATCTACTTTGACTTAAGTTTAAAAGTAGACTAAATATCCTTAAGATTCAATCAACATCTATGTGATTTTCATTACTTTTTATTTTGCTTAACATCTCATAGACATGTTTACCGAATTTGAGTTCATTTTTAGTCTTGTTTACATAGCATTTAGTACTTAGATTGGAACTTTCCATGTCCTGACATTAGAAAAATCATTTACACCAGTAAAATTCCATTTAGAGTTACTCATAATCTAGAATATTCTGTCATGTGACTTGTCCTATATCTATACAGCATTTGGTAAACAAGATTCCATTCCTACACTAAACTTCATATTATTAAGATCAGTCTATTTAGGAATTTATTTTAGCAATTAGATATTACAGTTGTTAAAATCAGAGCAAATTCAGATAGAGGAATAATTTATTTGAAATATTAATTGAAATTACCAAAGTGCTCATTCAAATATTGGATTAATACTTAACTTTGGGATTTATGTGTATTCAAGGATATTCTAGATTACATCATTCAGGCACATTAGAACATTAAAGACTACTAGCACATCAGGACATTCAAGGCTACTGGAATTCATTCGGAACATTCTATATTTCGGACTTGTGATTAGAACACTTAGGATTATTGGATTATATGGATTTTAATTCACGTTACCGTAAGTGTCTTTTGAATATTCACTTTAATTGTCTAGAAATAAATTACTTGTTGATTTTACTTATATTGCTGGTTTCACTTTCTTTCTGTTTCATTATTTTAAGACCTAGAGTCGTAACAGCACCTTTTGAGTCGATACATTTAAATTTTGGCGTCGATATTACATAAGATTGTTCCATTATAAAGCAATTAGACAAACTATGGATTTAATTTTAGGAACTTATTTGTTTTGTATAATACTTTGATCAAATTGCAACGAAAAACAGCCTGGCTCACATTATTTCATATATCATTTATTTAAAGACTGCGCATCGGCTGCTGCGAAATTTCCTGATTTGTATACGAGCAGTTGGGCTGTAGACCCACCATCCCAAATCCTTGCGGAACACTTTTGTAAACGGGACAAGAATGACAACAACTTGTCAGGGTTGAGAATTCGATGGAAACTGCCTACTCATAGTAAGCTTGAATTTATATTCCCTCTCTTATTCCTTCATGTCATAATTCCTTCTCTCATTCATTCAATCATTCTTCTAATCTTTCCTTGACCACTATTTTTTCCTCCCCTCCACCCTCCATTCACTCCACGTTTCCATGTGTTGTTGTTCTATTCCAGATAGATATATATATATATATATATATATATATATATATATATATATATATATATATATATATATATATGTATGTATGTATACATATATATACATGATATATATATATGTATGTATATATATATGTATGTATGTATGTAATATATATAATTAGTATAGTAACGTATCTGTAGACGTATTTGTAGAATACTCATTTATTTATTATCTTATCTATTGCATTGCATTGCATTTAAATGTTAATAATAAATAGTTATCACTACTTCTTTATAGAGTAGAACTACAACGTGTGAATTAAAAACTACCATATCATAGGGGTAATTTTTTAAAAAAGGGATCACTTGTGTTTTAAAAAAATAAGGTAACTGGTAAGGGTCAACGCGAACTCTCGTAGTAAATCGTATCGTCTCTGATGGTAGAGCTGTTAAGTCTTTCCTTGTTGGCTTTCCTTTGGAGATTTTCAATTTTTGCACCATAATGGTTTCGTTCTCGTCCAGATAGAGCGGATAATTCTAAGCAGAAATAATTGAAATTGCCTCGACAATAAATAAACTTCATGTGTTGCTGTGCCGTAAAACTCCAGACCAAACCAACCCAAATAACTGAAAAGGAATATAACAGACGTGTTTGTGATCAAGTCAAGAAAGTGATATAACTTGCCAAACCAGTCAATGTGGGGATGAATTTTTTTCAACATGAGCTGAAAATTCTTTGATAAAATGTGCATGACGAATCAACACTATCTGGAACGAGTAGGGTCACTCCTTTCAGATTTCGTCTCATATAAATAGATCCGTGTGCATTTAGGATGCGCTGTGCTGCTTGAGGATATTTGTTTGCAAATGTCATTTAGCCGGTCAAGTGATATAAAAAAATTGCTTTGTAATCTTCTTCGTATCCAAACGTGTATTGTACCGAGCAACCGTGTACTATAGCGTATTGGACAGAGAAACGGTCAACTATAGTGCACTTAGTTATAAACGGGATACTGTTGGCCATTTTCCGTAAATGGGTTCGGATCGTTTTTTAGTGACGTAATGCACTACTGGCTGTCTTTGCCTTTGCAGAAGACAGCCATATTGGATAAAGTGAAAAATTCAGTTCTTTCCGTTATAACTACTATCTTTATATAAACGTTTATTACACTGTCTACCATAAAACCAAGCGAACGGTCCGGGGAGTCAGCATATTCTTTAATACACTGTCTATCATAAAACCAAGCGAACGGTCCGGGGAGTCAGCATATTCTTTAATACACTGTCTACCATAATACTATGCGAACGGTCCGGGGAGTCAGCATATTCTTTAAACAGTGTCTACCATAATACCATGCGAATGGTCTTGGGAGTCAGCATATTCTTTAATACAGTGTCTACCATAATACCATGCGAATGGTCCGGGGAGTCAGCATATTCTTTAATACTCTGTCTACCATAAAACCATGCAAACTGTCCGGGGAGTCAGCATATTCTATAATACACTGTCTACTATAATACCATGCGAACAGTCCGGGGAGTCAGCATATTCTTTAATACACTGTCTACCATAAAACCATGCGAATGGTCCGGGGAGTCAGCATATTCTTTAATACAGTGTCTACCATAATGCCATGCGAATGGTCCGGGGAGTCAGCATATTCTTTAATACAATGTCTACCATAATACCATGCGAATGGTCCGGGGAGTCAGCATATTCTTTAATACAGTGTCTACCATAAAACCATGCAAACGGTCCGGGGAGTCAGCATATTCTATAATACACTGTCTACCATAAAACCATGCAAACGGTCAGGGGAGTCAGCATATTCTTTAATACACTGTCTACCATAAAACCATGCGAATGGTCCGGGGAGTCAGCATATTCTTTAATACAGTGTCTACCATAATACCATGCGAATGGTCCGGGGAGTCAGCATATTCTTTAATACAATGTCTACCATAATACCATACGAATGTTCCGGGGAGTCAGCATATTCTTTAATACACTGTCTACCATAAAACCATGCGAACGGTCCGGGGAGTCAGCATATTCTTTAATACACTGTCTGCCATAAAACCATGTGAATGGTCCGGGGAGTCAGCATATTCTTTAATACACTGTCTACCACATAAATCCATGCGAATGGTCCAGGGAGTCAACATATTCTTTAATACAGTGTCTACCATAATACCATGCGAATGGTCTGGGGGAGTCAGCATATTCTTTAATACAGTGTCTACCATAATACCATGCGAATGGTCCGGGGAGTCAGCATATTCTTTAATGCACTGTCTACCATAAAACCATGCGAATGGTCCGGGGAGTCAGCATATTTTTTTCAAGTTTTTGGGTGGAAAAAATGTTATGCTTTAAGTCCATATATAACATAATTACTTCTGTATCTGTAGTCAATATGTTGATGCACAGCGCCTACTAAGAAACTGAATATTATGAAAAAGGACAAGCATTAAGCTATAAAAGAATAATATAAATAAAATAATTGTATTCATATATTCATATTTTGATTGTATACATGTTGAACCTTATTGCTGCATATTAATACAAAAGCTAAGTATAATTATACAGATGTGGCAATGGGAAGCAATCAAAGTAAAACTTAGATTCGGCAATGTGTGAAAATAAAGAAGTTTTTCAGTGTTTCCCAAGTAGTATAGATGTCATCGTCTCAGGACCACCATGTACGATTTGAGAAAGTTTGTATTACCATCTCGTGTAGGGGTACGAGAAAACAACGAGTCCATCTTATAACAAAATTGATATTCCTATCTAGTGTGGAGGTACGAGAACACAACGAGCACGCCTTGTACTATTTTCTAACATTTGTATTACCATCTCGTACATCGGTATGAGGAAGCTGCTAAGGAACAACTCTTCCGCCAAAGGAGCAATAAGGATGTTCCAAATGAACAAATATTGTTTTAAAGAAACAACGACAACACAACGAACACACTGATAAATTTCTTACCACAAAGAGGATGTTCCAAAGTAACAACTTTGTTTTGAAAGAAACATCGAGCACACTCCTGTTCCTGGACCACACTCTAAGCGCTCGATTGCACATTTAGTAGAGCGCAAATAAAATGAAACTTTTGTATCAATATAAATAATGATACAAGCTATATGGTGATATACTTAACAGTTTTCAGTGAGGAGGTTGAAATATTTCACGAGTTTAACATAAAATCAACATTCTCAGTATCAAGTAATAACGTGTATTTATTTGCAAGTTTTGATGGTATAAAAGTGTGGCTAAAGCTAGTCGTGGTACAAAATAATATACAAAATAAAAAAAATATATATTTCAAGCATAAAAAATGCATCCTGCAATATTTTATAAGAGATGCAGATTTGCAGATTACATTTAATGATAATGATATAAGCATCATCAATCCCGATAGCATGATTTTAAAAACAGTATGGCATGAATAAAGAATAAATAACATATTTGATCTAAGTAAATATAGACATTTGTCTTCGGTTAAATTTATAGTAAACAATGTAAATCTACATCAATTCAACAAAGGCAGAGATATAATTTGTGGGAAACAAAGTTAGAATAAAAACGCCACTTGATGACTCAGTATATTAAATAGCTGTTTTTGAATCAACAATAGAAATTTGACATAAATCTAAGATTATTCATACTTTTGAAAGGATTAAAAAAAAACGTTGTAACCTGTTGAAGAATAAAAGCTCCTGTTGTTGATAGATTTATGGTTGGCTTATTGATAACACCTAAAGAAAATTTGTAAAGCTTAACATAGTCTCTGGATATTGTTATACCGTTTAAAATGTCTAAAAAGAACAGTATTTAAGATATCTTTACTACGATCCTGAAATTACAGGTGCTTACACAAATATCAATCAATTATGGGAACAAATTAAATGTTCATAGAGTACGACTTAGAATTGTCCAACCTGTATGATAGTATTATTTATTCGTATTTAAAACTTATATTAATCTTAACAAGCATTTTCCTGTAGGATCCTTTCTGCTCTGTTTGATGTATATTTGCAATTCTCTCTCTCTCTCTCTCTCTCTCTCTCTCTCTCTCTCTCTCTCTCTCTCTCTCTCTCTCTCTCTCTCTCTCTCTCTCACAAGTACAACATGTTGAATCTAATGGGCAGCACTATGTAGTCGAGTTTGTCTTTGTACTTGCAATACCACAAAAGCTTTAGAAGCAATTTAAATCTGAACTAACGTTTGCTAACTTTTTTCCTAGATAAATCAGAAAATATCAAGCGAAACAAAAACATAAACATTATTGACTGGGTTTACCATGCAGCACTTAAATATGTTTTCACATTTACATACGGCATGCTTTTAAAGAAGCTGTGAAATATGTCAATAGGTCCACCATCGAGTATGAACACTGAAGAAATTGTAAAGGTCATTATTCCATTTTCAATTAGTTCGCAATCGATTACATGATAGTAGAATGACTCTTTGCCTGATAAAATGTTAGCACAGTAGAAGGAACTGCACAATAAAATATGCATTGCTAACATTTTCTCTAGATAAATAAGAAATGTCGAGGGAAACAAGCACCATCAGCAGCACAATTTACATTGCAATATTAGCTTCTACTATTACTGTTGCCTACGTAATGCTTCTGAAAAAGCTATTGAAGTTTACAATTGGTCTACCTTCAACAATATATATTGACGACTTTGGGAAGACAATAATTCCAGTTTATTTGAGTCAGTTCACAATCGACTACCTTATAGCAAATGGACTTTTACCTGGCAAAATTGTTACTCAATAAATAGCAAAGTATCTCTGCGAAAATGAATGAAAATCCGTCAAAGACAACAGCACAACAACGTCTACATTTAAAAAAAGAGATTAGAAACTATTTGATCAAGGATATCGAACACTGCCAAGGTATGAGGAATAAACACAAAATAGCATATAAAGTTTTGCATTGCTTAGCTTTACTGCATTTGGCACAGGAGTTATAGGATTGTTTTCAAATGTTTTCAATGATAAGATTATTCGCAAAACATGATGAAACTGTGACATCTGCCATCACCATGTTGGGCATTCTAGACAATATGATAAGCAAAGTGATATGCAACAATGAAATCAACCGAGAAGGGTTTATTTTGATCTTCAACAAGTACTACGATACAAAGAGATTTTTTTGAAAAAAGCAGGGGAAAAATGAATTCAAAACCAAAAATAAAAAGATAGTCTTGTCTTTAATCAACCTTTATCGCCAGATAAAGTAACGGTTCATCATCGCCTGCGGTGAGGTGGATCCGAGGGACAACAGTCTTTGCAAAGGTTGGTTGGTTGTGTGGGTTTAACGCCATTTTTCAGCACCTTCAAATGTACATGAAAAAGTCAAAGATGGAATGGTGATAATAAAAAAATATTGATGTCGAAAGTTAGACATAAAACTTAAAAGTTCAAATTACTCTTGGTAACAATTGCACAGTGTATATAGCCAACTACAATTCAAAATATTTATGATTCAATAGCCAGAGAGCTATACAGACATTTTTTTTAATCTGATAAAGTTTGTGGGTTTTTAAACCGAAAGAATTATATATTTCCTCGACCAAATCAATGACAACAAAGTCTCTGCCACTTAAAACTATTTATCACGGTGACTTTATTTCATACAATGATAATGGCCATTACAAACAGGTTTAATGAACAGATTGAATATTAGCAACGGAGATGAAGATCTAAAAGTTATACATTTCCACGGTATCCCTGTAACATGTGTTTTCAATCAAAAGTAAAGAGAATAGATCATGCATAGAACGAGTAAAGAAGTATCTCTCAGAGGTCCATCTGGGTTCTGACCTTTAACTTTTTTTTTCAAGAAACAGATTTTTTTTAAATGCTTCAGGTGAAACAATTAACGTCAACTTAAACCGCAGCAATAATCGCATTGCCAATTCAGCAGATCCAGTAGAAAAAATCTGATGCCGCTAATAAATATTTTGTACAAGAACATTTTGATAATCAAATAGTAAAACTTGACATGATACTTATCTGAAACATATTATGACTTTGGACAACAAGTTGACAATGCATTAAAATTCATTGAACAGAGAGTGATAATGAAAAGATGTGCAAAATTCTCAGAGCTTGAAAAACTGAATCACGATAACTTAAAAATATTTTAGATTGGCAAGAATAGATCAGACAGAGATTCAATATTGTATCCACTACTATAAAAGCCTTACAAACAGTAAGCGAAGGAGCAGATGATCTACCTAATATCATACAAATGTTTACAAGCAATCGAAGAAAGGATGAACACAGATATAGAGATTTGGGGAATGATATCGGGGAATTAAAATCTCTTCAAAACTATGATATTTTGAAATCTCAACTAGGACATTTACAGAAAGAGTTAAATAATGAGTTATACAATAAGTAGTAAAAGCAGGTAGTATTAGCAGTAGTAGTGACAGTAGTAGTAGCATTAACGGTAGTAGTAGCAGTAGTAGTAGTAGCAATAATAGTACCAGTAGCAGCAGTTGTAGCAATAGCAGTAACAGTAGTACTAGTAGTAGTAGCAGTAGTATATGTAGCAGTCGTAGTAATTGTACCAACAGTAGCAGTAGTAGCAATAATAGTAGTAGCAGTAGTAATAGTGGTAGCAGTGGTGGTGGCGGTATCAATAATAATAATAGTAGTTGTAGTAGCAGTAGCAATAGTAGTAGCAGTAGTAGTAGTAGCAAGGACAATTATACACAATGACAACTTTTGAAAAGGTTTATAAAGTGATATCGACTGCTCAGATGTCAGTTTGGCTTTGGTAGGTTGATAAGGCTGCGAGAAACAGCAGCGCATCTTTCTTCGATGCGTTGGCATGAACCCTTACCATTCCGAAACCAAGTACGCTATCTGAACACCTATAATAATAATAATAATAATAATAATAATAATAAGAAGAAGAAGAAGAAGAAGAATAAGAAGAAGAAAAAGAAGAAGAAGAAGAATAAGAATAATAATAAGAATAATAATAATAATAATTATCCGTTTATTTGTAAGAATAGTGTTACTCCTCATACTCATACTTTACACCTCCTTACACATGAGTTGGTGTGTGTGTGTGTGTGTGTGTGTGTGTGTGTGTGTGTGTGTGTGTGTGTGTGTGTGTGTGTGTGTGTGTGTGTTGGTCAGTATCTTCTTACATTTTAAAAGTTTGTTACAATTTTTTAACTTTAAATGTTTGTAAAATTTAAGTTTTGTTTACAATTATAAACCTTTTAAAAAAAATTCTATATTTTTGGGGAGTCTTCGCTAAATTCAGATTCGTATTCTTAGTATTACTTTTAGTCACGACCATTTGATAAAATACCCCAATACCGTGTCTGTTTCGGAATTTTAATATTACTTTTAGTCTAGGCCATATTTTTAAATATATCAGTCTTTTAGTCTTCGCTAAATTCTTTTTTAATTTCGGAATTTTTTTTAGAACTTTTTGTCGACCATTTTACTCAAATATTCCGGTTTTCTTTCTTAATCTGTGCTAAATCCGTAGTCAGTTTCGGAATTTTGTCATCACTTTCTGTCTTTGCCATTTTATTGAAATATTTAGGTTTTTGTGTCTCTGCTAGATTCCTTGGCAGTTTCATAGTTCTAGTATTACTTTTAGTCTCGACCAGTTTCATAAATATTCCAAATTTATTTTAGTTTCCGCTAAATTCCGTGTCAGCTGCCGAATTTTAGTATTAGTTTTGGTCTCGGCCATTTTATATAAAATATTCAGGACTTTTATAGTCTCTTCAAAATTCAATGTCAGTTTTGGAATTTAAGCGTTACTATTAGACGGCCATTCTAGTAAAAATATTCCGGATCCTTTTTAGTCTCCTCTAAATCCGTTGCAGTTTCGGAATTTTAGTACATCCGTTAGAATGTGTCTATTGGCAGACATGTTGGATGGATTGATAGATCGATGTATGTATGTATGTATGTATGTATGTATGCATGGATTGATGGATGCATGCATGCATGTATGTAGTTTAGCAGATCCCTCAATTACCTTATCTGCGGTAGAGTGATCAACCCAACAATCCCCATCCTTTACCATGCATTCAAAAGTTTGTGGAGATTTATATTTACAACCCAACACCTATTCCACACAAAATGTGAACTACGGGAGGTAGTGTTATCGGGATAGTCAATTAAACTTAGGAACACTGACCTCTCACCAATATAACACTGACCTCTCACCAATATAACACTGACCTCTCACCATCCCTGTTTCCAGGTTCAAAACTTAATACTAAAACTCTTAAAAATAAGATGTGTCTTCAATAAAACTCTACATACTTATTTGATAATTTAAGGATACAAAAAACACAAACAAAAAAGAAACCCAAACCTGATCCAACTGTCACAATATTCTTCCACATAATGCATATTTCCCAAGACCTGCCGTATGTAATACCCCTGACTCCTTTTGTTTGCTTCCATGTAATGGAAATTTCATCTTACCATGACTGTACAAAACTATCCTGTAAGAGTGGGTGACCTTCTTTGATATATTCAAATTTATATCTATATATTATTAATTCTATTGTTCCTTTCGTCCATAATCATTAAGAATATCCATAAAAAAGATAAGCCATCTGGAATGAAAAATATATCTACAAGCAAAAGGTACAAGATATCATAGAAAATGTGAGAAATTTTGTCTTTCTTGTCATTTTGTCAAAAGTCAATCATTCTAGCCTTAATACTAATGCTGACTGAAATTCTTCCTAATTCACCATAAACAATGGTAGTATGTGTAGCTTTCTCATCTCAAAATAGTTTCACAAAAATGCATATGAAATACCTAAATATTACCACATTTTCAAACAGTCCGACTGCTTTTCCATAAAATAATATTGGCAGAATCATAGTATCGTCAAAATGCAACTGATAATTGATTGATAAACTTAGCTTTCTAGCCTTCTTTTCAGCATAAAACACAGCTTTCTTAGCTTGCTGAACAAGATTGGCTCTCGCGTTGTCGATGTGACCTTTACTTGAAAAAGTAAGACCTAGATAGTGAAAATCAGTTACAAGTTGAAATTTTGTAGTACTGTAGGTAAAATATAAAACTTCATTACTTATTGACTTGGAATATACGACTACCGTTATTTTATTTACAACAGTTTTCCAGGTTTGGCAGTAAAAATACATAGATAGTTGTATATATAGAGCCGATTGAGCGAAATAATACTGTATCAAGACCATAAGGTTACAAGCACAGTTTGAGATAGACTTCAACACTGAACTGCATCACTGTCACTATAATCTTTTCTAAAACCAGCTGTTCTTCAGATAACAAACCATTGTGTTTGAGGTCATGACTGAATATGTTACTTACAATGGAAGATCCAGAAAGATCGTTGGGGGTGGGGTGGGGGGGTGCTAAACAAGTTGGCGAGGGTCTGTGGGACGGAACCCCCAGCGGGAGAAGCCCCCACAAGCTCCTGCATTTTATGAATTCCCAGGGCATAATTTTAACCATATAACTGTAAAGAAAACTTACACTAATACACGTTCCAGTTATTTCGCGCTAATTTTGAGAGGGGTGGGGGGGGGGGGCGGGGGGGGGGGGGAATGTGCTTCGGATTAGCCCCTGATTCTGATTTAAAATGGAGGTAAAAAGTTTGGAAACTATCAGACAATTATAACCTAAACACCAGCTCTTACGGATAAAACAGCTGCAAAACAACTATGTTGAAAATTTTATCAAAATCAGGTATGAGTTTATCAGCATAGAGCTTCAAGAATTCATTTGATTTTTTAAAACCACCACATGCGTTATTGTTCTTAAGGGACTTAATTACTACGCTAAAGACATTCCCACTTTTATAACGTTACAATTGAAGAGCTCTAAAGGAGAGGTAACTCATTAGTGATCTTTTTGAGGAAAATAATTTTAACGAATTTTAATCTGAAATATTGCAACATTGATATACTTACTGCAGTTTATTTAAAAATTTCAAGCATTAAAAGGTTTGCACTGTATCAACAAAAACTAATGATTTATATTTAAAAAATAATTTAATATAGCGATAAGGATGACAAATTGCCCTTAAAATCAATTTTTATTTCAAAGTATATTTGGCATACTCCTTGAAGTTACTGTGAAAATTACAAAGGTAGTGCTTGGTTTTCTGGACAGTTATTAGATGTATATTTCTTATATTTATAGCCGCCTAATCATTTATAGGCATGAAATTTACATAACCACTTTTTCTGAAATTAAGTGACCAATTGTATTATTGATTCTTCAAATTTTACAGAAATTCTATCCGTTGCCACGGAAACATATTGTAAACGCCATGCTAAATACTTGTCATAAACGTAACCTAAGACAAAACTTCATGAAAAAGTTAATATATTGAAATATTAAGAGCATTTTGCAAATTACAAAAGTTGTAAACTTGCTATTGCACACATTTGCCAGTGTTAAGAAAACACGTCATTATCGCTGAATCAGAGTTTCTAAAACAAATATAGCAATTTTAATTTTAAGATAAAATGTTAATATTATCATTGCATTAATAACCTTTTTTCACTTCGCTATGGTTCAGTCCTTTTTGCTAAGTCAAAGGTGTAAAAAAAGTCGAGCTTCTATTTGTAAAATCAATAAATAGCAATTGTAGGCGATGTTATTTTATAACTAAGATGATATATTCAATATATGGGCCAAGTGTCATTACATTTGTCTGACCCATCAGAAACTATTGGTCTTGCTTGATTTTATAGTAGACTCTGTTTTAATGCCTTAATTTGGATTTTGATGTGAACATTTCTGAAGGATAGTTTGTTGTTTTTTTTTTTGTTTTTGTTTTTTTTTTTTTTGGGGGGGGGGGGGTACTATTCTGTCAGAAATTTGCGTTTTGCTGTACTTATGGACCAGGGGCGCGTTTTTGCGGTCTGACCAAATGAGACTGTTCTCACCAAGATTTCATGACCGAAAATATGTTCCTGTTCACACAAGAAAACAGCTCTTTGGTCAAACCCGGCAGGAAGAACAATTGCACCAATTTATTTCTTTTATAAACTCTTTTTTTCACGGTTAAAAAGAAAAGAATGTGGGTTTTTTTTAACTTCATTCGTTTATTTAATGGTTTAGTTTCTTTTTGGTGACATGTAATGTGCTTGTGTATCGGGACGCTCCTTATCCACCATATTTCTACATTTCCACAAACGATGGTAAAAATCCAGTTACACATTGGTCGGAACATTGAGGTCACATGACCAAAACCCGATTAGAACATCACTCGGCCATTTCCGACATGTCGAGAAATAACCTGAGAAATGGTTGTAGGAATACATATCAATGTGATGGGTTTGGTGATTTGCCTTTGCGGAATGCACTACATATGTTGCGATAGAAAAGGCCGACGATGTTCCAGTTGTTATTTTATCTCTTTACGCCGCCATATTATGCCACGTGAACAAGAGTAGTTCTGAATATATGTCCCAATCGCGACGAATTACATCTTTCTGGACTTGACGGAAAAGGCCGAGGATGTTCCGATTGGACCTCGACCAGGTCTCCAAAACGGCCAACCAAAATTCAGAGTGAACTGCATTTATGTTAAGATCACTGCCAAAACATAGTCCATGTTTCATTTGGGTTCTAAACTTGATGACTGTTAGAACCACATCAAGATACTGGACTGTAAGCTGTCCCAGATGTGACTGTGGGTTTCTCCAGCAAATTCAAGTGTTTTGCTTGCTTATTTTTTTTTGCAGGTGGCATGAGGGACTTGAAGGGATTTGAGATCATGATTAGTGGAGCGGTCGACATTTGTATCGTCGAAGATCTGTCAAAGGCCAATATCACAAGGGACCTCTTTGAATATGGTGTAGTATGTAATATTTACCCCACATATCACAAGGGTCCTCTTTGAATAAGGTGTAGTATGTAATTTTTACCACACATACCACAAGGGACCTCTTTGAATATGGTGTAGTATGTAAATTTTTACCCCACATATCACAAGGGACCTCTTTGAATATGGTGAAGTATGTAATTTTGTACCCCACATATCATAAGGGACCTCTTTAAATATGGTGTAGTGTGTACTTTTTACCCCACATATCACAAGGGACCTCTTTGAATATGGTGTAGTGTGTAATATTTACTCCACATATTACAAGAGACCTCTTTGAACATGGTCTAGTGTGTAATTTTAATCCACATATTCAATCTCTCTGCACTCGTCGTAACTTGGTCTCATAATGTATAGCAGTCTAACGTCCTCCTTGTAATACGGGCAGCCATTGATACAAAAAAAATTCCCTTCCTTGAAAACCTCCAAGCAAGCCGCCAATATTCTATCAAATAGGCACATATTTTGTCATGACAAAATTAGTTTCTGTTTAACGAGGGTTGTTTACGGGAAACAAGAAGAAAATAATATTGAAAATAATGATAGTGACGACAATGACGATGACGACTATGATGATAGTATACATTAAGTATTGAGATAAATTCACGGGCTATACGATATGCTGGTATGTTCTGACTGACTTTGATTTTGTTGCGGTAGTGGTTTGTACTAGGGAGGCACAACAATCTGTTACATCTGACTATAAACGATTAGTCAACGTTTCGGTAAAAGAACTTCACAACGATATTGAAATTTGCAATTTGGACCTCATTAATGTTTTATAAAACTTGATATGGCAGGTAAATCGTTATCCTCAGTTAATCACTGCCATTGTAATCGTGCATGGAAACTGTTTGACCTTTTCACCTTTTGAGAATGAGGCGAGCATGCAAGTTGAGACCAAATGCAGCGGTGTTGATGATAGTAGTAGTAGTAGTAGTGTTGGGTTTTGCGGTAGTGGTAGTAATGGTGATCGTGATGGTTAGACTCTTGTTAGTGGAAGTGGTCGTGCTAGCAGATTTCGATGCACCAAATGTTACTCTTACGATGTTCTGGTGCTAGCAGTACATTTGTCCTCTTCCTCCTCCTCTTCTTCTTCATCCCTTTCTTAATTGATGATGATGATGATGATGATGATGATTGTCGGAGTTGTAGCAATAGTGGTTGTTGTTGCCTTTGTTATTATTATTAGTAGTAGTAGTATTAACTGTTATTGTTGTTGTTGTTGTTATTGTTGTTGTTGTTGTTGATGATGTTGTTGTTGTTGTTGTTGTTGTTGTTGTTGTTGTTGTTGTTGTTATTATTTTATTATTATTATTATTGCTTCAGCCGGAATTTGAGCAGATTGTTTACCCCATTAAAGATGGTAGTCTGTACCTGGTAACAATTCATAGTCTACCAAAAAAGATGGCTGCACATTCCCAGACTCACTTCTCATCGAGCATTCCCTGTGAAGGTACGTAACCATAGACAGAATATTGCTTCTCAAGGAAGATTGTTTCCCTTGTATTTTATATTTTTCGGTGCTTGTAGACTGCGCTTTAATACTATGCCTCTTGTAACGTGTAAAGCAAGCACAAGATTTACTACGAGAAATTCAAGTGATCTCGTGCCACAAATACGTCTGTCGAGTATATACATATATATATATATATATATATATATATATATATATATAAATGTGTGTGTGTGTGTGTGTTTGTGTGTGTGTATCTATGACCGTACGTAAGTACGTATATATGCAGCATAATACTGACTATTTCGACCGCAGCAAAAGCTAGGTAACAAAAATAGTAAAGTCTAAATCCTTGCCACAATCCATCCTCCGGAAGATAAACGCCTGCAACCAACAGTTAATATGAATCATGATGCGAAATATAAGTGGTAAAGATGTTGCAAACACATCCAAACAGCCATACAAAACGAAGACAAACACACACACACACACACACACACACATACACACACAAATGAGTATAGTCATTGAAATACATGTTCAAATTTTCCCTATGTCAACCGCACTCTTTAAAATTCCAATTCAAAATTTAAAGGAAATTAAAATTCTTAATATCTGAGTTGACTTCAGTAAGTGAGATAGACTCGTGTATTGGCGATTTTGAAAACTTCAGAACTTGATTCGAGCTTTGCCCAATCAAACCAGGTGTTGATGTGTATATAAAAAGATGCACACCAGTAACCCGCTCTTTTAAAACGCCCAGTCTTCGGAATACATTTGTTGTATTGTGCCGTTTAGGCAAAATGTCTTAAAGCGGGCTTAAGGCAACTAAAAAATGTAGTGTTTATGCAGCGATTAGTCGCCTTTTACGACACGCAGGAGGGTGCACCGGGTCTATTATACAGCCACATACCCACGGGGAGAGGGGGGTAGTGTCCATTGAGATCTATTTTGCAGTTCCGTAGAGACTGAATATGTTAAAGAATGAAAGAAAAAAAGAAGAAAAAAATTCAGTGTTTGTCCTACGTACATTTCTACGTTTCTTTTATTGCATTTTTATTATTACTCCACATAATACGCGACAGACGGTGTTCCAACATAGATAGATAGGCAGGTGTGTAGACACTGATAGATAGATCTGACGCGGGCTGTCCTGAACGGGTATCGAACCCGCGACCCTTATATTACGATCCCGACACTCTGCCAACTAAGCGATAGATAGATAGATAGATAGATAGATAGATAGATAGATAGATAGATAGATAGATAGATAGATAGATGGATGGATGGATGGATGGATGGATAGATAGATAGATAGATAGATAGATAGATAGATAGATAGATAGATAGATAGATAGATAGATAGATAGATAGATAGATAGATAGACAGACAGACAGATAGATAGATAGATAGATAGATAGATAGATAGATAGATAGATAGATAGATAGATAGATAGATAGATAGATATAGATATATAGGTAAGTAGGTAGGTAGATAGGTATGTTGGTAGGTAGGTAGGTAGATATTGATAGATATATATAGTATCGGCACTATACACAAGAAGCATATATGTGATTACTTTATATACTGAAGAAGTGAGTTATTCAAATAAATTGCATCTCTTTGTCCATCAAGTCACGGTCATTCGACCAATTGTGTATACAGACAATAAGGTCCTAATATACATAAAGCAATACATGTTTACCTTTTCATCAAGACCGCATTTGGCTAGCTTCCTTAGTAGTCGTTATAAACTATACACAAGTATAAGTCTTGATCTATTTCATATTATATAAAAACAGAGAGAAAAAAGGGACGAATAATGACCCTCCCGAATCCAACCTGTATTTACATACATTCATGCACCTATTTATCACCATTTCATAGATAAGCAAAGGCATATTCATCCTCAGTAACGCACTCGTGAAGAATATTTTATTTAGGACATATTATTGAAAGACAGTAATAAAGTGAGATAAGAAACTCATGATTAAGTACAATCCGTTACACTGATAGCCACTATATATTTAGTTTTCAGATGTAGGAATCTGTCAAGTAACGAGAAAATAAAATATACAATTTGAATTTGAAGAGATGAATAATAATAATAATAATAATAATAATAATAATAGTAATAATAATATTAAAAATAATAATGATAATAATAATAATAATAATAATCATATAACAACAAAACCAATCACAACAGCAATTATAGCAAATGAACTATCTATGTCGTATGCATTAGAAAACTGTTCGCTTTTATAAATTAAAAAAAAAATAAATCCAAATTTTCCAATTAAAATTTTCATACGCAATGCAATTTTCAGGTTCATATTAGTTTCATATAGGACATTGGGCGACAAATATGTGTAGCGAAATTGTAAAATTTTGAATACTCAGGAATTATATCTAAGTCTGGTGGATTTGTCTTTTCTTTCACTCGAAAATTCTTGATTCGATGAGTCTAAATGCCAATGGATGCGAGGAGCTATGTGAATTTCAGCGCAAAGCAACAATGATACGAGGCTGTATTGTAACAAAGTCCGATAACTCACACACCTTTAAGGAGCCTGGACATTGCATCAGTAAAGTAGTCCTTTTGCATCTCTGAAATCTTGGGTTCCATATTTGGCTTCGGCCCGTGCAATGTCAGTTGGTCACCTATCCAACGTCCTCCTGTATTCTCTAACATGAAGGTTGGTTGGTTTTATGGGTTTAACGCCATTTTTCAGCATATGATAGGCAATACATGGCGGCCAGTATCTGGTTAAGGAAGAACCCTGGAAACCCGGGAAGAACCAACGACCCACGAGAAGCTATTGGTAAACTTTTTCACATAACCACATTGGCCGAGCCCAAGACTCGAACCCACGCGGAAAGAGGTGATTTGGCAGTGATCGGTAAAAGCGAGCGCCTTAGACCAAAGGCGAGCGCCTTAGACCACTCGACTACATCGACAAAATCAGAGCCTTCTAAAACGTGTTTCTGTAAGCTGGAAGAGCTTATTGTTATACAAATAAATTGCATTTTCCATTACCCAACATATTTCAGGTGCCTCAGCAGCAAATTGGGTTGCAAACATTAAAATCAAGAAAGATTTTATGAATGGGACGATATTTGTGACAATTGATCCTCCACCGGCAATATTCCAATTTAAAGAGTTCACGTACAAGCTAAGACGAATTGGAAAGAATTCTAGATTTGAGGAAATGCGTCTTAATTCGGTGAGTAATGAACTTTACACACGCACGCATATAATCACGTACAACTTTACACACGGATACAAATAATTACGTACAACTTTACACACGGACACATAATCACGTACAATTTCACACACGCACACATATAATCATATATAATCATATAGAACCACGTACACTCATACTAAAAATGTAGAGTGCAAATATTATAACAAGAACTGATCAATTCGAAGAAGTAATGAAAGTTGCATGCTTCTCAAATCTAATTTTTTATTGTCGATTTTACAATATCTGAATGTTTAAGTGGACCAAAAAAAAGAGTTTTGAGATCAAGGTTTGTTACGCTACATACATTCACGATCTAGCTATAAATAATTAGTATACACCCACCCACCCACTCACTTCGAGAAGCGTGTATTATGTATGCTTCCCTTTCACTGTCTATCCGACCTTGTACCCATGGCTGCGTGCGTTCGAGCGTATATCCGTCCGGCCTTCCTGTATTAGTTGTAACTTATTTCAGTACACCTATTTAGACTACCTTTTCGTGTTATTGCATCCTGGAATGACGGTATGTCGAACATAATAACCTACTTTCCTGGACTTATTTAACATTAATTTAAAATACAAGCTCGTATTTTCCGTATCTTAAACCAGTGCTGGTATATCTTGGGATAAAGGTATGTGGAGCACAAAGTCTGGGTTGTTGTGACCTGCTTTCTAGGATTCATTCAAAGTTCTTTACAAATCTTACCCGGACCCTTATTTCTATATCCGTGTATCTATAACAATTAAGGTTGTAATGAATTGTGTATCTTGGAATGAAAATGTGTTACACTCCAAAACCATATAAATGTGGCCCATTTTCCCTGATTTTTGTATTGCTTATTTCTCAGTGTTGCCTCTCGTCATCAGAAAGTATACAGGCAGAATCCATACAAACATGCATTCTTTCTTCCTGGTTATGAAGTATGTATATATGTGTGTCTGTCTGTCTGTCTGTCTGTATGTATGTATGTATGTATGTATGTATGTATGTATGTATGTATGTATGTATGTATGTATGTATGTATGTATGTATGTATGTATGTATGTATGTATGTATGTATGTATGTATGTATGTATGTATGTATGTATGTATGTATGTACAGGTTTTAACAGCACATTAGAAAAATCCTGGCTATACAACGCCGAGAAAGTTTAAGTATGCCCCAAAACGCACACAAAACAAAGATCAAGGCAAACAAGGGTAAAAGCCTTACAAATAACAATGTCAAATTCAATTTTTTTTACAAATCGCATTCTTTTAAAAGTCCAAAACATTCCCAGCTGGCAAATCAGAACAGGGTGCATCCCAGGGAAAAACGTTTTATTCCATTTTTCGCCTCTTACGACAGGAAAGGGGGGAGGGGGAGGAGGCGCATTGGGCTATTTTTCGTAACCAAGCCCGCATGGGGGTTTCCGGTAATAATATGATATTATATTATATTATATTATATTATATTATATTATATTATATTATATTATATTATATTATATTACATAAATGTTATTTCAACTGATGGGATAAAAAGCATGATAGTTTGAAGTAAGAAAAATTCGTTAATTTTCCTTGATTTTCATTGCAGTATTACTGCAGCTTTGGAAACCTTACATTTACAGAGGAGTATGAAGTTGAGGTAAGACAAAATATGTAAACGAGAAACATTATTATTCACTGATATATGTAGACTTAATATATTAACAATATAATACAATAATACTTTTATCATAAAATTATTTTGAAATGGTAGCTACTTTGTTCAAAACTAGCAATGTCCAACTATGGTTGGTGATAACAAATAACTAATAGAGAAGAAGTGTATTAATACACGGTTTGCATTTTCATTCAAAACATGCTGTAAATATCAGTGTTACGAGAGGCAAAACAATATTTCAATGGAAAAATAGTTTAGTTACCTTTACTAACTGTGATACTGAGATAAGTTTTTACTTTAAAGTTGACTTCCTATAATGCACATCTCTTTCTAAAATGAAAGTTTCCCCCCCCCCCCACACACACACACCTTTTTCAGATTACCGATTCAAAATTTTTTTTAAAGTTCTCTAAGATTTACGTTTTTTAATAATATTACTTTTACTCTTACTAAACAAAATGTATTCATATATATTTTGTTCGATTTTGACGTCTATAATTTGCTGTTTTCTTGTAATAATGAATTTGCAAATCAATCGGTAGAGTTTCTGTATACATTCTCTATACGTCACAACAAATATCTTATTCCACAGGTACAGCCTTATGACCCATTTTGGAATGATAACAGGTGCAAATGTAAAAATATTGCCAAGCTTTGCGACACCTGTACGTGGACTAGGACGGGAATATTCACCTTTGATAGTAAGGATTATTTCAGCTTTTGTTTAAAATTTAATCTACTAGAGCGCTACACTGAGACATTTTCATAAAACTGAAAAATCATGGTGGGACTTAGTATTTAATTCAGTAGCTCCAAGGTGACATCACTCATTCTACTATAGTTAAAACAGTACATGGAACTAGAAATATGTGCACAGAACACGAATGCCCCCCCCCCCTTATTTTTATAATATATAAATTCCCTGACCTAAAAGAAAAACCTGCCCAGGTCTAACGGTCAAAAAAGTGCAACACTTCATGCCATTAGAGAAAAACGGCCGGGCTAGGGTTACTACTGTTGAGAACTGTATACAGGGGCATTAAAGTGGTGACAAACTCGATCGTACTTCTCCTGTTCTGGGTTTGATTCTCGGTACTGGCACATCCGAGTGTGACATGATTGTCCATCCAAGATCGGTGTTTTTTCTCTGGATTCTCTTGTTTCCTCCTCCTAAATGGCCAAGCCACGCTCCCAGCTGGGCCGTCCAGTGTATTACGTTATTAATTTTATTTTTTCCTATCAGCCCTGTGATGGGTCTAAGGTCAGTCACTGTGGCTCAAATGACTGATTGAATTTGCCCGGAGCAACTCTAAGGGCCTAAACAACCTGACGTGGGCCAAGACGACTGAGCGAGGACCTATTACAAGGTCAATAGAAAAACACTCTTAAATGACATTACATTTTTTGTTGTAATAATTGAACAAATCAACATAATGCAGTAATAGCCACCTCCCACTTTAATGTAGTTACATTAATTCAAGCATTGCAAGCATTGTATGACTTACGCAAGACAGTAAAAAAGCCAAAACGGTGACATGGCAAAACATTCTTTATATAGGACTTTTATAAAGGGCTTTTTATGTGAGTGCCACGTAGGTCCAATGTAAAACCATATATACAGTTCTGTATGAAATATGCGCTTTGTTATGATATGGTATGGGCTGCTTTCAGTTAAATACATATAGATGATTAATAATATTTGGTATAAGATGTGACAAAGTTTTGGTCAATAGATGTCAAGTAAATAAAAATGAAATTGTTCACATCTGTTTTGACAGTATTTAATTTATTTATTCTGTTTAAAGATATTAAAACGAACAGCCATATGTATGATTAACGTATGAATTTTGTTGGGCAGCAACGTCTGTTTTAATGGCAAGTACTGTATCCTGTAAGGCTTACCTCCTCTTACGCAACACATTACGATATCGATTTATGGAATGTGGTCCCCTCATTCTTCTGAGACAGGCATTTTTATAACGATGTGCATTTTTCACTTCCATATTGCTTAGTCATTGCCTAATAAACGACCTGCCTATTTCCCACGCTTTTAGGTATCACTACATTAATTTGACCAATCAGCTGTTATTGCATCCTATTGTATTCCCCAAGAAACATTTATATATTTCTCAAAATTTTCCTGGAGATTTGTTAACCAGTGAAGAATGTTACTTTGCATTAAATAAAAAGGAGCATTAAAGTCTAAACAGAAAATAAAATGTATATTGAGTTTAGCCTATTGAGTTTAGCCTATTTGTTTAGCCTATTGAGTTTAGCCTATTTGTTTAGCCTATTGAGTTTAGCCTATTTGTTTAGCCTATTGACTTTAGCCTATTTGTTTAGCCTATTGAGTTTAGCCTATTGAGTTTAGCCTATTGGGTTTTGCATAGGGTGATAAAGCAAACAGGTGAGATTTGTCGTTTCAGGAAAGGTCACTCGCACTACAATTTCTAGTCATTTCATTAAAGTTCAACCTGTTTTCAGAAAATACACGATAACCTATGCTAATTTTTTATACGTTGTGTCCAGGTTAGTGTCAAACATAATCTATGCTAATTTTTTATATGTTGTGTCCAGGTTAGTGTCTAACATAATCTATGCTATTTTTTTTTCCGGGTAAGTGCATAACATAAATTAGTCTTGGTGAATCAGGTCTAACTTTAACCAGAAAATGTTAAGTTTATGCTTAAATGTAAGTTTAGAATCCAGCGATCTGACCGGCTGAAATTTAAGTCCGACTTAAAATTAACCAATCAAATTTCTTAAGTCTGGACTAAATTTAAGATTTGTGTTGGTGACACAGAGATCTGAATTTATAACTAAAGCATTGGATTATTTTCGAACATGTAGAAACATGAAGGGAATATATAAGGAACTTAATTAGTATCGTAACACCTTTCAGTAAATGATCATGTTTTACCCTTAATTAATGTTGTCAGATTCCTTTGATTTATATAAACATATAATTGTCGTATTAATACCAGACTGTTGTGGAAGAAGAAGAAGAAGGAAAAAATGAGGAAGAAGAGTGATTTATTTTTAAACTGATTATAGCATACCAAGATCGCTTAATTCCACGAGATATAACATTCTGAAACATCTCAATACATAATTTCTACCTTATATACTCGCGTATAATTTTTTTCCAAATGCAAACAACATAGACCCTGATCTACTGGCGCATAATGCGCCAGCAGATCAGGGTCTATGTTGTTTGTTCTACTGATTAGTCCTTACAAACTGCATAGACCCAGATCTGCCGGCGCATTATGCGACGGCAGATCTGGGTCTTTGCAGTTTGCTGTTGATATGAAATTATACGCGAGTATATACGGTAACTACCATCAGCTCGTCTGCTGGCTTGGATTACAACAACGAAATTTAAGTCTGGATTTCCACTGATCTGGCCTGAATTTCACCAACAGAACTTAAGGCTTGACTTAAATTTAAGTTTCGAGTCCAGCAATCTGATTAGCTGAACATTAAGCCTGGCTTAAAATAGACTAATCAAGTGTCTTAAAATCTAAACTGAATTTAATGCTTATTTTGGTTAAACTGAGGTCTGCTTGACTAAATATTGACCAATCAAATATCGTATGTCTAGACCTAACTTATTAATGGTAAATATTGGAGTCTATTTTTTTTTCTCTTGTTCTATATACTCTTTTTCATATCTTGCTCATATCATACGCCCCATATTTCATATTTTGCTCTCTTGATCATCTCATTTGTTTCCTGTTTATTTTCTTGACCTATATGTTCCAGATCCAAGAGTCCGAACAAACAATGTCACCGAACTAGTGATTGAAAGTACAACAGCTGGACGTGACCTTACAAGAGATACCATAATTTTCCTGTCAGTGATGTCAATCATTATCTTAATTGTCATTATTGTATTTATTGTCTGGAGAAAAGGAGGTAGGAAAACTAAGAAAAAAATTCTCTTTCCTATCTCTCTTCTCTCTCTCTTTCCCAAACGCCATGAGATTCTCTGTTCATAATTTGTTGAGGTATAACTGTAACTTTCATTACAAGCTACAACAATAATTATACTAACAAAAACACTGAAAATCAAAATTAATAACAACAACAACAACATCAAAAACAACAACAACAACATTAAAAAACAACAACAACAACAATAATAATAATAATAATTATTATTATTATTATTATAATTATTATTATTATTACTTTGATGGTGATATTTATAATAATGATGATGATTATTATTTTCTTTTTGCAAACAGATCGTATTTAATTTTTCCTATTTAACTACAGCACTTCGAAAGACCTCATGTTTTGTACCAAGCGAACAAGATAGTGTGCCATTGGATTTAAAAAGACAGTCAGGTATGCGCAACTATATGAATAAGTACTTAAATACTTATGACAAATTCGTAGCTTGTTTAAAGGGAACTACTTGCTGTCACATATATATTGGTGTTTCAAGGGAACCACTCCCTGTCACATATATATTGGTGTTTCAAGGGAAACACTCCCTGTCCCATATATATTGGTGTTTCAAGGGAACCACTCCCTGTCACATATATATTGGTGTTTCAAAGGAACCACTCCCTGTCACATATATATTGGTGTTTCAAGGGAAACACTCCCTGTCCCATATATATTGGTGTTTCAAGGGAACCACTCCCTGTCCCATATATATTGGTGTTTTAAGGGAACCACTCCCTGTCCCATATATATTGGTGACAATATGATCTTGATGTAACTAAAAACAGTTAAGAATGCTGATAGCCGATTTGTCTGTGGATTAATGTGAATGAGTACATACCTGATGACTTTCGGGAATGACGACGTAATATCATGGAATTGCGTAATGAGAAAGGATGAGAATACTTCAAAATTTAAAATTGGCAATGTTATAACGATCGCATCTCCACTAAATGTTTGTCCACGCTATAAAATGTAATATACACTGCTATTGACTTAATGCTTCCCCGCGTTATGACACGTAATATACACCGTTATCGACTTTGTCATTCAGATATTTCTATTAGATTCAAAGCAATTTGTTCTCTAGGTTCGATTTATGGTTATTTTTATTGTACAATTTATTCACACAGTAATCGGAGCACCACGCGAATCGCGAGTCCCCGCCTAGTACCTATGCAATTTATAGAGGTGTCATCAGCAAAAACAATTTTCAATTAAAACAAATAATAAATATATCTGCGGATAATTGGAGAAGATAACATAGCTATCTCTATTATGCCTATATTTAGATTGATATTGTGTCCTTTCTGTATTCCATTTAATCGAAATTTATTTGACTCAATCATGTTCTCCTTCTACCAAATTACATATAAACTGCAATATTAAAATTCCTTCTTTCGCCTATTTCGAACGTCTTCCTTCAAATCTGGGTACTTCCGTGCCTCCCATCGAATTTTTTTGCCTTTGGTTCTAGGTTGGTTGGTTGGTTGGTTGCTTGGTTGCTTGGTTGGTTGGTTTATAACAGTACTTTCAACACATTAATACCTATATCATGCTGAGTAAATGGGATCTAAGTGTCACACCAAGGCAGTCTTCCCTGAGTGAGTATCGAACCCGCGACCATAGGATTAAGAGTCCGACGCTCTACCATACCGCGGTTACTGTATGGCAAAACACTGACAACGTAATAACAAGACTGACCAGACTTGGACATCTTACAGACGATGAGCGATATTAGGACCGTTATGTTCCCAGTTGTTGCGGCTGAGAAAACATAAGAATGTCAAACCATTGTAAGCATCCGCTCTCTATATTTATCTTATTATCATCTATAGATTGTCTTAAAAGAGTTTCACCCTATATAACATTTATGAAATGGGTTGAATTGTATAATAAACCACGAGCTGCTTGCATTGCATGATAATGAAATATTCGACCAGTTTAATAAACTGTATATCAGATGAACTCAAAACTGGGCCATTTTTATCACATGGAATGATAATGAAATATTCGACCAGTTCATAAACTGTATATCCGATGAACTCAAAAGTGAACCACATTTATCACGTGATTGTATCTGCCTTCCTAAATAAGATTACAATATGGCCGTATCAGATTTTCTTTTTATTCACATTGAGTCGTGCAATATGACTTGATCTAATGCCGCTAATCAATACACCCATTTGTATAAAGTCCCTAATGGGTGATGTATAGCCTCAGTTGTCATAAACTTACTGGCACATGGTCTTATATGAAGCAAACAAACAACAATGTGCTTTACAGAAAAAAAGCAAAATATCCTACTTGGACAAAACCTGCACAAATTCACTAATATGTGCAGTGACAGAAAGCATAGTTTGTTTTTCTTTCTACTTATGCGTGATATATATATATATATATATATATATATATATATATATATATATATATATATATATATATATATATATATATATATATATACGGCAACATTATCGGAAAAGAGTTATGAGAAATGTTGCGATAAAAACTATTTTCACTTTGCTTTATTTTCAGATAAAGTTTCCGACACGAAAAAGGGCATTTGTCTTGTAGTAAGTGGGGAAATGGAAGAATACAGCTGTCTTCTTTCTCCGCTTCAGAATCTCATTCAATCAACCGGTCGGTGCATTACTTGGGTTCTCGATTCGTCTTTCTCTTCAAGACAGAAGATGGTAGAAGTCAGAAAATCCGACATTATAGTACTTGTCACTGTTCCGGTTTACACCAAACCAGTTACAGACGAAGAAGGGAATTACTCGCATAGCGGAAATGATTTCCTGGATTGCATGCAGCACACACATGCAAAATCTGCACAAGGAGAAACATTTCGAGAAAAGGTGATTCATATTACAATCCATGATGTAGCTCCTGAACGTACCCAGTTCCCAGGTGTTCGACAGTTTCAACTACCAAATGATCTGGTTCCTTTTCTGGTAGACATTGGATGCTTCCAAGCTGCATTAACAAACGATTTTGTATTTCAGAGGCATCTGTGTCTGAACAGAGATGTCAGAACGGCTTTTGATAATTTAGTTGCTACCTGTCAGACATTAATTGACAAAAATCGCGTGGAGAATCAAAATATTCCAAGCAGAGAAAGATGTCAGTGTAAAATGCGAAGTAAAGATTATCATGGTAAAATAGAATCGGAAATACGGGCATCATCATGCTCGTATGCCAAAGATGGCACAAAACCGGATGACGTGGGGGACATAAATACACAGGGAATAAATCAGACTGGAAAGGATCTATCCATGAACGTATCATTTTCGGGATACCAAAGCCCAAACAGGGTCCAACCATTCGAAGATTTGAAGAATACAAGGAGTAACGATGGTTCATGTATTGGTCCTACACACGAACAAATGTTAAAATTGTCACTGCCTTTTTCATATAGAAATGATACAAGAGTGATTCGAAAGAAATATACCCATGATAGCAATTATGGAGTGGTACATCATGAGGGTGAACTGAAACAGAAGCAGCCATCTTCGTTCGATTGCAAAATAATGGAGACATTCTTAGACCAAAACAAACTCAAAGTTACATGGGACTGCCAATACGGGGAGGAGGGCGGTGTCTATGATGAAAGTAACGTTCCAGATTCTGGATTTTTCGAATGCATGTCACTGGCTGGGGCTCAATTTTTAGGTGCTTCGGACATTGATGAAACTGATCAGGAGGACATAATCAGCAGAGATATGTATTTGATTAACAGGCGTTATGATGACGTTATCAAACAGCTAAATAAGGGAGAAACGGTTTCTATCTCGGGAAATAGCGTCTAGGTTCAATAATTATTTTATATTGACAATTGAGGCTTATTGAACGTTAGGGCAATGCAATCGGAACATCCTCGGCAATATCCATTAAATCGCTGCCATTGAGAACTATATTCGGAACTACTTTTTTTCACGTGGCACAATATAGCGACGAAAGGAGATAAAGTCACAATAGGAACAGTGTCGGCCTTTTTGGTGAACTCCGCCGGAGGCGAATCACCAAAACCCATCAAATTGATGTGTATTCCTACAACTACATCCGAGGTTATTTCTCGACTTAATGGAAATGGCTGAGCGATGTTCTGATTGCAGAGCAATGGTTCTTGTTCATGTTATAACTGTTCTCCTAAATTGTCTATGCATATTTGCCAGTATCTGAATACACAAATGACTGAGTGAATGAGTGAATGAGTGAATGAATGTATGTATGTATGGATGGATGGATAGTCGATGGATGCAGGGATGGACGGATGAATTATTGGATTTATGTAAATTAGCAAGAATGTAACCATGTTTGCCTCTCTGTCGATAGGTATGCATTCTTTAAACATGCATACATGTTTCAATTAAATGCTAGTTTATGTGTACAGACTATTCAATAACTGAGTTTTGTTTTGACAAGTACATTTGCTTATTAATCGAGTGTGTAATTCTCTCAGTATTATTAGTAGTAGTAATAGTAGAATTAGTAGCATTATTATTATTATCGGAATAAACCACACAAAGCAATCTACCTTGTATTAAGTTAGAGGCATATTCGACCGTTGGAGACAGGTGCCTACCTGAGATGAAGATAACAAGGTTTCATGACCTTAAAACTGATAATCCGAAATGCTTCAAAAAGATGACCAAGTACACAAGCAAGTGCAATCCTTATAAAGGTCAAAAGTCTGCAAGAAAAGCTTATGCATCCTCCTCAACTTGTGTGCACACAAAAACTCAAATATTGTTTCTGCCAGAAATAACATATTTATTAACTGCCCCCGAAACACACTATGAATGAAAATGATAGTCCTCATTAGGTTAAAATGTACATTGCATTTTTTAAAATTGAAATCGTTTTGTTCATCAATATCCGTCATGACTTTTGGCATCAGCGTGCACTCACGTTAAAGAGTTTCGTAAATACGTTTGTTGTTGTTGATGATGATGATAGTGTTATTGTTGTTGTTGTTGTTGTTGTTGTTGTTTGTGATTAGTGAGAGGAACTTTAGTTCGATTAGGTACAGGAAGGTAGAACTGATTATGTCCTGCCGTACTGCACATAAATCTGACGTTCAAGTGTAACATACACTGACAATGACGGGATAACTTGGTTGTTATAGTTGATCAATTTAGGCATTGCATTTAAATCAGAAGACAGTTCTGTTCACAGAAAACCTCTAGAATAAACATACATAAAAACTTACAGGCGTTATCGAAAATATTTATCAATAAACACATGATGAACACCAACCAAGTGGGAATATTTTAGTCAATAAATACAGAAATGGCAAAAGTAAAATATATAAATGCACGGGTATATTCCTAGTTTACATAATTTTTCTAATATAGAATTACCGTATATACTCGCGTATGATTCTATACCAACGGCAAACTGCACAGACCCAGATCTGCCGTCGCATAATGCGCCGGCAGATCTGGGTCTATGCAGTTTGTAAGGACTAATCAGTAGAACAAACAACATAGACCCTGATTATGCGACGGCAGATCAGGGTCTATAATGTTTGCATTTGGACCAGGATTATACGTGAGTATAGACTGTAAAGTTTACGGCAAAGCGATCAATATCGGGATATGTCCCCCATTACTCTCACAACACCTGCCGGACATGCTAAGGGAGATAACATGTATGGCTAATGAGGATATCCGCAAAGAAGCATATACGAGTCCTGGGTAAAAGCTTCCTTTCCAGAGGTCAATATATATGTCACTTGTTGAAGTATTTACTGGTCATTGTCACCCTTAGAATGCGTAAATGGCAGATATTGGGATAGGATTAATGAACTGACACTACATCGTATATAAGAAGGACGTTATAAAGGACCAGGGTGTTAGGGGCCGACCATTTACTTTCCGGGGGGTGGGGGCGATTGAGGTTTTTGCTATAAAGAAAAATGTCCGGCCCCCAAATAGCTTGAAAGGAAAAAATTCTTGCTCTGATTTGTACAAAAAAAGAACTAAATATATCGATGATATTAAAATAAAATAAATTATCGTGAGGTAAAAGAAAATTAAATGGTCGATCTCTTAGACGTAAAATTAAATACCCGTTTCTTTCAAGGGCGTGGCATTCAGGACTGTTTTACTAAATTTTCTTAAATATTCCTCAAATTAAGCTATTACATCATATTGCTTACGATATTTTTGATTGCATTGGGAGTTTTGTTCGAGTTATTGATAACAGAAAAGATGAAAACTGACACCATACTTTTAAAATCATAAATCTAGAAATCCTCATTTAATGAGTATTGATGATTTTATTACTTTAAAAAAAAATACTACCAAACAAGCAATAAGAAAGATATTTAAAAACGTCAATTTGAGGAAGAACATCTGAGATGTTTTGTGAAACTGTGGCGTGGATACACAATCATATTTTTTCGCCAAAATTAACGGACTTTTAGCGCTGCAATTAACGGAAATATTATTTGCTCACTCTTTATCCAGATTTGTGTTGCGAAAGTGTTCATGACCCATTTTTTTATTTTCTTCATTTTTCTTTTATTTTTGCAGCTTTTAACTTAACAACTTGTAGCTACTTCTCAACCTGCACAAGCAATCTACTTCAAAATATGTTCCTATAAGAGCCTGCAAGGTTTCTTTTGAGAAAACAAAAACAGTTCATGAAGGTACATGTATTATCTATACATGTATGTAAGAAAATCTCCGAGAAAAAGATACAAAATGCGAGTGTAAAACAACAATACATGCCCGTAGAAGTTATGGTTTTATCGCTTTAAAGTGATGCACTTTTCTAAATTTGGAGTCTTGGAACTCAATAGCTGTAAAACCAATTAACATGCTCGAATGCTATATACTACATTGCGTTCAGGGTTTAGTTTACCAAAAGAGATTCATTTAAAAAATCATTTGCATCAAAACGACAGTTTTTTGAGTGTTGATAAAAAAAAGGTCATACACTCTTTTTCCAAAAATGTCCAAATTATAACGTCGTCAGAAACTCAGCTAAAGGGACGTTACTCTTTGAAATAGTGGTATCCTCATTAATAATCGGAACTCCTTTGCTATCCCTTCATACGAATATTTTCAGAGCAGTATAAAAAAAATTAATATAGCCGATAATTTTTCTTTTGTTTATTATCCTCAGTTTCCTACCTAAGAGTTGAATCAATAATGCAGTATATAATTACAAAAAACTGTCTCTATAGCAACACATACTAGTACTCTGTGTCTCCATCCATCTCTCTATCGCCACCTCTTTCTAAAATTGTGTCCCCAAGCTTTTCGAATAAAAGGTACAGGTTATGTGATCCCACACATTCCTTCGTGTGTGCGTAATAGCGTAATGTCGCGCAACTCCTCCTATACCGTTTAAGACAAGGAACTTTGAGATATGATCGGGGATTGTCTGTCGATGTGCAGAACAGTTTTAGAATTTCAATCTACCACCTGGGGGTGGAGAGGAGGAGGAGGAGGAGAAACTTTTGCATATATGTAATTGTTGCAAATGAACTATATAGTGATTTCAGGAGTTGTGTAATGCCACGCAACTCTTCCTATACCTTTTGAGATAGAGACTTGAAACTTTAGGATATGAGTTGTGGTGGTCTGTAGATGTGCATAGCAGGTTGAGAATTTTGATCCATCGCATGGCGACAGAGTCTGGGGGTGGACATTTATACATGTCTGCATAATTAGTGGCGTAGCAAGAAATTCAGCCCCCCTCCCCACCGCAAATCTTAATTATGGGACCCCCTCCCAATGAAAAAAATTGTTTGATGGAAATTTTGGGCCGCCACTGGGCCTGGGTGCCCCAACTTCCACTCCTGGGGGAGTTGCTGGGGTTGCTTGGACGGTTGCTAAGCCACTAGGCATAATCGTGGCGGAGATGTTGATAATTGAGTAATGCTGTACTACTGCAGACTTACTTTATTTGATTTGTGCCATCAGTTTGATGGTATCCATCATGAAGAGATTCCTTAGTTCTCAGACATATGTATTTTGACATTTTTTTTACGGTTATATCTTTTTAATGTGCTTAATCTTCAAATGTATTTTGCACATTTTACTTAAATCAAAATAGTCCATTTTTTGTAAAGCCACGAATATAAAACCTATTATTACCAATGAAAAACAGCTTTAAATAAGTACGTTTGCTTCTTGATTCACTCATCGATGTCTCATTTCTGTACGGTATTTTCAACCCTTTCATAATGATGATACATATATATTGTTGTAAATAACTAATAAACAAAATATTTTGATGCCAATATCGAGTTTGTGTTGTGAAGCCACCAATATTTATACATTGTATTACTTGTCGCTGACATTTTCTTCCATAATGAGACCGCTTTAAATGACTACCTTAAAATATGTATTCATACAACTTATTGCATATGAAAATTAAACTGAAATAACATCCGTATTCATACAACTTATTGCATATGAAAATTAAACTGAAATAACATTCGTATTCATACAACTTATTGCATATGAAAATTAAACTGAAATAACACCAGTATTCATACAACTTATTGCATACGAAAATTAAACTGAAATAACATTCGTATTCATACAACTTATTGCATATGAAAATTAAACTGAAATAACACCCTTATTCATACAACTTATTGCATATGAAAATTAAACTGAAATAACATAAATTATTGCTGACAAGTACAAGTACAAGTACATTTCCCATAGCGTCACAGACTTCAACCCACCTGACCTTCAAATCTCTTGGAAACGAGATCACGTTTTCAGCGTGATTTCGGAATGTCGAAATCGTGAATCCCTCTGAAAAAACTGTTTCGAGCTTATCAGCGTGCATCGCCGGTTGTACCCATGTCCGCTGTGTTGGTTTTCCCTAGCAACCATCCATCACCTCCGTCCCTCTCCTGCCCAGAAATTTAATAAATTGGAAGGCAACATGAGTGAATTCATGCAACAGCGATTACATGCATCAAGCCCTCAGAGACTTAAGCAATTATTTTTCAACTTACCACAACAGTACATTAAACTTAAACAGATTCGTGTTTTGGATTTGTTGAAACAGAGATTTCGAATTTTATTGATCAAGAGCACTAGCGATTTAGAATTTACTAGTTTATGTTTGTTTCAGAGGATTTAAAGTTCCTTTCATTTTCTTCACACTTTTACTGAATATTTTACTGACAACGGGATTTTTCTCACTGGAATATGGTCATTTTACTGAAAACGTGATTTATCTCATTGGAATATGGTCATTTTATTGAAAACGGGATCTTTCTTACTGGAATATGGTCATTTAACTGAAAACGGGATTTTTCTCACTGGAATATGGTCATTTAACTGAAAACGTGATTTTTCTCATTGGAATGGTCATTTTGCTGCAAACGGGATCTTTCTCACTGGAATATGGTCATTTTACTAAAAACGGGATCTTTCTCACTGTAATAAAGCCATTTTACAGGAAACGCGATTTATCTCTCTGGAATATAGTCATTTTTGTAAGTTAACTTTGGTCTAATTGCGTACGTAAGTAGAGTCGATTTTGTCACAGTTATTCACGTTTCTCGTAGTTGTCTTTCTCATCTGTGTTACGACCCTATGGTATGAACAAACGTAACAAAAAGAAAGTGAAACCAACAATGTTTGTAAAAATCAACAAACAATTTATTCTAAATAATTAATGTGAAAATCAAAATACACTTACAGTATCGTGTATTATAATCCAAATAATCCAACAATTATTAGTGTCCTAATCGCAAGTCCTGTATATGTAGAAACTATCATCTTTAAGAATATTCAGAGGCATCCGAGAAAGTCCTAAATATAACTCCAGGTAGCTCTGATGAATGGTCAAATAAATAATTCCTTTCGAATTATCTATACAGCATGGCATTACAGCAGCACGGCTATTATTTCAAACAATCTGATGATTCCAAAAGCTGATCATAAATAACAGTTCTTTGCAACTCAAGATCTAAGATGGAATGGAAATAATTCGTATATTCAGGTCTTTTATACAACTTGCAAATGGCACATTTCGCAACAGGAAACGTGTCATATTATGACCCAGAATGCAATACTAAATGCGTCTATTTCATGGAAAATTACTCCAGGTACAGTAAACAGCGCTGATCTTGAACAACAGGTCAATAAACATGTTGTTATTTGATTAATAGTACAACTAAACCCAACTTAAATATGACTCACTATTTGACACAATTTTAAAGTAGAGTCATAGGCCAAAAGTTTAGGCACATTATAGATTCCATATACATAATTCCGTAACATCTGTCAGTCTTAATTTCAACAGATTATAATTTTAACTGAATTCTTGCTTCATTTCGTTCACAAATATAACAATTTATGTAAATGCCATGCCACATGTTCATTTTACAAGACTTGATCACATGTTACATTTTTTTTTTCTTTCTCTCATTCTTTCAAAAACTAAAGTTACTGTATGAAGAAACAAAAATTCATCGTATTTTCATGTATTTTTCCATGTTGTTGTGGATTACCTTTATTGGTACATTCGATGATGTTACCATTGCTTGCATTATTAAGTGGCCATCATACCCGCGCAGGTAATGAAGCACAACAGGAATTTGTGTTTTGTTCGGATAAATTAGTAACTGTAGATTATATACACTATGTGCGGCTCCTCTGTACGCACCATGTGATGTGGAAGTAGTCGCTGACTTTTTCATCGGTGGAGTTAAAGGCGCCATCACAGATCCAGTAATGAGTGTCTGTTGAAAACTTGCTCATCATCGCAGGTCATGCGGGCGAGTAGAGATGTTGTCGGATGCATTTCGCTGTAATCTCGAACGATACAACATTGGTGGCTCAGTAGTTCCGGCACATCTAACAACAGTATAATGAAACCCGCATGGGAATTTTTCCATAACTTGGACTGTATTTGCGAGAACCTCAGGACCGTCCACCGCAATGTTAAGACTTTCGAAGTCTGCGTAAATAATATACAGGACTTTCATTTTTCGTTGCACCGCGGTAAATTTGAAAATGTTCTTGCCAGGTTCTGGCATGATTGTACGCTGCGGCTTTTCACTGATTCCACTGCAGTAAAAGTCATGGTCGTCAAGCATATGTTGTGTGGTAAATAAATGCAGGCAACATGGATACTTTCGTGTTGGTATACAACTCGATCCGCAAAAAGGTTTGTACGGGGAAATATGAAACTAAACTTCTAAGTATCTGGAAAGCATCCATCCTGAAAATCCTCTGGAGTATTTTTCAAACTTCTATAGAATCTTAGCGTAACTCTAACAATTTCATTATTAATTGTCTCGGTGTCTTTATGGCTCAAGATTACCCAGGCACCACTATGAAACCATGGCTGTGATGTTATAGATAGTAAAAAGCTATCGTTGGTTACATGGCCAGATTACTCGATAATTTTTGAAAAATCAATGATGGATATAAATAAAAATAGAAACAAAATATTTTTTAAATAATGGCTATTTTTTATAAAAAATTTCAGAAATTATACAATGTTTTAAATCAAATAATAATTATAAGAAGAAAAAAAAGAAAAAAAAGTCTCAATTTTTTTAAAAAATGTATGTAGTAAAAACATCGTCATTTTAAAAACTACTTAAATATAAGTGGGCCACATCAAAGGAGAAAACTCAATCAAGGCAAATAACAGCATTTATTAGAAAGGACTACAATGACTAGAATTAAAAAAAAGGGAGACGAAACCACTGTTACAAAATTGTCTGAATCATAAAACGGCATGTTCTTGAAGTATAGATATATTTATCCATTTCTTTTATTACATGCCAAACATTCCATTATAATGCAGTCTGTATAAAAGTGGCTTAGTATTTAATTTTTGTTAGCTTATATTTAAGTAGTTTTTAAAATACGATGTTTCTACTACATACATTTTTTTTAACATTTAGACTTCTTTTTCTTCTTCTTCTTCTTCATATAATTATTATTTAATTTTAAAACATTATATAATTTCTGAAAATTGTTATAAAAAATAGCCATTATTTAAAAATATTTTGTTTCTATTTTTATTTATATTCATCATTGATTTTTCAAATATTATCGAGTAATCTCGATATTGTATTACTTAGTTTCTACATACATACGTTAATATTTCTTTCTGTCTTTTGGTGTATGTAGAATCTGAGTAATAAAAGATTCAGGTTATAATAATAATAATAATAATAATAATAATAGTAAAAGCCTTGTCGTTTATGGACTGCATTATACAGTCTACATTATTGTGGAATGTTTGACATATAATACAAAAGGATAAATATATCTAGACTTAAAAAACATGACATTTTTAGGATTCAGAAATTTTTTTTATTTTACTTTCATCTCACTTTATTTTAATTGTAGTCGTTATAGCGGTATCTTGCATTGTATATACCGTATAAACATAATGACCTTAGTTTTATCTCCGCGTCATTTCCCTGCAGCTCATCGTCTACATTAGGCTGCTCCATCTCCTAAACATAGCACGTATTTGTCATGGCACTCACCGTCAACTATAAAAAAATTGCACGATTGGAGCAATGTATAGTTCAAAATTTGTAAGGTATGAAAGGATTACATAATTTCCTGTGAAACTGTAATTGTGCCAGGTAAATACTTTTGGAAACTGAAGATGTGGTACAATTCAAAAAGGATCGGTTGCAGACTATAATCTACATTACTTAGTTTTTGTAATCCTGTACGGGACAACAATAATATATACGTGTGTGTGTGTGTGTAAAAAAATGAATATAGAATTATATGCAATGAATTTAGCACATTTAAAATAATTTAAATTCAGAACGCCAGTATTGATGTATGTGTTTTTAATTAAATGTTGTGTCAGCTTATTGCAATTGTCAAGTTACAACATGTAAACACTTGATATTACATTAGTTTTTACATGTAGCGCATCATACAGAGAAATATTTGTTAATTATGAATACCATTGGGTAGAAAAAAATTAAACTATATCTCATCATGTTTTTGTTAATTTATGAAAGTAACCTCCTGCAAGAGCTTGTCTTTACCATAACTGAGTTACAAGTTTAAGTGGGCTATTATTAATGTTTTGTGCATCATTCATCCCTCTGTTTATCAGCCACAACTTTTATATATAATGAAGTTTTGTTCCTAAACATCATTTATAGATAGTTCTAATCAAATATCACATGGATGATCCCAATATAATTATTTTTGAGTTGGCAGTTGACTTTGATCCTGTCTGCAATATGTCAACTATTGCTAGAAGGGAAAAACACAGTTTGTTTTTCATGAATAGAGGGGAAAATAATAAATCCAACTTGCCAGTCCATTTACCCATCACACTTTTGATTTTTCTCTGTAACTGAAGCCATTTGAGATGGAGGCATGACAACTGATATAAGAATAATCACCCTTCGAGGGTGTGTTGCATATTGTATTTGGATCTTAACATTATTTTCAAAGTCATAGCTAACATTTAAAGTTTTTAATGTCAGCTTCACAACACAAACCCATTTTAGAGGAACTAATCTTTATCCCCATGTTATTGAATACTATATATAATTTTGAAGGTGATTTGTACATTAGAGTCTAGATGGTCAAGATTAAGGTCAGAGGAATATTTAGTTTCTTCCAATCAGGTTGTATTACTACACAACACTTGTGATAAGGAGATATTTTAGTGCACATGTATTTTGAGTATGGTTATCATGTTTATATATGTAACAACATTGCTTTCGTTTGTAATTAAAACGTATACTAAATCAATGTTAAATTTAAACAAATAATGCATGTGACCTATGATGCTAAATAAGTTTGGAGTGCTGCTAAAATCAAACTAGCTGCGAAAAACAGGAGATCTGGACTTTATAGATATTTTATGAGGTAGAAAATAGTGGAAAACAAAATGTGAAATGCATCCTATGTGCAATAGAGTTAGCTCACTCAGGTAGTAGTACAGGCACAGTGGCAAATAATCTAGAGCACAAATGTGCATTACTTCACTGAAACTGTTTTTGTTTTATAAAAATCTTGACTCTACAACCAATTACAGCTTTCAAAACTCCCATACTTTCTTTGAAAGTAAAAATAAAATGGTAAAACTGCACTGTAAAACTAGCCACAATGTGTACACGTCACCTGAGACCTCTGCATCTTGTAGGCGAAGGTTTCAAAAGTGTGTTGGGCTAAATCATTCACATGGTTTCCTTTTTTAATTCGTATTTTAAATTCATTCTGATATGCAGTAAATTACGATAAGCTTTAGAAAGTGAATGTCTGCTTTGCCAGTCTTGTCTACGGGCGATACTACATTGTCTAATCTTCTTGTGCCATTTTAGATCTACGGGTCATAGGTCAGAAGACCTTATGGGTTGGTCTGCTTTCCATCGTTCGTCGTCTGTCGTCCGATGTCCGTCTGCCCATTAGTACAAGTTTGTTAACACTACTCCTCCTAAACTACTTAGAGGATTGCCGTGAAATTTTACACACACGTTCATCCCATGTCTAATTCGTCCTAAATGAAAATGGTACTGGTTAGACATCCAGTATGGCAGCCACAGTTGCCATCTTAAAAATCTTGTTATCGCTACTCCTCCTGAATGGATGGTCATATCAACATTTGGTTTTCACGAAAAGACTTCTTATGATGCCTATTTGGTCCTAAATGAAAATAGTGCCGAATTGATGTCCTATATGGTCGCCACAGCGGCCACATTGAAAATCTTGTTATTGTACGTCTCCTGAATGGAAAGTCATAATAACATGGGGTTTTCACCAGAAGACTTTTTGTGATGTCTAGTTGGTCCTAAATGACAATGGTGCTGATCTAATGTCCAATATGGCCACCACAGTAGCCATCCTAAAAATCATGTTATTGCTACTCCTCCTGAATGGATGGTTATATCAGCATGGTTTTTCCACTAAAAGACGTCTTAAATTGTCTAGTTGGGACTAAATGAAAATGGTGCTGCTCAGACATTCAATATGGCCACCACAGTAGCCATCTTGCAAATCGTGTTATCGCTACTCTTCTGAACAAAAGTCATATTGCCGCGGGAGGGGGGGGGTAGCAGAAGACTTCTTATGATGTCAAGTTGGTCCTAAATGAAAATGGTGCTGCGCAGATATCCAATATGGCCAACACAGTGTCCATCTTCAAAATCTTGTTTTTCCTACTCCTGAATGTGTGGTCATATCAACATGGGTTTTTTACAAAAAGACTTTTTATGATGTCTACTTGGTTGTAAATGAAACGGCTGCAAATCTGACAATCTGATGTCTAATATGGCCACCATGGCAGTCATTTTGAACATCTTGGTATTGCTACTCCTCCTAAATGGAAAGTCATACTGAAATGGGATTTTCACCAGAAGACTAATTATGATGTCTAATTGGTCTTGAATGAAACTGGTGCCGATCTGACCTTAAATATGGCTGCCACATTGAAAATCGTGTCACTAATTCTCCTGAATGGATGGTCATATCAGCATGAGATTTTCACCAATAGTCTTCTAATGTAGTTTGTCCGAAATGAAAATGCAGATCTTACATCCAAAATAGCTGCCATAGTATCTAAATTAAAAATCTTATTGGTCAAGAATATCGGAGATGGTTTAAACACTCAGCAGTTAAAAAAGAAGAATTGGTCTTATCTTGAATTCCTGGAACTTCTTTCAGACAGTAGAACGTCAGTCCCAGGATTTGATTCTTCTACCATTTTGGAGGAGTGTATTGTGCTATGGCACAGACTGTCCATTAACTTTTCTATTCCCGCCCAATAACTTCCGCTCCATAGCATATACGTTTCCAAACTTTGTGGATAGCTTGTACTTCGTAAGGAAGAACCCTCTCTTTTATGGTATCAAAAGGCCAAAGGTCAAGATCACTTTATTGAAAGAAGAAAATAGTTTCCACAAAATAACATTAGTTCTACATTACAGACGTGAATCAAACTTTGTGGATTGCTTACACTTGGGGTAAAGAATGAGCTTATTGATTTTGGGATCGAAAGGCCAAAGGTCAAGATTACTGTAACTTAGCAGACGATCAATGGTTTCTGCACAAAAAATTAAATTTTCGACCATGTACCTTCACCAAAGCTGCTCTTAAATAAAAATTGTGCCGCTCTGACATCCAGTATGGCCGCCATCTTGAAACTCCTATCGTTGTGCCTCTTTGATTGACTTGGAGGTTTCACCAGAATACTAATTATAATATCTATTTGATCTTAAATAAAAATGGTGCCGATCTGACTTAAAATATGACTGCTACAATGAACATATTGATAATGTTGTCACTAATTCAGCTGAGTGGATGGTCATATCAACATGGGGTTGTCACCAGAAGTCTTTCAATGGTGTCTTGTTTGTCCTAAATGAAAATGTTACCGATCTTACATCGAATATGGCTATCACAATGGCTACGTTGAAAATCTTATCGCTCAAGAAGATGGTTTCAACACTCAGCAGTTAAAAAGAAGAAATGGTCTTACCTTGAATTCCTGGAAATTCTTTTCAGACATCGCCGAGTATTCGAAGGAATTCGCCATTACGGATTACTCACATCTCACCTCTGTCCGCGTGGGTTCGAGTATTGGCTGGACGAATATGGGTATATGAGAAAGCTTGTCAGTAGCTTCCCGTGTGATGGTGGTTCTTCCCGGGCTCTTCCTCCACCAAATATACAGGCCGCCTTGTATTGCCTATCATGTGCTAAAAATGACGTTATATCCCCCAAATCACAACTCATTTCGGACAGTAGATGTCTTGTTGATGGGTTGCCATGAGACTTGGTTCAAATTGTTTGTGATCAGCTGACGATGCTCCTATTGATAAATCACTTAGCTCATACAATTTGAGTTGGAGTTATTGTCCTTTTCTACTTGATGCCTCATGGTGTGTTTGACAGAATCCTGTAAACATATATAGTCTTGTTGTTTTCAATGGATCTCCATAAAACTTTGTACATGTTATGTGGATCCTTTGAAGATGCTCAAACCGACAAATTATTGCACCGTCCAAATTGTTATTTGCAAGAGTTATTGCCCTTTTTTACTTTCATATTGTGCAATGTATAAACAAGTTCGTGAATGCAAATAGTCTGCCGTTTTTAGTGGATTGCTGTGAAACTTAGTACATATTATACTCATAATCACAAGATATGCTGCTTCACCAGTCATTTGACTCATACTGTTTTCAAAAGAATTATGCGCATTTTTGACTATAGACTCATCTCCGTCAAGTGATAGGAGTGGAAGGCAAAGTATATTTACGTGAGCAAATTGCTCATTATTCCTCAATTTGTTTTCTTAAGTTTTCCATTTATTTGCATATGAAAATACAAGATTTTGGCGAAAAATGAATTGCCTGGCTTTGCTTTCATAAAATGTTTTAACTTTAGTATGTAAAAATTCTATTAAGACAGATTAAAGGCCATTATCATAATGTTACGTCATAACATAACTACCTTGCTTTGAAACGTCGGTTCAATGCAATTATGCTTGTGCTGAGATTGTACACTATGTTGAGACGTTTAATGAAAGCGGGATTTGATTGCGACTTGGCTCCAAAACCTTTTAACTCTGGCCAAATACTCTACAAATTTATCTCAAATCCTGCATTGCCACATTCTCCCACTAAAGTGTTGAGACATTTTTGGAAGAAGACTGACCCCATTTTTGCTGAGAATTTTGTTTTTTCTCTTCAAGTAGGCTATTGACAAATCTCACTTCGGCTATTCTCACTAGACGTTGTTAATGTAGATGAGAATGTGTAGCTGTGGTGAGATTTATACCCAGTATATTCCAATAGCACTGGATGACTTCGGATGTTTATTCGTTGTTTGTGAAATTTGAAAATTATTTTAACATGCAGTATTAATTTTATTCTTTTATTGTGTTTTTTCAATGACATTTATTTTTCTGAATGGATCATCATTTTTCCATGTCAAAATTGTGTGCTTACGTGACAAACTAGTCAAAAGTAGTACAAGGCCGTCATTTTTCTATGTCAAAATTGTATGCTTACGTGAAAAACTAGTCAAAGAGTAGTACAAGGCCTGTCCAAGGTTGAATTCTTAAAATTTTATATACGCCTGTCTCCCAAAGGCTGCATCTAGCATCACAATTATACAATATACCCAGAGGATTGATGCTATTCATGAAAAGATATACACAATTATACAATATACCCAGAGGATTGATGCTATTCATGAAAAGATATACACAGTTATACAATATACCCAGAGGATTGATGCTATTCATGAAAAGATATACACAATTATACAATATACCCAGAGGATTGATGCTATTCATGAAAAGATATACACAATTATACAATATACCCAGAGGATTGATGCTATTCATGAAAAGATATACACAATTATACAATATACCCATAAGATTGATGCTTTTCATGAAAAGATATACACAATTATACAATATACCCATAAGATTGATGCTTTTCATGAAAAGATATACACAATTCCCCATTGGTTGATTCCTATAATGAACTAACCATTTTGACTTTAAAGGGTATACTTTTGGGGTACACAGTAACTATATGAATATTTAATAATTTCTATGTTTTTAGATAAATCGGTGTTCACAGTTACATGTTAGAATTTGTTATTTATTAAAATGAGAATTTGTTATTTATCAAAATGAAAAATTTCAAATACACACCCGACTAGTGACTCCTTGCACGAGGGGCTCTATACTTTACCGATTAGGTGCATTAGTTTTTTAAAATAAATCCGATTTTACCACATGGTAAATCACTAACATGTGTGTTTTATTTTTAGTATTAGGGTGGGTTAGGAATCCAATATAAGTACTATCACAAGATCTTTTTTTATTGATATCAATATTGTATAAGCTAATATATTCTACTAAAGCAAAGAAGTGGCCACAATGGAGATTACTTGAGAAAACCTGCGTCATTTTAAATAGTATAGTACGCATTGAAAATGGAGATAGAAATCAAAACTATTGACATTCTTTTTAATTTTCATACTTATTTATATACTGAAGACTATAAAATGAACAGAAGAAAGATCAAATGACTAGTAAAGAACAAGCTATTGGAAGCATAATTTTATATTGTATTGTTTCTACTGTTAGATATTATGGGCAAGAACGAAGCACGTCGGGGCGAACTTGCGAGTCCCGTGTATTTCAGGCGAGACCACAACATCCAACAGTACGAACATTATAATTTAAGTATTATAGCATTTCATCATTTCTCCCGTAACTTTGCTGGTCGTAGGGGCGCCACTGATGACTTTGCGACAATCTCTCTCCATTTCGCCCTGTTCTCCACTGCTCTTTGGGACTTTGCAAAGTCCATGCCTGTCCACTCTTTGATATGGTCTTCTCATCTCTTCTTCTGTCTGCCTCGTTTTCTCTTTCCTCTCACTGTGCCCTGTAGGATTGTCTTTGACAGGCCAGTTGAGCGTGAGACGTGACCATACCATCTTAGTTTGCGTTTCTTTACAGTGGTGAGCAGATCTTCATAAGGTCCAATTGCGCCTTGGATTTTAGTGCGCACCTCCGCATTAGAGACGTGGTCTAAGTATGAGATTTTCAGAATCCTTCGATAACATCTCATCTCTAAGGCATGGATTCTTCTCTCTAATTCTGCTGTTAGGGTCCATGTCTCACGCGCATATAGGTATTATACACCCACTATTATATACCCCATTTATTAAATAATAAGTCATTCTTAAACTGTTTTTGACCAAATTAAAGTGAATAATAATATGAAGATAAATCCTCTTCCAGTTATAGTTATGACTTGGTCGCGCATAAATACATAGAACGAGGTAACGTGATTTTACGTACTGTTGCATCATGATAGACCTGCGGTGACGTCATGCTTCGTAACGACAAACTTTCTGAGTCCTACCGAATGCTCTCCAGTGATACAGGTATGCACAGACCGTTTTATCCTGTGATCAGCCTCATGTTTTATTTGAATTTTGTCGAATACAGAAGGAACGTTATCAATAACATTGCAATAGTTGCCGACTAAAGTCTTAACATTGATATATTTTCCGTTACTGTTTGTTAATCTCTCACAACAGAATACGGTAAAAACAAATGCAGGTGTTTCTGCAATAAAGTGTCTGATTTCAACTTGTGGTCGCAGCGGAGTTTCAGACAAGAGAGAGCTGTCCCCCAGGGAGCACTTTGGAGTCCTACGTGTGCATACAAGTACCCAGTAAGTGCTTGAAAACGACCAATAAGTTGAAAATGTATCGGACCATTCCATGCAATATATTTTCATAGGAAATCGTGAGTTGTGTATAACAATGTAATGTGCAAAGCTTTAAAATGTCATGTTATTCTATAATAATCGAAATTAAAACCTATGATTGTTTTGTATAGTAGCTAAAGCTTCTGTATGGTATAGATACGTTTCTTAGCTCTACTGGTCAAAGACCAGAAGAGCTTATGCCATGGCCTGTCTGTCCGTCCGTCGCTATCTGTCAGTTAGCAAATGTTTGGTATCGCTACTCTCCAGGAACTACTTAATGAAAGTCAGTGGCAGAGCGAGGGTTTGAGGCGCCCGGGGGCAATGTTCTTTAGTGGCGCCCCTACTTTGCCACAGAGAAAAGTTTTTATGTCACTTGCCAACTTCCAACCAACCCCCCCCCCACCCCCCATCTAATCTTTGAAACCTGGTTCTATCGTTGTCAAATTGACAATCTAGCATTGCTCTCTTCGACAGTGTGTGACACGCATGCTGAAGTAAGATAGAAATTATATTTATTTCACCAAACTTTAACATTGAGGTCTATGGAAAAACAATTGGTACCGTGATACTATTTACAATGCAAAGAAACAAAAATTTGTACATGTACACCTTTTTCGAAAAGGTGTTCGTGACGGTCTACAAAGTAAAAGAAATTGTGCATGTACACATTTTAGCAAAATGTGTACATTTACACATTTTTCTTTCTTTGAGTTATAATTGGTCGGCAACTACAGACTACATTGTCAAACAGGCCACAACAAAACATAATTGGCATTCCTTTCATAATCATAATTAGAAAGAAAAAAACAGTAATGCTTTCTGATAAGAAATGAAACCTCTCGTGTTATTAAAATGTTGGTCTGGAGCAATTAATCTTTTTTAATATGACACATCAGGAAGTCAAGAGGGAGAAAACATACGTGGCGCGTGTATCAATACCATTTAGAAAATCAACACAGTTTGAAGCAAACGTGAGTACATCTCTCTCTATCCCTTCCTCTCTCTCTCTCTCTCTCTCTCTTTCATTTCATTTGTTGCACATCACATAATTTTTATTGACTTACCACTTACACCTACCCAACTAATCAAGGAACATACGCTAATATGAGGTCAGAATTGGCTGTTGTGAAAAGTGGACATGACCTACATGTAGAGAGGGTACAAATTACTAAGCAAAATAATAGATAACAAAGAAAAAAACTATTTCAATAAATGATGGAAGAATTCAAAAATCCAAAATGTATTGGTTAGTTGCGTATGCCAATAGGAAATAATATTAAAGTTGTTAAGCTTGTTAAAACAAATTGATTGTGATAAAACTTACACGGAAAATATATGCTTGGTCCATAACTGAAGCATAAAATGTATGCATTATTATGGCTTTGGTAACTGAGAGTAACGAGAAGGTGTGTCTCTCTTGACCAATCAGCATCTTTACAAGATTTTAGATTAAGCCTCGTTTTTAGCGTAACAATCAGTTGCAAATATCTTTGGTGCCACTCAACAGTATCGTATTTTGAAAGAAAAGTGACTCCCGACATTTGACCTTTGGGACCATGTGTTATTTAAAGAAACATCCGATAATGTTTATGTTGGCGTGATTCAGTTTTATTTAAGCATTCAATATGTACCAGATGCTGCAGATATGTCCCAGTTTTAGAAAGCAAAACTGTGTACCAAATTTTAAGATGAAATTTAAAAAGTTAAGATGGTGAGATTTTCTTCAAAACTTTCGTCCAGAGAAAGACAGGGTAAGGGTCTTAAATCTGTATATGAGTGTAGGTGTAAGAAATTCGTTTGTCAGAACAGAGACAGAGCAAAAATGCATAACATCAGCTATTAGTGAAGCATTTTTGCTAGTTCCCAAGCTGGATTTAAACGAGTGCAGAACAAATTTGTCTAAAAAATATTATAAAATCACCAGTTACACTGAGATAATTTTATTTTAGATCTCATGAGATTAAAAAATTCTCTGATTTTTTAAATGCTTTCACCGCAAATATTAAACCTCAAGAGACGATCTAAATGCCATAAAGTGATATTTTGTGAAAACTATGTAGCGTAACCTTGGCACTGCACCGTTGCCGCTAACTAAGCGTCTCTGCTCTCTGTCGATTTACTATCTAATTGTAGATAGTATCCCTACGCCGACCAGCTTGGCGGACACGTATGTTAAGAACCTAACAAAATAGTTCCAGATAAGTAACCCCATTACGTATTTTGTTGCGATGTCTTACTAAAGTCAGTCTATAATATGTATTGACTGTAATTCGAACTAAGTAAATTTCTTTGTAAAAATGTGTTAACATGTGTTGTTGCAAAACATTAAATTCCCCATTGTCAAATCTTCATTTCGAAGGTGGGTAGCTTTTGCAGACCTTATTTTTAATTCTCTTTATTTTGATGTATGATTGATGGGAGCAATTTTGGTTATAAAGTATACAGCTTGGTCTTACTTCAGATGTGTACCTATAAAAAAACTGCTAGCTCCACTTGGTCATTTCGCTTCCTGATCGTCAAAGGTAAATTGTAACCCCCCCCCAAAAAAAAAAAAAAAAACAGCCAATAAGTTTTTTACTTTGTATATAGTTTGCAATTCATTCATTGTATTTTCAGAAGCTGGTATTGCTTACTCTGGCTAAAAATAGTGTACTTTGGACTAATTCAGGCTGATTTTGTAGCACATGGGCTATTTTTGTCAGCTGTGTGATTTGATAATGTACAGTTTCCACAAGTACAATATGTGAATAAATTTCAGCCACAGTTCATTAAAATAGCATAGAGGTATGCCAATATTCTCTTCATTCTGCATGTTGCAAATTCAAACAACTTCATCTTACACCTGTCACTCTCTCAGAAGTACATAATATCTGTAGAGCGCCTCCATTAAAACCACATATGTATTATTATTATATGATTTAATTTTGGTCGTATGGCTGAAACATTTACGTCGCAAGCATCTAAACATTCTCATGTATTTTTTTCCACAGAACAATATTCGTTAGCACCAAAGTCCCACACAAGCCCAGTCTCCCCGCTCCCATGATGAAAAGTGAGTTATTTTCTCAACAATAGCAATCAGTGTTATGCTACAAGAAACTTGCCACAATTATTTTTGAGATGTCACTAATACAATTTGCACTTTGAACAGGGATGGAACAGATCAGGTTAACAGAGGTCAAAGGGTAAAAAATTTGCTAATTCTTCTTACACTAGTATATGGAAGAAAGCGAATCTGCTTTATCATCTTTTTTTTTCCCTTCATTTTATAACAAATGATACAAAATATCTGTAGAGCGCCTCCTAAATAGAAATGATCGGCTTTGAAAAACACCGGAACTTATGAAGTTTGGCGTAACTTTTACCAGACGCACGCATGGTGTAGATTTCACTGAACCACGGGAGATGTCTGGACGAACGAGACCAATGGTTGTATTGACGGGGGCCTTCAAAAAATACTTTTTGGTTCCTCTTAGGGGTGTCTGGAGCACCGTTAAATGCCGGAATGGCACAGGGCAAAGTTGTTTGCTCTACAATTCTCACAATGTAGAGAATGTTAAGATACGCTTGTGCGTCTGTCACTACTTGGATTTACATTTAGTTTTGGTCACTTTGAGGAAAACGATGTACTGTCTGAGACAGACAGCTGAAGAAAGTGGCTGTTTTTGCGTGCTGGGGAAATGAATGTTTAATAACACCAAGTGCACTCATTTTGTCTGTCCTTGCAATGCATACACAAATTTTCACAGGATATGAATTAATATTTTCTGAAAGTGCACTTATGAAATTTTAAAATATCAGCAGAAAAAAAAATATTGGCTAATTTTTTGATATAATATACGTCTGAAGTCCAGGAAGTGAAAATAGCTACTCAGAGCAGGCTATCTTCTAAGATGCACATCACAAAAAAAGGATTAGATGTGTACTCTCAAACCAAAATCAATCCCCCACCCACACCTCAACCCTCCATCATTCAGATATCAAAGTAAAGAAAGTTGTAGTTTCTTTAAACCTCCCCTAGGATATATACATTTTTTTTAAACAAGGATTACCGGCTGGGAAAAATCAGGGGAATACCTTCTCTTGAAATTCTGAACCTTGTGCAAAAGTGCGAAACTTCGGAGCGGAATCTTAGGACCAGTTTTAATATTAGCGCAATTCGTTTTCTCTTTTTCGTGTGATCATGTGTGATTTTCTGAATAAAATGGCACATTAGTATTGATGTTCTGTATGAAAAGAAGCTAATTATGCCTATTTTGCTCTTCCTAATTCAACATGACTTGAGGCAGTATTATATGTGAAATGTATCTACTTGTCAGGAACATAAAATATCGTAGGACAAAGAAAGAAATCAACTTAAATATTTAACATTGTTAGAATAAATGAGAAAAAATAAGGCGAATACTGTTCTGTGGAAGAAATACGTTATAATTATTCAGAATGACTGTTTAGGTGCTTGCGGTTTAAATTTTGTCAGCTATATAACCCAAATTAAACCATTCAGTAATAACACCTGATTGGTCCTTTCAAGTTCCGTTCATGATATTTGGAACACTGTTGAAAGTGGGAAGGTCTAGGACAAGTTAATTGCTCTTAATCTCTCACAATGTAGAGAAGTTAACATACACTTATATGTCTTTCACCTACTTGGATTAACATTAGTTTTGATCATTATTAGGAAAACTGTGTGCTGCCTGAAGCAGACAGCTAATCAAAATGACTGTTTCTGTGAACTGGGGAAATGGACTTGAAATAGCACAAAGTACACTAACGTTGTCCTTGAAATACGGATAAGAATATTCAGTTTATGCGTCATTATTTTCTGAAAGTACACTTATGAAATTTTAAAATATAACAAAACTTAAAAAAGAAAATATCGGCTAGTATTTTTTTTTCTTTCATTGGAATAATTTACCTTTGAAGTTGAGTATGTGACAATAGGTCTGCAGAGCTAGCTGTCTTCTAATCATCTGGATGCACATAATAAGGAAGGCCTAGCTTTGTAATCTTGAACCCAAATCAATCCCTCATCATTTAGATATAAATATAAAGAAAACTGTGGGTTTTTGAAACCTCCCCATCTTGTTATTACTACTTCTTCTGAAAGGAGGCTTGTATTGACTTGGATCTTTCAGCAAAACACTTATGTATGATATGTAGCTAATAGTCCCTATCCGATGTTCGATATGACCGTCATGTTGGCCATCATGAACATTTTCTTGTCGCTACTCCTCCTGAAAGTATAGTCGTTGGTTTTCACTAAAGCTTCTTTTTACGACAAGTAGCTGGACCTGCGTGACAATGGTGCCAATTCTGACATCCAATATAGCCGTCACTGTGGCCATATTGAAAATTGTGTTATCGCTTCTCCTCAATGGGTAGTTGTATTGACGTGTAGTTTTCAGAAAACCACTTCCAACGATATTTAATTGGTCCCAAATGAAAATGGTGCTGATCTAATGTTCATTATGGCCGCCATGGTAACCATCTTGAAAAGTTTGTTGTCTCTTTCCCTATTGAACGGATTGTCGTATCGATGGGTTTTTTTTTTTTTTTTTTTTTTTTTTTTACCAAACAGTTTTTATAATATATAGTTGGGCATACATGACAGTGGTGCCGAACTGACATCCATCATGGTGACCATCTTGAAAATCTTTCTATAGCTATTTCTCGCGCATGTCGTAAGAGGCCCCTATAATGGAGGTATGAGTTGCAGAGTACGTTAGCGTGCCTGACTCGCAACCAAAAGGATGCGGGTTCGAATCCTGCGAATCTGATCAGCCCGGATCGAATACCCTGGCGTGTCCTTGGACAAGGCACTTTACTCCAATTGTCTCGGCACTAAATAACCTACTTGTGCTGCTGTGCTGTAAAACACCAAACCAAACCTGAATGAATGGTCCTATTGACAAGGGGTTTTCACAGAAATACTATTTCCAAAATGAATATGGTGCTAATATGTTCTCCAGTATGGCCACCATAGTGGCCCTCTTGAAAATTCCAGTTGGACTATTTCTTATTAACAGATAGTAGTATAGACTTTGGGTTTTCCTAAACCAAACCCTAGCATTATATTTTAATGGCCTATGTGTTTGACAACACAAACTTGTATAAATACGTTTTTATTAAATCTTGTTTGTGGATATACATACGCAGAATATATACCTTTCTAATTCTATTAACCTTGGTTTTGGTACTGTACTCATCTTTTTAGTATGTTAGTTCCTAGATACGAGAAAATAGTATGTAATCACTTTGTGCATGTTAATGGTCATGACTAAGATTTTGTACTGCCCTTATTTTGTAAACTTGTTAATTTGACCATATTAGAAAACATTTTTCTAAAATTAGATTAAGCATGCTAGAGTTTCTGGAGTACGTCCTATATAGTTTTAGTATTCAAACAATACAAGGAGGGAAAAATCGGACTTAATATGGATTCCTACGAATTCTTTTTGGCCAGTAGAGCGTAAGTTCCTTGAAAAGATTCTTGTTTTTTTGTAGGTTTCCTGGGGCATTTGCTCATATGGCTGTAATCGCACTCTGTCTGTATAAAAATTATGCCGAACCATCGTCAAGTATGGCTGTTGCTGTTAAAAATAGAACAACCTTCAAATGACTACAATACCGCTAAACAGACTTTGATCACAACTTGGCAGAAAACACTCGAGCCTGAAGATCTTTCAACACACTCTCGGAAGTGTTTAATTTTGAAAAGTTTTTGTTTTTGTTTTGTTGGTTTTAACGACACTTTGAACAAGCTATTGACAATTTTAACACGCTTTTGACACTTTTAACACGCTATTGACACTTTTAACACGCTATTGACTGTATAATGCCGAGGAAATAGGAACTAATTGCCTTTAACAAGAACACACGCAGGCAGCTGACCCATTCTTGCCTGTGCATATATTGAACCCGCGACCCTTGGATTACAAGTCCGATGCCCGACCATAATATACTTCGCGATCTTTATTTTAGCGCCAACATTTAAAAAAAAAACAAATAACGGATTGAAGTATAATTTTGTAATATTACATTTTATTGGTCGAAAGGTAAAACACGATTATGCTAAGCGTAACGCGTTGATTTTCCTTTTTCAAATTTGTTACTTTTCAAAAGTAAGGCGCTTGTTTTGAAACGAAGTAATCTTTAACCGAATAGCTACGAAAATGTCTAACTTTTTACTTTTCGCAAATACTTCTTTACTTTTGTATAGAATATACAAGAAAACTGTAATATCTAATCAGTTACTTTTGTATAGAATATACAAGAAAACTGTAATATCTAATCAGTTACTTTTGTATAGAATATACAAGAAAACTGTAATATCTAATCAGTTACTTTTGTATGAACAGTCAGTACTATATCTGTAAACAGCCAGTGATATTTGTATCTGCGGTGGCAGCTAATGGCTTGCCTTAGTGCAAGATGAAATAAAAAGACCGGGTCCCGACAAAAAAAAAGCAGGAAAATGCTGACATGATTAATTAAATAGTGCACCGTCGACATGGAAAAACAAGTCGGCTTCCTTTTTATTTATTTCTTCTTTTTCTTAACCTCCTTTAAGCTCTGACGGTGTAGTTTGTTTTATCTACCAAAGAAATTTGTTTTAAAGGGTTTTTTATTTTGAAGTGTACGACCACAAACATGTCTAGTCTTTATTATTCAAGTTCATTTTTACTGGGCAAGCCTTTCTGTTTTTTTAACTCATTAACCCCTGGCGCCACGTTTACGCGTCATGAGGTTGTACCCTACTTCCGAGCTCTGTACCGTGAACATCATTTAGGATACACTAAAGTGGATGGTATTTCAGGAAAGTAGACAGTTGTAGCTCTACAATGATACCAAATAATGTCGACTTTCTACTCGCATTATAAAATACAGCGAAAAAAATGCAGTTTTTGAGACCCGATTTATTTTAGGTCAAAAATTGCCAGTTCCGGAACCGGAGTTTGTGTCCAGATTTTAGACTTTTTGGCCTTAGATCTAAAGCAGACCGGTCCGAACTGCACACAGACAGATGAACCTTTGCAAAAAGTAGGATAAGTTTGAGATTGTGGAGTAAAAAGGGGCCAGGACACAAAAATCGGGGATCCAATACGAAAAAAAAAAAAAAGAAGTCCAACTTTTACCCTTCTGCACATGCGCGAGCGTAATAGTCAATCAAAAATAATGTTTCTGATACACCTAAGCATCCGGCTAAACGAAAAACTTTCTTAAGCAGATGTATTTTGCTGCATTCAGAAGTAACCCCAAAAATTCGTTTCCTACCCCCATTTCAGGCGAAAATGACAAGAATCTCCAGGGGTTAATGAGTTAAAGAAATATTTATCTGAATAATTGCAGCTTGGCTTAAAATGTGGGTCAGATTTGCTTTTATTAAGTGGACTGCTATGTACAAATGTTTATAACTGACGTAGAAACTAAATCTGCAGGTTAGGTATGCATCGTCGCCCCGGGCGCCATTTAACTTTAGTACACCACTGAGTGGTATAGCGCCAGTCTAGGGTTAGGGAGGTCCGAGGTTCGAACCCCTGTCCGACCGTGAGTTCTTGCCTGCTACATTTGGCGCTGCGAGCATGATTCCACATATGCACCTACAAGCGTCTAGGGAGGATGCACACAGGGACACATCTCAAAAAGGCAGGGAGAAAGTGTAACGGGTAGGACTGGGCGTGTCGGCTCAGATAGCTCAAGTGGTAGCGGCCCAGTCTAGAGTTAGGGCTGTCCCAGGTTCGAGCCCCGGTCCGGCCATGAATTTTTCTCTGATACAAACTACTATAATTTCTAATTAATTTTTCATGTGTATTTGCGTGTGTGTATGTATATTTGTGTGCGTGTGTGTATGTATATGTATGTTTATATCATGTGTCTCAGCTGATTATGGTGCACTCAAATATTTTTGACATTTCACATTACACTTGTCTTGCAATTCTAGTTGAAACATATACTTATGAATAATCAAATTACAAGTTTCTCAATGAATTTAAGGGTTTTTTACAGTTTCAGTTTATAAATTAAACATTTGTTCCACTGGGTTACACAAAAAATGTATCTATTATATTTTTACCAGAAACACTCAGAGAGTGAAAAAATATTTGGAGGCAGAATTGGGTTTCTGGTATTTTTTTTTTTTGTTTTTTTTTTTCATAAATCGAGTGACAGTGTTGGTGTTGCAATTCCTTTTAGAAATAATTTGGAATTTTTCATTCTAAAAATAAGTAGATATATTGTATTAGTTATATTGATTGATGGTAATAGAATAATCTTGATCAATTTATACGGTCATAGTAGATACATTGTATTAGTTATATTGATTGATGGTAATCGAATAATCTTGGTTAATTTATATGGTCATAGTAGATACATTGTATTAGTTATATTGATTGATGGTAATAGAATAATCTTTGTCAATTTATATGGTCATAGTAGATACATTGTATTAGTTATATTGACTGATGGTAATAGAATAATCTTTTTCAATTTATATGGTCATAGTAGATACATAAGTTATATTGATTGATGGTAATAGAATAATCTTGGTCAATTTATATGGTCATAGTACATACATTGTATTAGTTATATTGACTGATGGTAATAGTAGATACATTGTATTAGTTATATTGATTGATGGTAATAGTAGATACATTGTATTAGTTATACTGATTGATGGTTATAGTAGATACATTGTATTAGTTATATTGATTGATGGTCATAGTAGATACATTGTATAAGTTACATTGATTGATGGTTATAGTAGATACATTGTATTAGTTATATTGATTGATGGTAATAGCAGATACATTGTATTAGTTATATTGATTGATGGTCATAGTAGATAAATTGTATTAGTTATATTGATTGATGGTCATAGTAGATACATTGTATTAGTTATATTGATTGATGGTTATAGTAGATACATTGTGTTAGTTATATTGATTGATGGTAATAGTAGATACATTGTATTAGTTATATTGATTGATGGTCATAGTAGATACATTGTATTAGTTATATTGATTGATGGTTATAGCAGATACATTGTATTAGTTATATTGATTAATAGTAATAGAATAATCTTGGTCAATTTATATTGTCATATTAGATACATTGTATTAGTTATATTGATTGATGGTCATAGTAGATACATTGTGTTAGTTATATTGATTGATGGTTATTGTAGATAAGTTGTATTAGTTATATTGATTGATGGTTATAGTAGATACATTGTATTAGTTATATTGATTGATCGTAATAGTAGATACATTGTATTAGTTATATTGATTGATGGTTATAGTAGATACATTGTATTAGTTATATTGATTGATCGTAATAGTAGATACATTGTATTAGTTATATTGATTGATGGTAATAGTAGATACATTGTATTAGTTGTATTGATTGATGGTCATAGTAGATACATTGTATTAGTTATATTGATTGATGGTTATAGTAGATACATTGTATTAGTTATATTGATTGATGGTTATCGCAGATACATTGTATTAGTTATATTGATTGATGGTCATAGTAGATACATTGTATTAGTTATATTGATTGATGGTCATAGTAGATACACTGTATTAGTTATATTGATTGATGATCATAGTAGATACATTGTATTAGTTATATTGATTGATGGTCATAGTAGATACATTGTAATAGTTGTATTGATTGATGGTCATAGTAGATACATTGCATTAGTTATATTGATTGATTATCATAGTAGATACATTGTATTAGTTATATTGATTGATGGATATCGTAGATACATTGTATTAGTTATATTGATTGATGGTCATAGTAGATACATTGTATTAGTTATATTGATTGATGGTCATAGTAGATACACTGTATTAGTTATATTGATTGATGGTCATAGTAGATACATTGTATTAGTTATATTGATTAATGGTTATAGTAGATATATTGTATTAGTTATATTGATTGATGGTCATAGTAGATAGATTGTATTAGTTATATTGATTGATGGTTATAGTAGATACATTGTGTTAGTTATATTGATTGATGGTAATTGTAGATACATTGTATTAGTTATATTGATTGATGGTCATAGTAGATACATTGTATTAGTTATATTGATTGATGGTTATAGCAGATACATTGTATTAGTTATATTGATTAATGGTAATAGAATAATCTTGGTCAATTTATATTGTCATATTAGATACATTGTATTAGTTATATTGATTGATGGTCATAGTAGATACATTGTGTTAGTTATATTGATTGATGGTTATAGTAGATACGTTGTATTAGTTATATTGATTGATGGTTATAGTAGATACATTGTATTAGTTATATTGATTGATGGTAATAGTAGATACATTGTATTAGTTATATTGATTGATGGTTATAGTAGATACATTGTATTAGTTATATTGATTGATGGTAATAGTGGATACATTGTATTAGTTATATTGATTGATGGTTATAGTGGATACATTGTATTAGTGATATTGATTGATGGTTATAGTAGATACATTGTATTAGTTATATTGATTGATTGTAATAGAATAATCTTGGTCAATTTATATGATCATAGTAGATACATTGTATTAGTTATATTAATTGATGGTAATAGTAGATACATTGAATTAGTTATATTGATTGATGGTTATAGTAGATACATTGTATTAATTATATTGATTGATGGTTTTTGTAGATACATTGTATTAGTTATATTGACTGATCGTAATAGTAGATACATTGTATTAGTTATATTGATTGATGGTCATAGTAGATACATTATATTAGTTGTATTGATTGATGGTCATAGTAGATACATTTTATTAGTTATATTGATTGATGGTCATAGTAGATACATTGTATTAGTTATATTGAAAGATGGTCATAGTAGATACATTGTATTAGTTATATTGATTGATGGTCATAGTAGATACACTGTATTAGTTATATTGATTGATGGCCATAGTAGATACATTGTATTAGTTATATTGATTAATGGTTATAGTAGATATATTGTATTAGTTATATTGATTGATGGTCATAGTAGATACATTGTATTAGTTATATTGATTGATGGTTATAGTAGATACATTGTGTTAGTTATATTGATTGATGGTAATAGTAGATACATTGTATTAGTTATATTTATTGATGGTCATAGTAGATACATTGTATTAGTTATATTGATTGATGGTTATAGCAGATACATTGTATTAGTTATATTGATTAATGGTAATAGAATAATCTTGGTCAATTTATATTGTCATAGTAGATACATTGTATTAGTTATATTGATTGATGGTCATAGTAGGTACATTGTGTTATTTATATTGATTGATGGTTATAGTAGATACGTTGTATTAGTTATATTGATTGATGGTTACAGTAGATATATTATATTAGTTATATTGATTGATGGTTATAGTAGATACATTGTATTAGTTATATTGATTGATGGTAATAGTAGATACATTGTATTAGTTATATTGATTGATGGTTATAGTAGATACATTGTATTTGTTATATTGATTGATGGTAATAGTAGATACATTGTATTAGTTATATTGATTGATGGTTATAGTAGATACATTGTATTAGTGAAATTGATTGATGGTTATAGTAGATACATTGTATTAGTTATATTGATTGATTGTAATAGAATGATCTTGGTCAATTTATATGATCATAGTAGATACATTGTATTAGTTATATTGATTGATGGTAATAGTGGATACATTGTATTAGTTGTATTGATTGATGGTCATAGTAGATACATTGTATTAGTTATATTGATTGATAGTCATAGTAGATACATTGCATTAGTTATATTGATTGATGGTTATAGTAGATACATTGTATTAGTTATATTGATTGATGGTAATAGTAGATACATTGTATTAGTTATATTGATTGATGGTAATAGTAGATACATTGTATTAGCTATACTGATTGATGGTTATAGTAGATACATTGTATTAGTTATATTGATTGATGGTCATAGTAGATACATTGTATTAGTTATATTGATTGATGGTTATAGTAGATACATTGTATTAGTTATTTTGATTGATGGTAATAGTAGATACATTGTATTAGTTATATTGATTGATGGTCATAGTAGATACATTGTATTAGTTATATTGATTGATGGTCATAGTAGATACATTGTATTAGTTATATTGATTGATGGTTATAGTAGATACATTGTATTAGTTATATTGATTGATGATTATAGTAGATACATTGTATTAGTTATATTAATTGATGGTAATAGTAGATACATTGTATTAGTTATATTGATTGATGGTTATAGTAGATATATTGTATTAGTTATATTGATTGATGGTTATAGTAGATACATTGTATTAGTTATATTGATTGATGGTTATCGCAGATACATTGTATTAGTTATATTGATTGATGGTCATAGTAGATACATTGTATTAGTTATATTGATTGATGGTCATAGTAGATACACTGTATTAGTTATATTGATTGATGATCATAGTAGATACATTGTATTAGTTATATTGATTGATGGTCATAGTAGATACATTGTAATAGTTGTATTGATTGATGGTCATAGTAGATACATTGCATTAGTTATATTGATTGATTATCATAGTAGATACATTGTATTAGTTATATTGATTGATGGATATCGTAGATACATTGTATTAGTTATATTGATTGATGGTCATAGTAGATACATTGTATTAGTTATATTGATTGATGGTCATAGTAGATACACTGTATTAGTTATATTGATTGATGGTCATAGTAGATACATTGTATTAGTTATATTGATTAATGGTTATAGTAGATATATTGTATTAGTTATATTGATTGATGGTCATAGTAGATAGATTGTATTAGTTATATTGATTGATGGTTATAGTAGATACATTGTGTTAGTTATATTGATTGATGGTAATTGTAGATACATTGTATTAGTTATATTGATTGATGGTCATAGTAGATACATTGTATTAGTTATATTGATTGATGGTTATAGCAGATACATTGTATTAGTTATATTGATTAATGGTAATAGAATAATCTTGGTCAATTTATATTGTCATATTAGATACATTGTATTAGTTATATTGATTGATGGTCATAGTAGATACATTGTGTTAGTTATATTGATTGATGGTTATAGTAGATACGTTGTATTAGTTATATTGATTGATGGTTATAGTAGATACATTGTATTAGTTATATTGATTGATGGTAATAGTAGATACATTGTATTAGTTATATTGATTGATGGTTATAGTAGATACATTGTATTAGTTATATTGATTGATGGTAATAGTGGATACATTGTATTAGTTATATTGATTGATGGTTATAGTGGATACATTGTATTAGTGATATTGATTGATGGTTATAGTAGATACATTGTATTAGTTATATTGATTGATTGTAATAGAATAATCTTGGTCAATTTATATGATCATAGTAGATACATTGTATTAGTTATATTGATTGATGGTAATAGTAGATACATTGAATTAGTTATATTGATTGATGGTTATAGTAGATACATTGTATTAATTATATTGATTGATGGTTTTTGTAGATACATTGTATTAGTTATATTGACTGATCGTAATAGTAGATACATTGTATTAGTTATATTGATTGATGGTCATAGTAGATACATTATATTAGTTGTATTAATTGATGGTCATAGTAGATACATTTTATTAGTTATATTGATTGATGGTCATAGTAGATACATTGTATTAGTTATATTGAAAGATGGTCATAGTAGATACATTGTATTAGTTATATTGATTGATGGTCATAGTAGATACACTGTATTAGTTATATTGATTGATGGCCATAGTAGATACATTGTATTAGTTATATTGATTAATGGTTATAGTAGATATATTGTATTAGTTATATTGATTGATGGTCATAGTAGATACATTGTATTAGTTATATTGATTGATGGTTATAGTAGATACATTGTGTTAGTTATATTGATTGATGGTAATAGTAGATACATTGTATTAGTTATATTTATTGATGGTCATAGTAGATACATTGTATTAGTTATATTGATTGATGGTTATAGCAGATACATTGTATTAGTTATATTGATTAATGGTAATAGAATAATCTTGGTCAATTTATATTGTCATAGTAGATACATTGTATTAGTTATATTGATTGATGGTCATAGTAGGTACATTGTGTTATTTATATTGATTGATGGTTATAGTAGATACGTTGTATTAGTTATATTGATTGATGGTTACAGTAGATATATTATATTAGTTATATTGATTGATGGTTATAGTAGATACATTGTATTAGTTATATTGATTGATGGTAATAGTAGATACATTGTATTAGTTATATTGATTGATGGTTATAGTAGATACATTGTATTTGTTATATTGATTGATGGTAATAGTAGATACATTGTATTAGTTATATTGATTGATGGTTATAGTAGATACATTGTATTAGTGAAATTGATTGATGGTTATAGTAGATACATTGTATTAGTTATATTGATTGATTGTAATAGAATGATCTTGGTCAATTTATATGATCATAGTAGATACATTGTATTAGTTATATTGATTGATGGTAATAGTGGATACATTGTATTAGTTGTATTGATTGATGGTCATAGTAGATACATTGTATTAGTTATATTGATTGATAGTCATAGTAGATACATTGTATTAGTTATATTGATTGATGGTAATAGTAGATACATTGTATTAGTTATATTGATTGATGGTAATAGTAGATACATTGTATTAGCTATACTGATTGATGGTTATAGTAGATACATTGTATTAGTTATATTGATTGATGGTCATAGTAGATACATTGTATTAGTTATATTGATTGATGGTTATAGTAGATACATTGTATTAGTTATTTTGATTGATGGTAATAGTAGATACATTGTATTAGTTATATTGATTGATGGTCATAGTAGATACATTGTATTAGTTATATTGATTGATGGTCATAGTAGATACATTGTATTAGTTATATTGATTGATGGTTATAGTAGATACATTGTATTAGTTATATTGATTGATGATTATAGTAGATACATTGTATTAGATATATTAATTGATGGTAATAGTAGATACATTGTATTAGTTATATTGATTGATGGTTATAGTAGATATATTGTATTAGTTATATTGATTGATGGTAATAGTAGATACATTGTATTAGTTATATTGATTGATGGTTATAGTAGATACATTGTATTAGTTATATTGATTGATGGTTATAGTAGATACATTGTATTAGTTATATTGATTGAGGGTCATAGTAGATACATTGTATTAGTTATATTGATTGATGGTTATAGTAGATACATTGCATTAGTTATATTGATTGATGGTAATAGAATAAACTTGGTCAATTGCATTGGTCATATTAGATGCATTGTATTGGTTATATTGATTGATGGTTATAGTAGATACATTGTATTAGTTATATTGATTGATGGTTATAGTAGATACATTGTCTTAGTTATATTGATTGATCGTAATAGTAGATACATTGTATTGGTTATAGTGATTGATGGTAATAGTAGATACATTGTATTAGTTATAATGACTGATGGTTATAGTAGATACATTGTATTAGTTATATTGATTGATGGTCATAGTAGATACATTGTATTAGTTATATTGATTGATGGTCGTAGTAGATACATTGTATTAGTTATATTGATTGATGGTCATAGTAAATACATTGTATTAGTTATATTGATTGATGATCATAGTAGATACATTGTATTAGTTATATTGATTGATGGTCATAGTAGATACATTGTGTTAGTTATATTGATGGATGGTGATAGTAGATACATTGTATTAGTTATATTGATTGATGGTGATAGTAGATACATTGTATTAGTTATATTGATTCATGGTTATAGTAGATACATTGTATTAGTTATGTTGATTGATGGTCATAGTAGATACATTGTAATAGTTATATTGATTGATGGTCATAGTAGATACATTGTATTAGTTATATTGATTGATGGTAATAGTAGATACATTGTATTAGTTATATTGATTGATGGTTATAGTAGATACATTGTATTAGTTATATTGATTGATTGTAATAGAATAATCTTGGTCAATTTATATGATCATAGTAGATACATTGTATTAGTTATATTGATTGATGGTTATAGTAGATACGTTGTATTACTTATATTGACTGACGGTTATAGTAGATACATTGTATTAGTTATATTGATTGATGGTAATATAATAATCTTGGTCAATTTATATGATCATAGTAGATACATTGTATTAGTTATATTGATTGATGGTCATAGTAGATACATTGTATTAGTTATATTGATTGATGGTTATAGTAGATACATTGTATTAATTATATTGATTGATGGTTTTTGTAGATACATTATATTAGTTATATTGACTGATCGTAATAGTAGATACATTGTATTAGTTATATTGATTGATGGTCATAGTAGATACATTATATTAGTTGTATTGATTGATGGTCATAGTAGATACATTTTATTAGTTATATTGATTGATTGTCATAGTAGATACATTGTATTAGTTATATTGATTGATGGTCATAGTAGATACATTGTATTAGTTATATTGAAAGATGGTCATAGTAGATACATTGTATTAGTTATATTGATTGATGGTCATAGTAGATACACTGTATTAGTTATATTGATTGATGGCCATAGTAGATACATTGTATTAGTTATATTGATTAATGGTTATAGTAGATATATTGTATTAGTTATATTGATTGATGGTCATAGTAGATACATTGTATTAGTTATATTGATTGATGGTTATAGTAGATACATTGTATTAGTTATTTTGATTGATGGTAATAGTAGATACATTGTATTAGTTATATTGATTGATGGTCATAGTAGATACATTGTATTAGTTATATTGATTGATGGTCTTAGTAGATACATTGTATTAGTTATATTGATTGATGGTTATAGTAGATACATTGTATTAGTTATATTGATTGATGATTATAGTAGATACATTGTATTAGTTATATTAATTGATGGTAATAGTAGATACATTGTATTAGTTATATTGATTGATGGTTATAGTAGATATATTGTATTAGTTATATTGATTGATGGTAATAGTAGATACATTGTATTAGTTATATTGATTGATGGTTATAGTAGATACATTGTATTAGTTATATTGATTGATGGTTATAGTAGATACATTGTATTAGTTATATTGATTGATGGTCATAGTAGATACATTGTATTAGTTATATTGATTGATGGTTATAGTAGATACATTGCATTAGTTATATTGATTGATGGTAATAGAATAAACTTGGTCAATTGCATTGGTCATATTAGATGCATTGTATTGGTTATATTGATTGATGGTTATAGTAGATACATTGTATTAGTTATATTGATTGATGGTTATAGTAGATACATTGTCTTAGTTATATTGATTGATCGTAATAGTAGATACATTGTATTGGTTATAGTGATTGATGGTAATAGTAGATACATTGTATTAGTTATACTGACTGATGGTTATAGTAGATACATTGTATTAGTTATATTGATTGATGGTCATAGTAGATACATTGTATTAGTTATATTGATTGATGGTCGTAGTAGATACATTGTATTAGTTATATTGATTGATGGTCATAGTAAATACATTGTATTAGTTATATTGATTGATGATCATAGTAGATACATTGTATTAGTTATATTGATTGATGGTCATAGTAGATACATTGTGTTAGTTATATTGATGGATGGTGATAGTAGATACATTGTATTAGTTATATTGATTGATGGTGATAGTAGATACATTGTATTAGTTATATTGATTGATGGTTATAGTAGATACATTGTATTAGTTATGTTGATTGATGGTCATAGTAGATACATTGTAATAGTTATATTGATTGATGGTCATAGTAGATACATTGTATTAGTTATATTGATTGATGGTAATAGTAGATACATTGTATTAGTTATATTGATTGATGGTTATAGTAGATACATTGTATTAGTTATATTGATTGATTGTGATAGAATATTCTTGGTCAATTTGTATGATCATAGTAGATACATTGTATTAGTTATATTGATTGATGGTTATAGTAGATACGTTGTATTACTTATATTGATTGACGGTTATAGTAGATACATTGTATTAGTTATATTGATTGATGGTAATATAATAATCTTGGTCAATTTATGTGATCATAGTAGATACATTGTATTAGTTATATTGATTGATGGTCATAGTAGATACATTGTATTAGTTATATTGATTGATGGTTATAGTAGATACATTGTATTAATTATATTGATTGATGGTTTTTGTAGATACATTATATTAGTTATATTGACTGATCGTAATAGTAGATACATTGTATTAGTTATATTGATTGATGGTCATAGTAGATACATTATATTAGTTGTATTGATTGATGGTCATAGTAGATACATTTTATTAGTTATATTGATTGATTGTCATAGTAGATACATTGTATTAGTTATATTGATTGATGGTCATAGTAGATACATTGTATTAGTTATATTGAAAGATGGTCATAGTAGATACATTGTATTAGTTATATTGATTGATGGTCATAGTAGATACACTGTATTAGTTATATTGATTGATGGCCATAGTAGATACATTGTATTAGTTATATTGATTAATGGTTATAGTAGATATATTGTATTAGTTATATTGATTGATGGTCATAGTAGATACATTGTATTAGTTATATTGATTGATGGTTATAGTAGATACATTGTGTTAGTTATATTGATTGATGGTAATAGTAGATACATTCTATTAGTTATATTTATTGATGGTCATAGTAGATACATTGTATTAGTTATATTGATTGATGGTTATAGCAGATACATTGTATTAGTTATATTGATTAATGGTAATAGAATAATCTTGGTCAATTTATATTGTCATAGTAGATACATTGTATTAGTTATATTGATTGATGGTCATAGTAGATACATTGTGTTATTTATATTGATTGATGGTTATAGTAGATACGTTGTATTAGTTATATTGATTGATGGTTATAGTAGATATATTATATTAGTTATATTGATTGATGGTTATAGTAGATACATTGTATTAGTTATATTGATTGATGGTAATAGTAGATACATTGTATTAGTTATATTGATTGATGGTTATAGTAGATACATTGTATTAGTTATGTTGATTGATGGTAATAGTAGATACATTGTATTAGTTATATTGATTGATGGTTATAGTAGATACATTGTATTAGTGAAATTGATTGATGGTTATAGTAGATACATTGTATTAGTTATATTGATTGATTGTAATAGAATGATCTTGGTCAATTTATATGATCATAGTAGATACATTGTATTAGTTATATTGATTGATGGTAATAGTGGATACATTGTATTAGTTGTATTGATTGATGGTCAAAGTAGATACATTGTATTAGTTATATTGATTGATAGTCATAGTAGATACATTGCATTAGTTATATTGATTGATGGTTATAGTAGATACATTGTATTAGTTATATTGATTGATGGTAATAGTAGATACATTGTATTAGTTATATTGATTGATGGTAATAGTAGATACATTGTATTAGCTATAGTGATTGATGGTTATAGTAGATACATTGTATTAGTTATATTGATTGATGGTCATAGTAGATACATTGTATTAGTTATATTGATTGATGGTTATAGTAGATACATTGTATTAGTTATATTGAGTGATGGTAATAGTAGATACATTGTATTAGTATTATTGATTGATGGTCATAGTAGATACATTGTATTAGTTATATTGATTGATGGTCATAGTAGATACATTGTATTAGTTATATTGATTGATGGTTATAGTAGATACATTGTATTAGTTATATTGATTGATGATTATAGTAGATACATTGTATTAGTTATATTAATTGATGGTAATAGTAGATACATTGTATTAGTTATATTGGTTGATGGTTATAGTAGATATATTGTATTAGTTATATTGATTGATGGTAATAGTAGATACATTGTATTAGTTATTTTGATTGATGGTTATAGTAGATACATTGTATTAGTTATATTGATTGATCGTTATAGTAGATACATTGTATTAGTTATATTGATTGATGGTCATAGTAGATACATTGTATTAGTTATATTGATTGATGTTTATAGTAGATACATTGCATTAGTTATATTGATTGATGGTAATAGAATAATCTTGGTCAATTGAATTGGTCATATTAGATGCATTGTATTGGTTATATTGATTGATGGTTATAGTAGATACATTGTATTAGTTATATTGATTGATGGTTATAGTAGATACATTGTCTTAGTTATATTGATTGATCGTAATAGTAGATACATTGTACTAGTTATATTGATTGATGGTAATAGTAGATACATTGTATTAGTTATACTGACTGATGGTTATAGTAGATACATTGTATTAGTTATATTGATTGATGGTCATAGTAGATACATTGTATTAGTTATATTGATTGATGATCATAGTAGATACATTGTATTAGTTATATTTATTGATGGTCATAGTAGATACATTGTGTTAGTTATATTGATGGATGGTGATAGTAGATACATTGTATTAGTTATATTGATTGTTGGTGATAGTAGATACATTGTATTAGTTATATTGATTGATGGTTATAGTAGATACATTGTATTAGTTATGTTGATTGATGGTCATAGTAGATACATTGTAATAGTTATATTGATTGATGGTCATAGTAGATACATTGTATTAGTTATATTGATTGATGGTCATATTAGATACATTGTATTAGTTATATTGATTCATGGTTATAGTAGATACATTGTATTAGTTATATTGATTGATTGTAATAGAATAATCTTGGTCAATTTATATGATCATAGTAGATACATTGTATTAGTTATATTGATTGATGGTAATAGTGGATACATTGTATTAGTTGTATTGATTGATGGTCATAGTAGATACATTGTATTAGTTATATTGATTGATGGTTATAGTAGATACGTTGTATTACTTATATTGATTGACGGTTATAGTAGATACATTGTATTAGTTATATTGATTGATGGTAATATAATAATCTTGGTCAATTTATATGATCATAGTAGATACATTGTATTAGTTATATTGATTGACGGTCATAGTAGATACATTGTATTAGTTATATTGATTGATGGTTATAGTAGATACATTGTATTAATTATATTGATTGATAGTTTTTGTAGATAAATTGTATTAGTTATATTGATTGATCGTAATAGTAGATACATTGTATTAGTTATATTGATTGATGGTCATAGTAGATACATTATATTAGTTGTATTGATTGATTGTCATAGTAGATACATTGTATTAGTTATATTGATTGATGGTTATAGCAGATACATTGTATTAGTTATATTGATTAAGGGTAATAGAATAATCTTGGTCAATTTATCTTGTCATAGTAGATACATTGTATTAGTTATATTGATGGATGGTCATAGTAGATACATTTTGTTATTTATATTGATTGATTGTTATAGTAGATACGTTGTATTAGTTATATTGATTGATGGTTATAGTAGATATATTATATTAGTTATATTGATTGATGGTTATAGTAGATACATTGTATTAGTTATATTGATTGATGGTAATAGTAGATACATTGTATTAGTTATATTGATTGATGGTTATAGTAGATACATTGTATTAGTTATATTGATTGATGGTAATAGTAGATACATTGTATTAGTTATATTGATTGATGGTTATAGTAGATACATTGTATTAGTGATATTGATTGATGGTTATAGTAGATACATTGTATTAGTTATATTGATTGATTGTAATAGAATGATCTTGGTCAATTTATATGATCATAGTAGATACATTGTATTAGTTATATTCATTGATGGTAATAGTGGATACATTGTATTAGTTGTATTGATTGATGGTCATAGTAGATACATTGTATTAGTTATATTGATTAATAGTCATAGTAGATACATTGCATTAGTTATATTGATTGATGGTTATAGTAGATACATTGTATTAGTTATATTGATTGATGGTAATAGTAGATACATTGTATTAGTTATATTGATTGATGGTAATAGTAGATACATTGTTTTAGCTATACTGATTGATGGTTATAGTAGATACATTGTATTAGTTATATTGATTGATGGTCATAGTAGATACATTGTATTAGTTATATTGATTGATGGTTATAGTAGATACATTGTATTAGTTATATTGATTGATGGTAATAGTAGATACATTGTATTAGTTATATTGATTGATGGTCATATTAGATACATTGTATTAGTTATATTGATTGATGGTCATAGTAGATACATTGTATTAGTTATATTGATTGATGGTTATAGTAGATACATTGTATTAGTTATATTGATTGATGATTATAGTAGATACATTGTATTAGTTATATTAATTGATGGTAATAGTAGATACATTGTATTAGTTATATTGATTGATGTTTATAGTAGATATATTGTATTAGTTATATTGATTGATGGTAATAGTAGATACATTGTATTAGTTATATTGATTGATGGTTATAGTAGATACATTGTATTAGTTATATTGATTGATGGTTATAGTAGATACATTGTATTAGTTATATTGATTGATGGTCATAGTAGATACATTGTATTAGTTATATTGATTGATGGTTATAGTAGATACATTGCATTAGTTATATTGATTGATGGTAATAGAATAATCTTGGTCAATTGAATTGGTCATATTAGATGCATTGTATTGGTTATATTGATTGATGGTCATAGTAGATTCATTGTATTAGTTATATTGATTGATGGTAATAGTAGCTACATTGTATTAGTTATATTGATTGATTTTTATAGTAGATACATTGTATTAGTTATATTGATTGATGGTTATAGTAGATACATTGTCTTAGTTATATTGATTGATCGTAATAGTAGATACATTGTATTAGTTATAGTGATTGATGGTAATAGTAGATACATTGTATTAGTTATACTGATTGATGGTTATAGTAGATACATTGTATTAGTTATATTGATTGATGGTCATAGTAGATACATTGTATTAGTTATATTGATTGATGGTCGTAGTAGATACATTGTATTAGTTATATTGATTGATGGTCATAGTAAATACATTGTATTAGTTATATTGATTGATGATCATAGTAGATACATTGTATTAGTTATATTGATTGATGGTCATAGTAGATACATTGTGTTAGTTATATTGATGGATGGTGATAGTAGATACATTGTATTAGTTATATTGATTGATGGTGATAGTAGATACATTGTATTAGTTATATTGATTTATGGTTATGGTAGATACATTGTATTAGTTATGTTGATTGATGGTCATAGTAGATACATTGTATTAGTTATATTGATTGATGGTCATAGTAGATACATTGTATTAGTTATGTTGATTGATGGTAATAGTAGATACATTGTATTAGTTATATTGATTGATGGTTATAGTAGATACATTGTATTAGTTATATTGATTGATTGTAATAGAATAATCTTGGTCAATTTATATGATCATAGTAGATACATTGTATTAGTTATATTGATTGATGGTAATAGTAGATACATTGTATTAGTTGCATTGATTGATGGTCATAGTAGATACATTGTATTAGTTATATTGATTGATGGTTATAGTAGATACATTGCATTAGTTATATTGATTAATGGTTATAGTAGATATATTGTATTAGTTATATTGATTGATAGTAATAGTACATACATTGTATTAGTTATATTGATTGATGGTAATAGTAGATACATTGTATTAGTTGTACTGATTGATGGTTATAGTAGATACATTGTATTAGTTATATTGATTGATTGTCATAGTAGATACATTGTATTAGTTATATTGATTGATCGTCATAGTAGATCCATTGTATTAGTTATATTGATTGATGGTCATAATAGATACATTGTATTAGTTATATTGATTGATGGTTATAGTAGATACATTGTATTAGTTATATTGATTGATTGTAATAGTAGATACATTGTATTAGTTATATTGATTGATGGTTATAGTAGATACCTTGTATTAGTTATTTTGATTGATGGTAATAGTAGATACATTGTATTAGTTATATTGATTGATGGTTATAGTAGATACATTGTATTAGTTATATTGATTGATGGTTATAGTAGATACATTGTATTAGTTATATTGATTGATGGTAATAGTAGATGCATTGTATTTGTTATATTGATTGATGGTTATAGTAGATACATTGTATTAGTTATATTGATTGATGGTAATAGTAGATACATTGTATTAGTTATATTGATTGATGGTTATAGGAGATACATTGTATTAGTTATATTGATTGATGGTTATAGTAGATACATTGTATTAGTTATATTGATTGATGGTTATAGTAGATACATTGTATTAGTTATATTGATTGATGGTTATAGTAGATACATTGTATTAGTTATATTGATTGATGGTAATAGAATAATCTTGGTCAATTTAAATGGTCATATTAGATACATTGTATTAGTTATATTGATTGATGGTCATAGTAGATTCATTGTATTAGTTATATTGATTGATGGTAATAGTAGCTACATTGTATTAGTTATATAGATTGATGTTTATAGTAGATACATTGTATTAGTTATATTGATTGATCGTAATAGTAGATACATTGTATTAATTATATTGATTGATGGTAATAGAATAATCTTGGTCAATTTAAATGGTCATATTAATGATAATCCTGACTTCTCTAAGAATCAAATATACGAGTATTTGTTAGCTTTTATAATTCATCTATTATCATTTGCGGTGACTGGAATGTTATTCAGGAACATGGAACATGAAATATATGATATTATTCATGATATAAATCAAATGGCAAGAAAAAAACCCCAGGATATCAAGAATGAACTAGACTTACTAGACACATGGAGTGTAGTCAATCCAGATGCTAGATTATTTACTTGGAGACAGCCCAGTCCTATAAAACAAAGTAGGTTAGATTATATCCCGATTTCTGATGGTATATTTTTATATTTCACTGATTCAGCTATTGTTCCAGGGTATAAAACAGACCACTCTGCTCTAACTTTAACCGTGTCATTATCAACACTAGCTAGAGGGCATGGTTATTTGAAGAAAAAAAATATTCACTACAAGTTAAGCCAACATGTAATTATCAGCTCTTTTTTGAAAAGCCTCAAAAGGAAAATTAGAACTGAAGCAATTGAATATTCACAGGCAAAGCAAAACAATAAAAACAACTTCCTACAAGAATCGAAGCTTAAAATTGAAGTTCAAAGAAGTTATACAGAGATTACAGCACAAATAACTAATAAACAAACCGAATCTAACATCGAAACTCTTAAGGGTTTTGCATCAGTCTCAGGTTTACATTGTAATGTATCAAACTCTAACACTATTTGGATAGGAAGAAAATATATGATCAGATATTAAAATAATTTTGTCTACTTATTCGTTTTGACTTTTAGGAATAAAGTTTTCTTTGAACTTAGATGATAAATTAGAGTTAACTTATGCAAAGAAGTTAAAGAAGAAAGCAAACGTGAGGATTGTTGGATGAGGAGAAATCTGTGCCTTTTTGGAAAAATGACTTTTATCAAATCATTGATTTTGCCAAAATATATTCAGTTATTCTCAGCATTATAGAAAAAGAATTGAACAAAATATTTTTGAAATTTATTGGAGTGATAAAACCGAAATGGTACAAAGAGATACACTTATAACCCCATCTGCAGCTGGTAGTCTCACCATAGTTCATGTTTATTCTTGTTTTCAATACATGGAGATCACTGTGATTAAACGGTTTGTGTCATATGAAGAAGGACTTTGACAGAAAATGGTTTCAAAACTGATTTTAGGAAAATTTGGAGGCATTCAGATATTAAAACTAGGGGAGACAAAATTAACAGAGGTTGCTAATTGTATTACTAATAAATTTTGGCTAGATGTTATTCATGCCTTAACAATGTGGAAACGGGAGCCCTCATCAGAGGAAGAATACTTGTCACACGAAATTCTAAATTTTGCTGATATTAATAACTTTAATTCCTATACAAAATGGCGGTCAAACATCTCTTTCATAGCCAATGATCATTACTAAATTTTGAAGGACTACGTCATAAGGCTCACACTAATAATTTCATTGTATATTTCTTAATTTCAAAAATATCTGGTCACTAGAAAAGAGAGATTAAATCTGACATCAACAAGGAAACACTCTTACAAATATAAATTCAGAATAAAAATTATCTCAGCAAATAAGTATTTAAAATCTGCATATTAAGATTTGGTAAAGAATAAATAAACCTTATGGAAAATACTAGGCTTGGTTCAGGCAATTAAGGTGCTGAATAATTGATAAAAACTGGAGAAATAAAATTTCTCTAATGTTAGCTAAGAAGTGCACCAAGGATACAAATTGAATCTCCTTTCAGTTTCAATTTATGCACATAATTGTTGTAACAAATCAATTTTTGAAAAGAAGAAGAAAAACTTCATTGATGATGATACATGTACTTTTTGTAAGGAAAAAGTAAAACATATTGAACACTTATTTTATGATTGTCTAGTTATTGACGATTTTTTTCAAAGCTTTATTGCATAGATTAAAATTCCATACCATATATTACGATTTCCAATAGCGATGTCTTTTTTTGGAAATGACAAGTTTGGTGATATAAATAATTGTTTACCTCTATGATTGCAAAATATATAATTTATAGGTCACGCTGTGCTTTAAAGAAAACAAATAAACTGCAAGTTACAAAAGCAGCGTTTTATACTACAAAGGAATGGAAAAATATTTAGCAACGGTGTCTAACAAAACGTTTAAGTTAGTGAAAAAGTGTACACTTTTTAAAACCTTTTACAGCTTGTAGAATACTACAGCTAACCATGTATCTACGTTTGAGTTTTGTAACTTTTTTTGATCATTTCCCAATCTTGGCAGCTCTCTATTTCCCTTCATGCATGTTACGACTCATGTATGTTGATCTTTTGTGTCTGAATCAGTGTGTGTGTGTGTGTGTGTGAGAGAGAGAGAGAATGTATGTGTGTGTGTGTGAGAGAGACAGACAGACAGACAGACAGAGAGAGCATGAGATATGTATTTGTGTTTATTATTATAGAATATGTAAACTACGAGTCAGGACTTCACAACAGTAATGCATAACTCCTAAAACACTGTGTCAGATGGTTTGAAAGGGAATTTGTAAACTCCTGACAGTCAAGTTTAAAATAAAATGCAGTACGCAATCAGGGAATTCAATACATTTTTAAAAATAATTTACATTTATTTATTAATTGCAACAGCGATTCAACTCAGTTTATGAGTTTAAACCATGTGCTTGGTTTTCCACTGTAGTCTTTCCCACGAGTCAGTGCATACCCCACCACCACCACCACCACATCTGAAAAAAAAGAAAGAAAAACAAACCTTCAGGATTAAAGGACAGAACAGATTCAGCGTGTGTTTCCCAAGCGGAAAAAGTACTGCAGAGCCATTTGGTTTTCTCAAGAAAAAGCTGTCCTGGAATTTATTTTCCTCTCGGAACATCCGCAGAAAGTGTAAATTTTGTCTAACTGTCTGTGATACGTGCAGACAATATCTTTCAATACAATACCTATCATGTACACATGGTTGTTTATATCTTTCAATACAATACCTATCATGTACGCATGGTTGTTTATATCTTTCAATACAATACCTATCATGTAGACATGGTTGTTTATATCTTTCAATACAACACCTATCATGTATACATGGTTGTTTATATCTTTCAATACAACACCTATCATGTATACATGGTTGTTTATATCTTTCAATACAATACCTATCATGTATACATGGTTGTTTATATCTTTCAATACAATACCTATCATGTAGACATGGTTGTTTATATCTTTCAATGCAATACCTATCATGTATACATGGTTGTTTATATCTTTCAATACAACACCTATCATGTATACATGGTTGTTTATATCTTTCAATACAACACCTATCATGTATACATGGTTGTTTATATCTTTCAATACGATACCTATCATGTATACATGGTTGTTTATATCTTTCAATACAACACCTATCATGTATACATGGTTGTTTATATATTTCAATACAACACCTATCATGTATACATGGTTGTTTATATCTTTCAATACAACACCTATCATGTATACATGGTTGTTTATATCTTTCAATACAACACCTATCATGTATACATGGTTGTTTATATCTTTCAAAACAACACCTATCATGTACACATGGTTGTTTATATCTTTCAATACAACACCTATCATGTACACATGGTTGTTTATATCTTTCAATACAACACCTATCATGTATACATGGTTGTTTATATCTTTCAATACAACACCTATCATGTATACATGGTTGTTTATATATTTCAATACAACACCTATCATGTAGACATGGTTGTTTATATATTTCAATACAACACCTATCATGTATACATGGTTGTTTATATATTTCAATACAACACCTATCATGTATACATGGTTGTTTATATATTTCAATACAACACCTATCATGTATACATGGTTGTTTATATATTTCAATACAACACCTATCATGTATACATGGTTGTTTATATATTTCAATACAACACCTATCATGTATACATGGTTGTTTATATATTTCAATACAACACCTATCATGTATACATGTTTGTTTATATATTTCAATACAACACCTATCATGTATACATGGTTGTTTGTTACGATGAGCACACTAATTCTGAGTCTTAAATTATGACAGTTTGTTTCCGCAGTTTTTAATGTTTAGTTTTCCTCTAATTTAGTCTTGTATTTTGTTTTAAAAAAATGACTATCTCTACCTTTAGGGTTATTTAAAAATGTAAGTTTCTCTTCTCTTCTCATTCATTCAATTTTACCCGTTCAAACTTTGAAATCTACCTACCTACCTATCTATCTATCTATCTATCTATCTATCTATCTGTATGTATGTCTCGCTCTCTTTCACTCTATCCCAAACACTAGTAACCTAACCTGTGTATCATAATAAATCTGTATGTTCTTTTTTTTATCTAGTATTGTTGAAGCATAATTTATTCACGAATCCAAAGGCTATAAAAGAAGCGATTAAAAAAAATGCGAAGAGAAACTTAGATTTTCAAATAACCTTAACAAAAACAATCCAATATTCGTGAAGATAAAATATTTTTCAATTTTGTACATTTTCGTGAAGCAGTATATTTAGATTTAAATCAAACAATAACTTAAATAAAGACCAAGTTGTGGAACGTAACCGTGTGATAACAAATATAGTTTTAATATCATGCATGAACATCTATATTTTATACATGTACAACTACATGATCAGTTTTTGACCATTGGTGTGTGTGTGTGTGTTTTGAGGGTCGGGCTGGGGTCGCTCTGAAAGAGAGAAGTTTTACTCACCGAAAAACGTCACTGTAAAGACATTTTATGTGGGGAGGAAAATGATTTAGAAAGGTGGATGGTATGGCCTTGTAACACCAGCACAGTTGGGAAGACAGCTTTAAAGTTTTTATGATCTTACTCTTCACCCATGTTTCAGCAAACATATTTAATTGACAATCAGTTTATGTTCCATTAGAGAAAAATCCTAGTCAGTGCAAAATGTATACAGCAACAACAACAACAACAACATTAACATTAACAACAACAATACAAAACAACTGCTGCAACAGCAACAATAACTACAGCAACTTCAATGATTCGCCATTGAGAATCCCCACGCTTTCCATTGCATATTCCAAACCTGCCACCATTTGCACCTCTTCCCGGTACTCACACCCGCCCAAGACCATGACCCTAAAGTCAAAATCCAAAACCCCTTGTATATATTATGTGTCCTCCTGCCTTGACTGAATACATAAGGTCCTCATACAAAATTATTGTACAAACTGCATGCATTGTATATGTGCACAATACAATCTGGAATGTAGGTCGGGGTATTATTAGAGGTACACCAGGGAATATTCATGATACAAGGTTCTGATTTTAACATTAGTACATGGAGTTTCTAGTTTCAATAGGGATGATATTCCATACTTTGGACCCGTCATAGCAGTACATACAACCATACCGATGACTCCAGTTGACTAGATCCTAATATTAATTCTAATGACCGGTCAAACTAACAGGGATATGTTTTGGCGCTATGAGCAGAATATTGATTCGGGTGTGTAAGTAAGCTGGTTTGATTATGAGAAGAAACTACATCAATGTCATTATTCTATATATTAGTCACATGTGTCCCAAGTGGATGCTATATCATTTATCACGTAAGTAACCTCTTATAGATAGAAAACTCAAACGTTGAATTGTAAAGTAACGTCTGTCAAAGGTTGAATTTATACATATTTATATACGTTTGTCCCCCAAAGGTTGCATCTGCCATCAAATTATACCGTGTCCCCAGAAGGTTGATGCTTTTCATTAAAAGATATAGAAAGTCCCCAAAAGGTTGACATTTTTCATGATTTGTGTGGGGGGGGGGGGGCGGACGTACTTTGGGGGACATATATATATATAGATATATATATATATATATATATATATATATATATATATATATATATATATATATATATATATCCGATAACTTCCATGTTTAAAGAGAAATCAGTACGTACTTTTGTAAATTGCTTACAGGCACTTTTTATGTTATTATTCAAATGCGAAATTTCACATATATACGCGATTAAGGGCAAGTTCCCAAATGGTTGCGTATTTCATGCACTGGTGCCCCATTGGTAGCATTCGTGGCTATATACCTGATGAAAAACAAATTTTCCAATCGTACATTGCAATACCAGCTAATATTCGTGTGTATAAGGAGTTATTCCCCCTGCAGCCATAGTGACAGAGTCACACTAAGTGTAATTATTTCTTGACGTTCATTTGAACCAGACTCCAGCGTGACTCTGAGCGATTTACGCCTAACGAGAGTCTGGTAAAGGTCTGAACAACTGATTGATAATGATAGGTGTAGCTCATTTTATTTTTTTTTTCATCCTTTTTCTGCTCGTAAAGTGCACCATTTATACCCTCAAGCCCATAGTCACAACTTGAGCAATGAATGTTTATTGTCTACTTGCGAATTCTATATTACCTGCAGAGGATGCTGCAAAGATTTCGTCATACACGGTATTAATACTGGGTATCAGTATAGAAATAATTATGTTAGATGTAAGCTCAACGTGTAACAATATTTTGAAATGCAGAAATATAAATCATTTATGAGATACACATTTATACAAATTAAAAATATCCAAAAGATTTATATGTGGGTAAAAGTTAAATGGAAGAACGTGGATAAAGAATAAGAATGAGACGGGAGGTGAGGATTGCGTTAAATGAATATAATGACTCTGAATAGAAAAGCTGTATGACGATAGATGCATAGATTTTTCAAATATTTTTCATTATCATTATTTTAAATCTCAAGGAATATGAACATGCGTAGATTCCGACAATAGTTTAATGGTTAATATTGGTTTCGTAAATCTGAGGGAAAGGGAACATACTGTCATAAAATGAAATGCTTATTCCATATTATGACAAGTTAGACATAGTCGCTCATCTCTGGGCATCGAATATCGTCTATTGCTTCTACCAGCTTCAACATTTAGCAGATGTGATTATGCATGTAACCTTATCAATGACAATTTAAATTTCGCAACATTGAGCATAGACAAATATATTTTATCATCAAAATTGTCAGTCTTGGTATAGAAATACTCATGGTATAGAAATACTCTTGAAGATTCATTCAATCAATCCTTCAATTCCTCTGCAAATGTATCACAAATAGAGAAAACGTCCTTATCTTGAAGCCTCTCTGTGATCCAGGCTTCTGCCAGATCAAACTCATTCCGGAAGTGTTTTTGAAGTGCTGAACGAAAAGTGATATCGACATATTGGATGTCAGAGCGGCATAATTTCCATTTAGGACCAACTAGACATCATTAGAAGTCTTCTGGTGAAAATACTATGTCGATATGACTTTCTGTTCAGGAGGAGAAGTGATAATATTATTTCAAGATGGCTGCCGTGGCGGTTATATTGGACTTCAGATCAGAACAATTTTCATCTCGAACCAACTAGACATCATAAGAAGTCCTTTAGTGAAAACCCCATCTTGATATAACCATCCATTCAGGAGGAGTAGCGATAACAAGTGTTTTGAACATGGCTGCTGTGGCGGCCATATTGCATGTCTGAGCAGCACCATTTTCATTTAGGACCAGCTAGATATTGGGAGGAATATGTGTGTAAAATTTCAGGGCATTCCTCTAAGTAGTTTAGGAGGAGTAGCGATATCAAACGAGTCCTAACGGATGACCGACGATGGACGACAGACCATTCTATCAGCTCTTATGGTCTATGACCAGTAGAGCTAAAAATGGATCCTCGACGGGTTCTGTATGAAACAAAGCAGGAATTTGGTTTCCATTTCAGCCAGTTCGTTTTATAATAATTAAATAAACATTATTTGAACTGGCTCTGTTTGTAAGCTTCAGGGTGAGATCCTGGAATATGCATGCCACTTGAACAAAAGACACAAACAGCTTGAAGATTTCCAGTTTAAATCCTCCGTCATGTATCAATTTTTTTATATCAGGACCTCGCTACCTGAAGGTTGACTTGTTTAAATTATGTCGACTTGTTGCAATACTATGTCAACTTGTTGCAATATTATGTCGACTTATTTCAGTGATATAAGCGGCTATGACGGATGGCATAAGTGGGATTTTAAATAGATTTTGGTCATAGTATCCTGTTATTAAGTCGAAATAAAGAAATCGATATGCCGCCTTAGGTTTTACATAAGTCGACTTATTTGTCGTCTTAACGCGACTTTTTTATAACTATGTCACCACATTTCAATGAATAAATTGAGTTATTTAAGTGGATAAGTGGCTGGCAGAAATCTGCCACCATATAAATCATACAGAGAACAAATGACTCAAATTGTCTTATTTACTCTAGCTCTGGGTTACGCCCCTTGCAAGGTTAAATAAGACAATTCTGGTCAAATGTTCTCTCTGTATAACACACACACACACACACACACACACACACACACACACATATATATATATATATATATATATATATATATATATATATATATATATATCACGTTTTCGATATGTGACTAGCTGTCAGCTCTGACCAATCAAGCATGAGGTATACACGTGCTTATTAACCCGCGCTCTCTCCCTTTGATGCTAATTACGTCATTCAAGTTCTGGCTTTCAGGGTGGAATGTTGCACGTACGTGTGTTAGAGGACATTTTCCTAAAATGGATTCAGGTGACGAAAGAACAAATTGTGGGAAAAGGGACTTTTCTTATGAATAGTGTATCTGGACTGAGCAACGCAATATTTTGCTCTATAATGAAGAAGTGTTTGGAATCAGGGGATAAATGGGACACCGGCTGTACAGCTGAACTGAACCTGATGCTGACCATGAAAATGGCCTGCGATCTGTGAATTTGTTTCATTTATGTGTGAAAGTATTCCAAGGTGAGCTAAAGAGCAGGAGAATTTATATTGAACCCATTATTCATTACGAACAGTCGGACAAAATTATTTTTGTTGTGGATTTGCATGAAATATATCTCGCTCTCGTTCCACAAATAGGGCCTGTGTATAGGAAATCCCCGGAATGAAATGGCGAAAATGAAATTTCCAGGTTTAGTTGTGGACCTATTCAGCAAGAATTAATAAAACAGAAAAATTGTTTACAGATTGTTTTGTTTGTTACATTTGAAACAGAAGATCTTTTAGCTAGAACTTCTTCTTTTGTGCAGAATGTGTACTGCTATCTAAATACAGTATTGTATTATGCTATGTGCTGGTTCTAATTTTGGAACCGCGCGGCTGCCGAATTTTCCTACGGAAATTGTCAATCTATGCCGAGCGTTCACAATGGTTAAGAGCTGTCTTAGAAAATAAGAATTCATGCACTTTCTTCAGATCTAAATGAAGCTTTAGTTTGCAAAACCCAGGTAGCTGATTGGTTGAAAATATAGGTCAAACGCTAATTTTCTCTCTCTCTCTCTCTGTATTGGCCGTCACATTGCACCCCCGTCCCAGCATATATAACTTGTTAGAGCATTAAAATGACCCGTTTGTTTCAAATACCAAAGGCTTTTATGTCTGATATTCCCTGTCCCTCCCAAGTTTTTGATATGTTAGGTGTTTTCCATAGAAGCAAACAAAAGTCAGAACTTTGAAAATAACATTTTGAATGAGGTTTGCATTTATGTTTTAACATTTTGATGACATAATAAATTGGGTGTGATCCCCTTCTTTTCCATCCAAGTGTTCTAAAAGTTTGTGTCCAAATTGTCCCTCTTCACTCAATCCCCCCGCCCCCCTCAGCGGCATAAAATGCCGTTGTGTGAGTTTCTTTGCCATTCATCCCTTTACGTCTCTATCGCCAGTTTCGGTTGTTCCAACAATAAGGCTGGAATGTTTCCCAAAATTTATAAACGCGTGCACGGTTTACAATAACCGAAACGATGCCGTTTAAAAAACTCAACCTTTCCCCCTATCTCCCCTTTAGGCTTACTGAACAGCTGACAGATATTATAATATGAAAGCCGTACCTCACTGAACTTGTGATTGTTTCATTTGCTGTACACCTTTTACCTCTTATTATGAAAGGAATGTGAGTGATATATCCCCCCCCCCCCCGGGCCTCCACAGTGGCTGTATTCGTTGTAGTTAAAACTGGATTGAAAATGATTTTAGCATTTAAAATCGTAATTGGAAACATGTTAAGTTTTCATTTGCAATTTGAAAAAAGTGCAAACGGCTTGAAATGTTGTTTTGCGAGGACCTGAAGGAAAACATTCCTATTGAAAGTTAATATAGGTCGGATAAAAAGGTGGTCATTCACAAGAACAAAATACAACAAATATTCCAAAAACCAAATAATTTCGTTTTTACAGACGCAAGTTAAAAATTCCGTTTCGTCCGCATGTATGTTATTTTTTTCTCTCTCTCAAGACTATATAACACAGATACACTTTTACCATCAATTGTAGGAATAACGGGTTATATTTAAAGTGTTCTAATACTCTAATGGTATCCCCCTCCTCCCACTTCCACCCCCTCATTTGTCAAGATTACCTTTACTCTCGGAAATAGATGTACAAATTATCTTCTCCTTATTGCAGTGGACCTTCGACGTACAATTACAGAACCAAACCTTTATTTGTTATTTTAACCTCAGGCCTCCCGCAGGTAGCACATGAGAAAAATAATTTATAAGTGATGGCAAATTGTGTTGTGCATATGTTGAATATGAATCACTTTTGGAAAGCAAACATAAATGAAGTATATGTAGCATTTGGAATGCAAACAGAAATCACGCATATGTAGCATTTGGAATGCAAACAGAAATCAAGAATATATAGCATTTGGAATGCAAACAGAAATCAAGTATATGTAGCATTTGGAATGCAAACAGAAATCAAGTATATGTAGCAATTGGAATGCAAATAGAAATTACGTATATGTAGCATTTGGAACGCAAACAAAAATCAAGTATATGTAGCATTTGGAATAAAAATAGAAATCACGTATATGTAACATTTGGAATGAAAATAGAAATCACGTACATGTAACATTTGGAATGAAAATAGAAATCACGTATATGTAGCATTTGGAATGAAAATAGAAATCACGTATATGTAACATTTGGAATGCAAACTTCAGAGAAACTTACCATTCATCAATCTCATCGATATTCCTGAGGTTTAAGCTTTACAATCTGTCAGTGTAAGAAGCAAATTCACATTGAAGAACAATTAAATATTATATAAACTTTAACATAATGGAATATTATTACTTTGCAAAAATCAGCTGATCATTAAATTCGCACATTTCTTTGAATGGAATACAACATTATGTAGAACAATAGATTGGTTATTGAGTCACAAAAGTGGACAAAGCAGATATAATCAGAATATTGTCAACATACCAAGCGTGGATACTCCTTTTATTTAGAAGAGTGCATCGTGTATTATCAAAAAGTTGATAATTGTCCTATAGATTTTGAATGCAAACTGTGGACTTTTGCTTGACCTCTAAAATGAATACCTGTATCTTTTCAAGGTGAATTCCACATTTAAGATGGTTATGCTACCGATACGTAGTTTGAGATGATTTCCACTGTACAAAAATAAATAAACAGGCTCCGTTTTATAATGGTGCACATTCTTTTCTTAAAATTTAAAAACAAAAGTATACATTGGTATTAATGAAACAGCACATGCATGCGCAATACCTACACAGTAGATGTGTATATATTTTCCACTGCTAAAACTACAATGGTAGGCGTACATCATTCGTGGGAGTGAATGTACCTTATGTACAAAGTCATCAATAAATATTCTGATTAGAGTTCCATGTAAACCGTAGTAGTAGCAACAGTAGTAGAAAGGGGACGAAGAGGAAGAGGAGGAGGAAACGTTTAACGGCACGTGAGCACAATACAGGCTATATGGTGCCGAATAAAAGTACAGTTCTAAATATTTAAATATAAAGAATTTCAGTGTAAACCGGTCACTTAGGTCAATACTGTATATGCCAATGGAAAATATTTAAATTCTCCATAAGACGAAGATACTTTAGGAAAGAGCGTTCGATTACCTTTGCGGTTAAGGTGTGATTAATTTAAAATATTTTACACAGTGTGATGATAATATAATAATTTGGAAATTCAAAAAGGACGTTCTTTTCTCAGTGCTAGTAGAATTCGCGTTTAAGCTACATCAACATAGTTACTGCACAGGATCAAACATACGTCATCACGTGCAAAAGCGGCATCATTGTCTGGATGCATAATTTAAAAACTGCATACATGCCAGTGTATTTAAAGTTAAAAGCATAAATAAGACCTAGTTGTGTTGCTCACGTTGTGGCGCGCTGTAGACACGCTACAAACTTGTCCACATTAGCAGAGCATTCCAATCACTGCCTGTCCTGGGGAATAAGCTGTTCTTGTAGATATCGAAGTTGGTTGGGGTTTTTGAATCAAACTGACGTCATTTTGATATGCCAATAATGTTTTCGTAAAACGTATCGCCCCAAAGAGAAGAATATTATTATGGGATGGGAACTCGCATCACGTCTGAAGCAAAAGGATTTGGATTGGTTTGGTGTTTTACGGCACAACACATGCAGGTTATTTAGTGCCAAGGCAATTGGAATAAAGTGCCTTCCCCAAGGACACACCACAGTAGCTGACCCAGGCTGGTCCGATAGTACGATTAGAACCCGCACCCTTTCAGTTGTGAGTACGGCTCGCTATCTACTGAGCCACCGCGGCTCCACGAATAAAGGAAATAGTTGGTATTTATGCTGTGTTTTTTGGAAGTAATACAACTCAAATTGACGACCATTTGGAAGAATGAATATCAAATCGTACTCTTATTTTCACGGAGCAGTAATTTATCCCATGGTACGAATGTTGCAGGAATGGATATTCCGACCGATAAGTTGCACTGTTTCAAGTGCACGATATGCAGCATATATCTATCTATCTATCTATCTATCTATCTATCTATCTATCTATCTATCTATCTATCTGTCTATCTATCTATCTATCTATCTATCTATCTATCCCTTTTGATCATCTTCAATGTAGTTACGATCAACTATTAAAAAAATATGGACTGATTACAAATCAGAATATATATAATTCATTTTGTAATAACTTCTGTGAGGGCTGAATGTAGGTCTCAATTAGCTCAATCCGTAATAATAAACCTAGCCAGAAAAATAATGATGAAGTGGTACGTCATCCATTCCTCTCTCAATCCATGTATGCGTGTATGTTAAAAAGAATGTCATAACATTTGCTTTCTTTAACATTTGTATTCAAGACTTATCTTATTCCATCCATTATTTCATCATGTGCAGTGGGATGTAGAGTTTATCCCCCACAATAATCCAAATATGCTTCGACCATTGACAACCCATGTTCATGACATACAATTTATATATACTTTTTGGCAAGTCGAAAGGAGATTTGCCTCATGTTTAGCATGCCCTGCCCTATTTCTGACTGATACCAAATTATCGCGTCCAATTTGATATAAGTGTGATGTTTCGTCACAGTGCACGTGATACCAGAAGAATGAAATTTAATGGTCCACATTATATTATCACCCTCTAACTTAACTCTTTGCAAACACAATCTATAAAAATCTTAAACAATAAATACCATTTTTTAAAATTACACTGCAAATCTGAAACATTTAACACCAACTAATAAGCAGAGAACTAAGACGTGATATTTTTCTCCAATATATGTTATTCAGTCAGAATGATAGAAATAACGATACACACAAAAGGGATTTTCAACTCGTCTACTTCACAATATCTGGTGTGTATTCTCATTTGCATATAAATCCAAACTCGGTGCAGAATCTGAGTAATTTCACTTAATTACCCGCGAAAGATCTGGTAGTTACTTTATTCCTAAAAAAAATAACAGATATTATTCTGAACTATTTAGTAAATTGGTTATTTTTTTTTATTAATTCTTAGAAGTTGGCTCTCTTGCGAGCAGTGGCGTAGTAAGGGTAAAAAATGGCGCCCGCGTCGACGATGATGGCCCAAAGGGCCAGAATACGAGGCCTGAATTTGTATCAGCTATTTAGGCACCCCAAGACCTCTGGCACATGGCGCAACTGCCCCGTCCGCCCCCCCCCCCCCCTGTGTTAGTACGCTACAGCTTGCGAGATGCCCATCTGTTTTACATCAGTTTATCGGGAGCGCGTGCCTACCCCATAAAGGATTAAGAAAAGCAAACGTACCGGATGGGAGCCATCACAATGACAACTTTAAATTGCATCTGGGAATTTTAAAGTTGTTGTTGCTGTTGTTGTTTTGGTTGTTTTGTTTTGTTATCAATGTTCGCCCAATCCCGGCTGACTCGAGCTTTAACGCCCCCACCCCCACACCGCCTTAGGATTTGGCAAACGTTGATACCAGAAGAAAAAAAAGAAAGAAAGAAAAAAAGAAAAGAAAAACATGTATGATCTTTATACCATTATCGCCTTGCCCTTTAAGTGCGGAAACAATATTTATATACCTTGGACTTGTTATAACGTCTGTTGGTTACTTACTGGAGCACAAATGGCTGGGCAAGCTAAAAAAGCAATATTTTTTTTACCTTGAAAAATACCTTTATTAATTTACATTACTAAAAACAAGTCATGTCATGAATCTTTCTGATAGACTGATAAAACCTATCTTAAATTATTGTTGCCAAGATTGGGGCTGTATTTCTGCTACATGCTTTGAAAGAGTGCACTGACATTTTTGCAAAAGGATATTAGGAGTTAAGGAGACAACACAAAACTGATTTTATTGACGGGGAGTCAGGACGTACAACAATGACAGCAAATAGATTTTATTACATTGTGAAGTATTGGTTTAAGATATTAGACGCAAAGGAGGACACACACACACACACACACACACACACATATATATATATATATATATATATATATATATATATATATATATATATATATATATTCCAAATGATGTTGAATGATTTAGAAGCTCTACAAACTAAAGTAAATTGGGCATATTTAGTTAAAGATTTATTGTCAAGAATAGGATACTATAAAGTTTGGGTTAGTCAAGTGGTCGGTAACACTGACATATTTTTACAGTTTTTTTAAATTAAGGCTACCTAATAATTTTATCCAAAATTGGATGGATCATCCTAAGAACAGTAGTTGAGCATTATTTTATGTAAGTATGGCATATTTCGGATCAAAACTTTACCTTGACAGCATCAATTCTTCGAAATACAGAAATGCAATCGCTAAATTTAAAGTATCCTCTCACAGGCTCAGGTTGAAGCCGGTATATGGGCGAGACCGTATAAACCATTTCATGATAGACTTTGTTTTATTTGTAACCTTCAAGAAGATGAATATCATTTCGTACTTTAATGCTTATTGTATAAAGATCTAAGACCAAATATGTTTACATTTATAGAACTTATGAATACAGAGAATACTAGAATTCTTAATAATTTGTCCACTTACATATATAAAGCTTTTAATCATAGAAATAGCCTCCTATATCCAGTTATCTTGTATAATATTTTTGACTGACCATTGCTTTATCATGAATTTGAATTATATAATATTTGATTTTATTTTCATATTATTACCCTTAATAGTGTAAATATATTTTTCTCCCTACGGAAATATTTTGTGAATTAACCTGCTTATTTCATTTGCATTGATCTGTATCTGCATGCATATGCAATTTCGTTTCATACTATGTTTTCTTTGTATATTGTATACTATAGATGATGATACCTTGTTGTTTATTATACTATCCACCATTCAATTCAGTTAATACAAAATGTATCCAGTCTGTCCGTTTGGGATATTGGAATGTATCCAGACAGACCGTTTGGGCTATTGGAATGTATCCAGACAGAGCGTTTGGGCTACTGAAATGTATCTAGACAGAGCGTTTGGGCTATTGGAATGTATCCAGACAGAGCGTTTGGGCTATTGGAATGTATCCAGACAGAGCGTTTGGGCTATTGGAATGTATCCAGACAGAGCATTGGGCTATTGGAATGAATAAAGACTCTTCTTCTTTTACTTTGAGATAGGCCTACATAATGTTGTTGCTAATTTGTTTCATTCCATTTTTCACCGGAGCACCAGGGAAGGGGTCAACAGGTACGTTGAACTTGGCAGCAAAGGCTTTGAGTACATTTGGCTGACATATGAATACCTGCTAATATAACTTGTATAAGCAGGTGGCTGACAGGCAGATGTAAGTTTCTTTTATCTACAATGACTGATAATTTATAACTTCTTATGCCGCATCACCTTGAAATACCTCGGCAGATAATAAAGGAGATTCTATACAGTGGCAGCAATTTTTTCTTACCTGTTTATAATCTGCCATACATGTGCAGAAATTGACACATCGTTATGAGACACCAACTCGTGAGAGAGGACAAAGCCAACTCTTAAAGAAGATGAATTGTCCGTAAGGATTCCTACAATATTTACACTCAAAAGTTCCCAAGCAGGCAACAGGTTTTGAAAGGTGCTCAGTGAGGTAGGTTTTACTCTGTAATGAAAGACGGCTGAAGAGACCTGGTGGTTTTGAAAATTTATTCGAATATTTCTTTGTGCATAGACCACTTGAAAAAAAAAAAGATATTGATATGAATGCATTGTACGTTCACTGTATACGAACATTTTTTTTTTTTTTTTTTTATGTCATGATTTTGCTAGGAATGAAGTTGCCCGCATTTAAAATTTAATACAAAGAGAGTCTAAGATTATACTAGCGGGCGAGAACCTTAGGTTCAATCCGAAAGGATTCTTAGATTTAATGCAAAGATAATCTTAGATTATAATAGCCGATGAAAACATTAGATTTAATACAAAGAGAGTCAGATTATAATAGCGGATTATAATAACGGATTAAAGCATTAGATTTAATACAAAATGTTTATTTGCTTATAATAGCGGGCAAGAACATTGGATTTAATATAAAGAGAGACAGATTATAATAACAAGTGCGAACATTGGATTTAATACAAAGATAGTCTTAGAATACAAAAGCGGGCGAAAACATAATATTTAATACCAAAAAAAAAAGAAAAAAGAAATCGATTATAATAGCGGGTGAGAATCTTAGATTTCATACAGTTGTTTCCTAGATTTTAATAGCGCGTAAAAACATTCGATTTCATACAAAGAGAGACTTAGATTGTATTAGCTGGTGAGAACGTTAGATTTAATATAAATAGAGTCTTAGATTTTAATAGCGGGCGAGAACATTAGATTTAATACAAAATGAATCTAAGATTAGGATAACGGGCGAGAACCTTAGATTTTATAGTAGCTGGTGAGAACATTCGATTTAATACAAAGAAAGTCAGATTATAGTAGCGGATGAGAACATTCGATTTAATACAAAGAAAGTCAGATTATAGTAGCGGCTGAGAACATTCGATTTAATACAAAGAGAGTCAGATTATAGTAGCGGGTGAGAACATTCGATATAATACAAAGAAAGTCAGATTATAGTAGCGTGTGAGAACATTCCATTTAATACAAAGAAAGTCAGATTATAGTAGCGAGTGAGAACATTCGATTTAATACAAAGAAAGTCAGATTATTGTAGCGGGTGAGAACATTCGATTTAATGCAAAGAAAGTCAGATTATAGTAGCGAGTGAGAACATTCGATTTAATACAAAGAGAGTCAGATTATAGTAGCTTGTGAGAACATTCGATTTAATACAAAGAAAGTCAGATTATTGTAGCGGGTGAGAACATTCTATTTAATACAAAGAAAGTCAGATTATAGTAGCGGGTGAGAACATTCGATTTAATACAAAGAGAGTCAGATTATAGTAGCTTGTGAGAACCTTAGATTCCATACAACGGGAGACTTAGATTATATTAGCAGTGACAATATTAGACTTAATACAACATGATTTTGTAGATTATAAAAGTTGGTGAGAACGTTAGATTTAATGCGAATAGAGTCTGAGATTATAAGAGCGAATGAAAACAATATACTTAATACGAAGAGAGACTTAGATTACAAGAGTGGATGAGAACGTTAGATTTAATGCGAATAGAGTCTGAGATTATAATAGCGAATGAAAACAATATACTTAATACGAAGAGAGACTTAGATTACAAGAGTGGATGAGAACGTTAGATTTAATGCGAATAGAGTCTGAGATTATAATAGCGAATGAAAACAATATACTTAATACGAAGAGAGACTTAGATTACAAGAGTGGATGAGAACGTTAGATTTAATGCATAATGATTCTTAGATTAGGATAGCGTGTGAAAACATTCAATTTAGTACCAATAAAAAGAGAGTCACAAATTATAATAGACGGCGAGATCATTAGGCTTAATACAAAGATAGTCTTAGATTGTTATAGAGGGTGAGAACATTGGATTTAATGCAAAAAGAGTCAGATTATAAATGAGGGTGAGAACATTTGATTTAATGCAAAGAGATTCTTAGATTGTAAGAGCGGGCGAGAAACTTTGATTTAATACGAGCAGTCTTAGATTCTAATAGCGGGTGGGAGCCTAAGATTTAATGCAAAGAGAATCTTTGATTATAATAGCGGGTGAGAAACCTGGATTTCACGAAGAGATAGTCTTAGATTATAATGCCCGGTGTGAACCTGAAATTTAAAACAATGATAGTGTTCGATTATAATAGCAGGATAGAACATTAGATTTAATGCAAAGAGGGTATTGGAGTATAATAGAGAGTGTGAACCTTAAATTTAAAGCAAAATGTGCCTTAGATTATAAATAGCGGTTAAGAACATTCGATTTAATACAAAGATTCTTGGATTATAATAACGGTTGAGATTACTAGATTGTCAAACCTCTCTAATTTGTTTGCAAGATTCTTACTGTAAATGACGGTTCCATCAAATTTATCTGCAGAATTTTGAACTTCAAAATAAGGACTCGACTTCGAAACGAAACAATGTTGTCTAAATGTTGAATTTTTATGCTCAGATTTAGGTCTAATGAACACTAGTGTAAGATTTTTCTTCTAGTTGAAAAATGCTTTGAAACCAAGCACTAATTTTTAAGTGTGATTCTTTATTCTTACATTAAACCAAACTGTTTCCCAGATGGTGCGCTCGCTTCTCTTCAAATGCCACATTTACCGCAAGAGATTTCCAGAAAAAGCATACCCATGTTTATGCATTGTGTTTCAAAGGATTTGGTAAAATAATTAAAAAGTATCAAAATATCACCAAATGCCACCTTTTGATTTAGCACATCCGCCTTCTTATTATATATTTTATCAACTTTTCTACGTCACGATTAAAACGCGAAATAAATACACTTAAAGGTTGCTGACCCTTAGTCAAAACAGTGTGCGCAGGCAGTGGTTTGTTGACCAAGGGAAACTTTTCGAACTTTACACTAAGAACAGGTCAATAAGCTAAGATTCGGCAATTGCAGACAAAGATCAAAATCAAGAAGTTTTGCCATTGTAATTTCTAGACTGGTATTGTGTCTTTGTCAGTGCCTAGCCTTTGTCAGCCATTTTCCCATAATTCAAACTGGACCAGTCTGACAAAAAAAAAAAAAAAGAGAGGAATACGCCAGGTCTAAATCTTGTGGCAGAAATAGCGATGACAAGATCTTGCACCTTATACCTGTTCTAATGTAATTATCATCTCAGGTATTTTTCATGATTTTCAATTCTCGGCTATGCTATGGAAGACATTTTCTAAGGGTATGTGGTAATAATTTTGTTGCAGTATAAAGATTTTTATTTTTTTATTTTTTATTTTCTCTAGAATAATGTGGAAATGGATTAAAATGTCCTAATTTCAGCACAAATATAATCAAATCTGATACGACAGTCAGCCGTACTTGAGATGTTTGTATGTAAATATTACACAGGAAATCTTTATCTATATGATCAGGAATTTCCACATTGTAACTGATTGATGCAAAAGATGAAATTCAAACTAAGGTTAAGATGTTTATTTTTTCAGTACTTCAGTGAACTCGTTGCTTCCTGAGTATTTGTCTATATGCAAGGCAATCTGCTTATTTGTCTATATGCAAGGCAATCTGCTTATTTGTCTATATGCAAGGCAATCTGCTTATTTGTCTATATGTAAGGCAATCTGCTTATTTGTCTATATGCAAGGCAATCTGCCTGATAGGTCAAGTTTGAAGGCTACCCTAGTTGCTTTCCATAGGCAGCTGCTGTTGACTGTATCCGTGAAACGAGTTAGCTGTGAAGGGGTGGAGGTAGTAATTTCAATAATACTAAAGTTGGCTGAACGTTTATATTATCATAACATTTCCACACATAACAACTGTTTCAGTTTTATTTTAATGCAAACACAATACTCCGTAGGAAATTTCCTTCAGTACAGAGGCAATACTGTATTCCTTCCGTAACGCTTTAGTTTTATCAGTCAGGGAAACCTGTCAGTCTTAATTCTGGCTAAGAACTAGATATTAAAGGTTTAATAAGGTCAGAAAGACAATTTAGGTCCTAAGTTGAATGTTTTCATTTTAATATTCTTGTAAATGTACTGTATCAGATTTCATAATTAGAATGGTTTGGCTTTTGTGTTTTACGGAACAGCAACATTATTAGGTAATTTAGTGCTGAGGCAGTTGGAGTAAAGATCCTTGCCCAGGAACGCATCACTAGGACTGATGCAGTGTTAGGATTCGAACCTTTCGGTCTTGAGTCCGACACTCTAACCGCTCAGCCACTGTGGCTCCTGCCTCCATTAGTCGCCACTAACGACCTGCTGGTGGACTGTACTACATATCTGAGCTCACAGTGGTTTGGAATAGTGTTTGTTATAATCATCGATATTAAGTAAATCTCATGTCATAACTTGTGGACATTAAAGGAACAAAAGGTATGTACCTTAATTACGTGAAAACTACATGATAAAACAATAAACGAGTCACATCTTGTCATAAATATACTAATTAAAACAAAAACTGTACAGTTTCAGTTCACATCTTTTCATAAATATACTAATTAAAACTAAAACTGTACAGTTTCAGTTCACATCTTTTCATAAATATACTAATTAAAACAAAAACTGAACAGTTTAAGTTCCAATCTCTTCATAAATATAGTAATTAAAACAAAAATTGCACAGTTTAAGTTCCAATCTTCTCATAAATGTACTAATTAAAACAAAATCTGTACAGTTTAAGTTCATAACCTATTATAAAGATACTAATTAACAAAAACTGTACAGTTTAAGTTCACAACTTTTTATAAATATAATAATTAAAACAAGAATTGTACAGTTTAAGTTCCAATCTTCTCTTAAATGTACGAATTAAAACAAAAACTGTACAGTTTAAGTTCACATCTTGTTTTAAATATATTAACTAAAACAAAACCTGTACAGTTTAAGTTCACATCTTTTCATAAATATACTAATTAAAACAAAAACTGTACAGTTTAAGTTCACATCTTTTCATAAATATACTAAAAAAAACGAGAACTGTACAGTTTAAGTTCCAATCTTTTCATTAATATGCTAATAAAAACAAAATCTGTACAGTTTAAGTTCCAATCTTTTCATAAATGTATTAATTAAAACAAAAATTGTACAGTTTAAGTTCCAGTCTTTTTACATTTTTCTTTTACCAAATTGCACGGATATGCCTCAAACAAGTAAGGAGTTCTTGTTTCTTCATAGGCAGGCATTTGTATTTTATGATTTTTAAATATGGTTTGAAATTTGTGTTCGGTAAATAAAAAAAAAAGCTATCTTACGAATAACAGCGAATCCACAGTGCTAACTTTTATTCAAAGCATAGTATTTCTTATTTGGGACATACAGACAGATTGTTGACAGAGACACGGGTTTGTGCCGTGTCCGGCAGTGGATTATATTGGACGAGGTGGACGGTCAACCGTAAGATATATTTGCTGACGCCCACCTCTGTTAAGTGTAATGTAACTGAGCACTGATAACGTAATCAACTGGACCAAGTAGATAACCCTTACACGTGTCAGGGAGAGCTAGGTCATCTTGAGTTTGACCTTGGGTACAAGTTTGTAATCATTATTGAAATGAACTTTATGAAGGTTTCGTCGTAAAGTTTTAAAGCACTGTTTCCTTTTTTTTTTAAATGAGGAATGTCTGATTTGTTTGAAGCTTTATTAATGAAGAAATATTAATGATAATTAATATTAATATTTCTTCATTGTTGCTATTAGTTTTATTGACCATGTTGATAAGTTTGAAAATCTCAAGCGGTCCAATTTCGTACGTATTAGAGCAAACTATACGCTGTCTTACGGTCAATTTTCATATATATTTACAGTTTATTTTTTTGTACCAGTACAATTAAATTTGTTTGGACCAATCGGTACGCTTTCTTCTGGACATTTCTTCTGATGTTAGCGTCTTAGAAGTAGATATCCAAAGTATATATTCATCTGTATGCGTCTAGAAATGGTCTGGAAGAAGAGCTCTTTGATTTTATTTATTTATTTTTTTTTGTATGCCTGCCATAAGGCAGAGTATTTTATGTGATGGTGTTGTCCGTCCATCTGTATGTTACCAATTTCGTTTTTGCACAATAACTTGAATTTAGGAGTCAAAAGGTCAAGATTACTGTGACTGAAAGAAGAAAAATGGTTTCCAAACAATAACTCCATTTCTTCACCATCTACTGTTTCTAAACTTTTCAGGTGGCTTGCAGTTGGTGTAAGGAAGAAATATGTCGATCTCAGTATCTAAAGGTCAAAGGTCACTGTGACTAAACGAGAAAAAAAAATGGTTTCCGTGCATCTCTTGCACTTAGTGTAAGGAAAAAACATAGCAATCTCGTAGTCAAAAAATTAAATATCAAGGTCACTGTGAAAAAAAAAAAGGAAGATGGTTTCTAGGCAGTAAGGTGAGATGTCCACCATCTACAGTTACCGTACTTAGGAGATGGCTTGCACTTGGGGTAAGAAAGAACCGTATCGTTTTGGGGGTCATAAGTCAAGATCACTGTGACTGAAAGAAGAAAATTGGCTTCCGCTCTATAATGTCAGTTCTTCACAATCTGCAGTAACCGATATTTTTTTTTGCCAGTGTCCTGCACTTGATGTAAGAAAGACGTCTATCTATTTCGGGGTCAAAGGGTAAAAGGTCAAGATCACTGTGACTGAAAGATGAAAAATGGTTTCGTAACAATAACGTTTGTTCTCTACCATCTACAGTTACCAATCTTTGTAGATGGTTGCGCTTGGGTCAAGAAAGAAGTATGTAATTTCTGGGTCAAAATGTCAAAGATCAAGATCACTGTGATAGAAAGAATAAAAATTGTTTAAACATAATGACTTTGGAGTAAGTTCCTTGACTAAACTTTGTGGATAGCTTGTACTTTTGGTAATACGGAAGACTATAGATTCTGAGGTTTAAAGGCCAGAGCTTAAGGCCATGATAAGTTTAAGAAGAAAATGATCGTTTCTGCTCGCTAAGTTTACTTCAAGACCGCATACCTTGAGCAGAGGTCGAGGTCATTGAGACCCGTTGGTCAATAATCTTTAGAGTCAACCATGCCCTTCCATAGCCTACATATATGAATATTAAACACGAGGCGAGCGTATATGCCGTTCACGGTACTCTTGTTATTCGGTAACAGATATGCTTTACATAAAACCAAGCAAGTGTGATGCTTAAAGGTCTCTTCTTTGAGGCATTTTTAAATGACACGCAAGTTCCGTTCAGATTCTTAAATTAAACGAGAGAGTGTCGCACCGTCCCTACAAATAATTCAATTGACATAATTGTCGATTTGTTGGAGAAGCCTAATATATACATATGTAACATTAATGATAATGTGATAACATACAATACTTTGAATTCGAAATAATTGTATTCATAGACCAGGCTGTGTTTTACAGGAATCACACTAAGGCTTAAACCTCCTGTATAAGACAAAATACAAAGGGAAGTTTTAAGTCAGACGGATGGGGTACAATTAATAACTTAGAACAGAGTAGTGACAATGCGTGGTCTAGACTTTGAGTTTAATGTTTAATGTTGAAATCTCAGATATTGTTCATGGAAACAAAAGTCGTGGTATTTTTAAACTCTTGAATGATACATATTGTTGAATATCATATGCAACAGTGTACGTATATATGTATGTATGTATATATGTACGTATGTATACATGTACGTAAATATGTATGTATATATGTACATACGTACGTATGTATGTATGTATGTATGTATGTATGTATGTATGTATGTATGTATGTATGTATGTATGTATGTATGTATGTATGTATGTATGTAAGTATGTATGTATGTATGTATGTATGTATGTATGTATGTACGTATGTACGTATGTATGTATGTATATATGTACGTATGTAGATATGTACGTGTGTATACATGTACGTATGTATTTATGTATGTATTTATGTATGTACGTATGTATGTATGCATGTGTATGTATGTATGGCTTGATGAGGTACACAAGCATAAGCAATAGTTTGGGGCGATTGAAACTAATGATTTCTTCAATTGTCTTATCGTTAAAAAGTTGTAGGAATAACAAACAAATTAAATGTTTGGGTATTTCATTGGTGGTTGAAACGTTGTTGAGTGTTATTTTCAACATCTATCAGTTTATAAAGATGTATTCTTCGTAAATATATCAGGATGTTCCTCTGCCAAAAACTTATCAATTTGGTAAGTATAACTGCGATTACCTTAGAGTCTCTTTCAGAGGGTCAAAGTAATTGGACTTGCATCAGAAAGAGACTGTTCCGATTGACCTTGCATATGTCTTCCGTCTATCCATCTGTCCAGATTATGCATATCTAGCACTCACCTGTTGGATATCAATCTAATGTATATCTAGCACTCACCTGTTGGATATCAATCTAATAGTTTATCTCATGACCCCGTCAGATTATATGCAAGGTGTGGTGTGTACTTTGTCGCAATGGATGTCAAGTGGTGTATCAGTACTTTATTGAAACCAATATCAAACGGTGGAATCCTCAAGTTGACCTCTTGATATAGAATAAAAAATTTTTTTTATTCCCTTCTACTTTTATGTTGAAAGTTTTGAAGTGTGCTTAATTTAAACTTTTGAAGAGCCTTCAAAAGAAAATGAAAGGGTGTATTTTCCCAATAAACCTTTCAGTTTAATTATTATTACAGGGATACAGGCAGAGTAATATCTCAGTTGAATGATGAAGGATATCAAAATACCCTGATGTAAAAACTGTTAAATATCCCCACTGAAGCCTTTCTTGTTCTCGTTTTTTATCACCATTTCAAAGTATTATACGCACCGTGTTTTTACATTTTAGTCCGAAATAGCAGAATCTGCTATGGAGGTCAGTTGTCACAAGCACTGTCAGCATATCACGATCAGATTCCGCAACTTCTGTTAATACTTTGTTATCCATAAATCTACCAGTTTATCTCCCCCTTCTCTCTCTCTCTCTCTCTCTCTCTCTCTCTCTCTCTCTCTCTCTCTCTCTCTCTCTCTCTCTCTCTCTCTCTCCAACTGCAATAGAAAGGCAAGTTTCTTCAAGGCTACTCGGGTTAACCGTCAATAGGCAGATTTGGCTGCGTCCGTGAAATGAGTCTAAACGAGGACTGGGAACAGTAATCACAGTCATATCAGAGTCGTCTGAGCTCATATTTCATGACGTTTGTATACACAGGAATTATTTCAGTTTTATTTTTATGCAAACACAATAACTTCTAAGAAAGCACTATCTGTCTAGACCGCAATATGCAGATTATATCAAGCCTGTACCCAAAACTCCGCACACAGCTAAGCCGATTGGTTGGTCACAGGTTCGACATTATTTTTCCATCTTTGCTACAAACAATCGCTGAGGAAAGACGTAAAATCGTATATTTTATCAAAATTGTTCAAATATTCCGTCTTTCCTTCGCTCTTTGTGCTATAAAAATTAAAATGGAAACTGTTTTTTTTTTTTTTTTTTTTTTTTTGATTTTTTTTTATAAGCGACCATTCAAATTAGCTGTGCGTGGGGTTATGTGCAGGTTTGATGTGATTTACATATCAGAAATCAATTCGTCATTAACATTCAATCATAATAATAATAATAATAATAATAATAATAATAATAATAATAATAACAACAGATAGATTGATATATGTTTGAAAATTCGATTGATGTAAGTCATGCCTTACCTAGCTTTGTATACTTTTTGGTATTTCAACATGGGGTCCAGGGAAGTTTCCTTCCTTATCATTTCTATGACTCATAGACACCCCCCCATCCCCCACCTTCCACTACCAGTCGCGTCCGTTTTGGTCCAAATCCCTGTGTGTAATTGGTGGACTCCCCCTATCTGTCCGATTACGGCAAAAAACCACCAAAGCATGTAGGTGTCAATTATTAAACAAACTGCAACTAGACTAAAGCTATGTCTTATGGTCTGATACTTAAAGTACAGTCATAGTGGATTCAACCTTTTCCACTCGTTCATGAAGGAACACTAATCTTTTTCACTAAGATGACCACTAAAAAACTTTGACCGTCCATCCACAAAAGGAGACAGGGTGTCCTTTTAGGAGCTGAGTAGACAGGATTATCAATTGTCATCCAGATGTCCACCAACGTCCTTAAGGAACAGCTAGTGTCCTTCATGTCCAGATGTCCACCAACGTCCTTAAGGAACAGCTAGTGTCCTTCATGGACTTTAATGGATATGAGTGGGCATGGCTGGTTGTCGATAAACAACTGACTTTAAACCAAATGTATACTGTACTTGTACACATTCTTGTACTTGTACACATTCTTGGAGAAATGTAAATGTATCTCTCAAAATAAATTATTTCTAAGTTCCATTGTAAAAGTAGCCTAATCAGCTTTTAATATTGCTATCTGAACATGAGACTTTCTGGTGTTCTTATTATTTTACATAACACTTTCTATAAGTGCCGAGCTTACATTACTATCTGAATATGAGGCTTTCTTTTTTTTTTATATTTTTTTTTTTTATTTTAGATAACACTTTCTTATAAGTGCCAAGCTTGCAGTGCTATCTGAACATGAGGCTTTGTTGTGTTCTTATTATTTTACATAACACTTCCTATAAGTGCCGAGCTTACACTGCTATCTGAACATGAGACTTTATGGTGTTCTTATTATTTTAAATAACACTTTCCTATAAGTGCCGAGCTTAAATTGCTACCATACTTGGGATTATTATACTGTCGTTTCAACTTGTGTTTAAATACAATAATATTGTATAGGCTATCATAATTAAATATTAATTTTGTGTACATGTTCTATCTTCTGTAAAATTGAACATGTAAATGTATTTCAAGAAAGCTACAGGAGTTGAACTATTTCTTGTAATATTACTGTAAGTAACAATGTATGCATGTATGTATGTATGTATGGATGGATGGATGGATGGATGGATGTCGTACGTATGTATGTATGTATGTATGTATGTATGTATGTATGTATGTATGTATGTATGTATGTATGTATGTATGTATGGATGGATGGATGGATGGATGGATGGACGGATGTATATATGTATGTATGTACTATCCAGTCATGACAGAATGGGAAGGGTTATGATCAATTGGAAGAGTCAACTGTGTAGCTTTAGGTGTGCTCTAAGCTCATTTAAGCATAACAAGATTTATGTATTCATGTGGCGGCTTAAATAGGTGCACATCTAAATGCACACAGTAGGCTTTTCAACTTAATAGTTTCAAAATAGAATTAGCTAGCATTTATCTATTGAAATAAATAATTTGACAAACACAGACAATACACCATTTTTTAATAATTCGGCCAAAAAATATAATGGTTAAATGGTAGGTTCCTAACCTTTCTCGAATGGGATCGAGTTCCTTTTTGTTCTTTTGGAACACTTCTATAGTAACCTTTTTACGAAACATAGATTTTCCCGTCCAAAAATGTTAGGTAAATAATTTTGTTCTTTTGGGACACTTTTATAGTAACTGTATACGAAACGTAGATTTTCCCGTCCAAAAATGTTAGGTAAATAATTTGTGCAATATCCTCTTGGCAGACTTTCCTGGATTTATCGAGGCTGTTCTACGCCTTCCTAGGTGATCCATAGGAATTTCAATCTTTCTTGGGGATATCTCTGAAGAAGTTGTCTCTGGCATGTGTTTATGTGCTCTCCCTTGACATGCTGGAATCTCACTTTTCTTAGTTATTTCTGTTAGCAGAATTGAGATTCTATCAAATATTTCTTCTGTCCTTGCCACATTAAATTCATTACTTATCACGAATCTGATTAGATTGTCTACCTTTGAATGAAGATTATCAAAACTTCTTGCACGTGCTATTAGCTAATCATAGCCAAGTTCACTTTGTGTAAGGACAAGCGGCACGAAAAGCATCCAATAGACAGAGGGTCTGTCAGAAGATTACACGCAGCGTATAAGAGACGGGAGAAAGTTTTTCTGAGTTTATGACGTAAGAGAAGAAGGTTTGGTTTGCTTTTGCGGGGTTTAACGCCATTTTTAGCACAGGAGAGGCTATACATGGCGACCAATATATTTGTTGGAGGTAAGAAAAGAAGAGAGATGAATTCGTGACAATTAGATATAACACACTGATTTCTTGGTGGGGAGATTTATGTGTATAACTGGGAGATTTATATTCTCGTCTAAAAGATTTCCTTGACTTTATATTTGATGATACTTTGGAAAGTGTTTAAAATGTATTTGCCATGTATAATGGATATAATTGTATAGTGGATTATATTGTAGTCTCTACATAGTTGTTTCCCTTTATATAAACTTGCGGTGTTTATGACAGAAACGAATCCGCCCAGTTTCCGATATATTGTTGCATGAAAATTGTTGATAAATCAAATAATAGCAGTATAATGAACCCGAATGCAAGAGATTGTGTACGTAATGAATATGGTAGTGATTGTAGCTTTAGCTACTACGACGAGGACGGTGATGACGACTACGACGATGATTTGCAATTTTTCGATTGAAAGATACAAATAGGGAATCTTTTCTCCAACTTTTTGAGCAGACATTGAATTTGAACATGCTCAAGACGTAACCGATTTACTGCATTTAAATATAAACGACTGTGTCAAAAAAAGTTTGTATTTTTATATAAGGGAATTTGTGTTGAAATTTATCCACCGAAACTCTTTGATTTTCCACACAGGTTGCAATCTTCATTGTCGGATCAAGACTATGACAAAGCCAAACAAGAGAAATTTAAACTTTTAAGAAAATAAAGATTTACAAACCAAACTATTCATATAGATGCACGCGTTCACAGATTAAACTTATTTAAAAGATTGTGTCAATTGACAAAGTCATTATATGAAATGTCAATGATAGGTAAACTTGTACCATCTGAAAATGATCTTAGAAAAATCTGGGAAGTCTTAAATGGAAACGACTATAACAGGGTGAATGTAACATAATCTAAAGTAACAAAGAACGACTGATTAGACTTTTTCGCTTCTTATTAAAGTCTAATCGAGATGAATATATGGATGACGATTAAGGTATTGCCAGAAATGAGAATGACAATTTTGAATTGAATAAACCAATTACAAATCAAGAAACACCTGACAGTGTTCGCTCTTTGAAAAGTAAAACTCCGGGTTCCGACATGATTCTGGTCATTCGTTACCAGTAGACTTAACATGCACTGTTTCGTTTCTTAATGTGCTTTATACTAAAATTTTTGACACGGGGGAATTTTCAAAGGAGTGGTCAAAAAGTATATGTACGATATTAAGAATGGTTGAATGCACAACCCAAGTAAGTACAGGGACATAAGCCTAATTGTGCAAAATATTTAAATCTATTTTTAATAGACAGTTGCATAGATGGCCAGAAAGCATAATTTAATAGATGAGTCTCAGGCTGGCATTAGAAAACACTACAGTACTTGTGATAACATATTCATTTTGCATGCAATTATTTAGAAGTATATATGTAAATCTGGATGTTGGTTTTACTGTTTATTTGTTGATTTTTCTAAAGCTTTCGATCGTATACAATATAATAAGCTTTGGTTTCTCTTGTACAGAAACGTATTCATGGAAATATTTTATCCTTTCCAATGTTATATTATGTTAAAGAAATCGGATGATACCGGCAAAAGAACATGGAACAGTAAAGTTAAAAATTTATTATTTTCTCGTGGTTTTGGCTATGCATGGATAGCGCAAGAAAAAGGTGACATAAACACTTTTCTAGCTATGTTCAGACAACATTCTTCATTACAGATCTGGTCAAGTAAGATAGGCGATTCTGCAAAAAAAGTATATTATAGTCAGAACAAGTCGTTATTGGAAATTGAAAAAGTACTTAACATTTGATCTGCCTTTCATTTTCAGAAGAGAAAAACCACTTGCATCGTTTCGATGTTCTGAACATGATTTACTGATTGAAAGTGGAAAACAAACTAAAATTGAAAATAATCAAAGAGTTTGCAAATTATGTCTTAAGTTATATATCAAGTGTGTATCATTTTGATAAGTGTCATTTTTATGTATATGTGTTTCTTAAGACGGAAATATCTCAGTGAGATATATCTTATCAACCCTTCCTTGGATACATTTACAAATCTAATGTCCGGTCAATAAATAAGCCTAATTACAAGTGTTTCAAAGCTTTTGTATTTTGCTTTTAAACTAATAGATCAACTGTTAAAATTATATATATCAAAACATAAACGAGTGTATTTTACAATACTGTTATATGACACTGTGTATGAAACTTTAGTTGATATTTTTGTGTTATGGGCCAAAGGCCTAAAGTACTGAATAAACTTTCTGTTCTATTCTGTTCTGTTCGAAGAGAACTGGCTTGTCTGACATGTTATTGGGTGAGTTGTTTTTCCGTTGTTAGTCTTGTGGTTGCTGTTGAGTAAGCTGACATTTTGAAGAGAACTATTCCTTCTAAATGGTGCTGGAGTCTGTTCGAGTCGCTGATGATGAAATTGCAGCTGTTAGTGTGGAGGCTAAACTTGGTGAGATTTCTGCAGTGTGACTGATGTCGGATTCTGCTGGGTCTCTGCACTTGTAGTTGCAGCTGCTAGTGCGAAAGCTGATGTTTGATAAGAAGTAGCCTGTCTGACCGGTGCCAGAGTCTGCTGGGAATGTATACTTGTAGTTGCAGTTGCTGGTGAGGAGGTTGATGTTTGAAAATCGTAACCGGCCTGACTGGTGTCAGAGCCTGCTGTGTCTCTGTTGATGGAACTTCAGCTGATAGTGAGACAGTTGACATTTAAAGAGATCTGGGTCTTGAGACTTGTGATAAACATTATTATGAAATATCATATGATTAATGTTTTTTCTTGAATCCCACGATGCAGCCACACTGCAAGTTTGTTGTCAATATTTCAACAAATTTTACTACGACCACACCCATTCTACTGACATGTTCTTTCTTTCATTTGATTGAGAGAGAGAGAGAGAGAGAGAGAGATGGTTATTCTAACACAAATACCATAAATTAAATATCAGTCGAACATGCTGATTGAGTGCCGAACATTGAAATTATGTAATAAAAAAGCAACCAAAAACCTCAGTCACAAGGAAGAAAAGTTGGATTGAATTTTATTTAGTCATTCAGTATAAAAAGAAACTCAGCCACAGTTGACAGTATTTCTTGAAAATAATTGTTGTTCAGCATAGTTGGTGCTTTTTCGCTGTAAGTGATTGTAATTATATACCATGTGCAAATTCAAATGAACAATACTGCAACATTTCGTAACCACAAAATTGTATGTAATTACTTAAAATTATTATATAGCGATTGGAAGTTATTATCAAAAGAAAACATTGATTTTATATAAAACTTTACGCTAATAATCCAGCGGAGATATGTCTGACCTGACGATTGGTCAATTGTTTCATTTCCATTGTTTACTGCAGAGGTGATAAAAAAGAGAATTAGCATGAGCACATTCATCAGTGTGACATGGCAAATCTGAGTATCAGAGTGACATGACAAATCTGAGTATCAGAGTGACATGACAAATCTGACTAGCAGAGTGACATGACAAATCTGACTAGCAGAGTGACATGGCAAATCTGAGTATCAGAGTGACATGGCAAATCGGAGTATCAGAGTGACATTACAAATCTGAGTATCAGCGTGACATGACAAATCTGAGTATCAGAGTGACATGGCAAATCTGAGTAGAGTATCAGAGTGACATTACAAATCTGAGTATCAGAGTGACATGGCAAATCTGAGTATCAGAGTGACATTGCAAATCTGAATATCAGAGTGACATGGCAAATCTGAGTAGCAGAGTGACATTACAAATCTGAGTAGCAGAGTGACATGACAAATCTGAGTAGCAGAGTGACATGACAAATCTGAGTAATTTTCCGAAAAGACATAAGTCAGGGGATGTTTCAGTGCAATCTTTTTTGTTGCAAATGGATCAAACTGGTATATGGAAATAATGGAATACTTACAGTCAAATTGATTCGCTCAAGTTAGAAAATTAAATAAATAACAGTTTATCTATCAGCTTTGTTCATCTTTTTCATCTTTATTTCTTTCTTCTTCTTCCATTTGTGGCAGTGATGATAAAATCGTCATTATGATCATCAACATACTACTAGTTAATAGTAACATTATTATTATTATTAGTAGTAGTAGTAGTAGTAGTAGTCGCTAAATTCACTGTCAGTTGCGATCCAAACGCAAATCTTCATTTTGACACTATCGGTTTGGCGATAAGCAACTGTTTTGAAAAGCTCTAAATATTTCAAGAATTATTATCCGACTTTTGTACCTGTTTAGATATGACACAAAAGTCATGTCTGCAGATAATCACTACTTAACTGTAATAATCATATGATTTTCTTTTCAGATTTACTCAAAAACCGTCATGTCAAATGAAAGCAATCTGAGCATTAATGAAATATTTGTAAAGATAAATAAAGACGATCTCAAAGTTACAAAAAATGGCCTTCCTGACGCCACGCCTCTTCTCCTTGGCAAAGAGATGAATGAGGAGTATCTAGTACTAGATGAGCAGATGGCAGGCCTAAATGGCTACCGGAAGAAAGACGCTCTTGATAAAGCAGATGAAGTAAGGGAACGAGAATGCCTGAGATATGGGTGGGGGAAATGGTGCCCTAGGTAAATATGATGTTTTGCAATAACAAGCCTTTATTTTTGTGTACAAAATCGTTTGGAATATAAAACATTCAAGCTTATTCGCTCAATGCCACAATGTGGCACATGAGAGTACAAGATTTGTGTTTGAGTCCTATATGAATTTTTTAGTCTTAAATGAGTGGACTATTTATCGCTTTTTAAAGAAAAGTCTGGTATTATGTCCAGAAGTGTGTACGTACGTTTCTGCTCCTACACGATTCAAGACGAATATTTTTGACCTTTGGATATAATTAGAGTCGTCTGCAAACTATGAAGAACTGTATTAAAATTTTGATTCTTGCTCGCTGGGTGGAACCTGGGACGCACGTGACACTTTTTCAGCTTGTGGGGCTAAACCTAAATGAGAATAACATGGAAATATGGAGCTACACTGCATACTTCTAGTTGTAATGCTTCTTGTCAGTCAGGTGTGGAAATTTCTCGAGGAAAGAGATATGTGTTCTTTTTTATTCACAAAATGTACATAGTTTCTGAAGAAATCTCGAAAGAAAACGATTGCTGTGTGGAAGACTCTTGTATTTTATGGATATTCAACATTAGAAACAACAATGACGGGAAAACCCGAAAAATATAAATTATGCAAAATTATCTCAATTACATATTCAGCAATTTTATAACTGTAATAATGTTACAATTTAAGACGCGGTTAACATGTTAATATAGGTGATCATTGGTAGAATTTCTAACTATTTCGTATTTTATTTTTTCAGATGGTGTCAAGTTTTCAATAGTATCACATGGTATGTCTTCTGGACTTGTTTGTTTAGCTTTGTCCAAGGTTTCATCGTCAATGGCGTCGTCAACGCCATCATCAGCACTCTAGAAAAAAGATTTGAACTGCCAAGTTCAAGGTCGGGATTGATTGCATCGTCCAATGATTTTCTAGCTTTCATTTTCGTCTTGGTGGTCAGTTATTATGGCGGTAGACGAAACAAGCCTTTAATGATTGGAATCGGAATCATCGTTTTAGGACTTGGATCGCTTATATTTTCCATTCCACACTTTGCAGCCGATGTCTACAATTATAAAGCGTCAGGTATGCAATTTATTTCATTTGTTTGTTAAATATAAGCTACAATATTGACAAGCCAATTTTTGTTTAACAAATATATATATATATATATATATATATATATATATATATATATATATATATATATATATATATATAAACACTCATATATGATGAAGACAATATTAAAACGCTTACATATCTGCACATACTTTGCTTTGCCCCAGGGTCTTGTACACTTATGAATAAGGCTGCATGCGGGACAAATCCCAGTTGTGACAGTTCCAAATGTTTATATTTTTGTTAAAACAAGGTTGTATCGAGTGTACTATATAAACAAGGTTGTATCGATTGTTCTATATAAACATAAATAAATGATTTAGATAAAAGTCAGTTTTACTATTGTATGATAATTTCAAAACGGGCTTTGGTTATGAAAAATACATTTAAATAGCAAAGAAAAACAAGAGTTTGATATTGATCTTCTCTTGTGTCTAGTGCAACAATACCCTAATATTGTGTTATTTGAAATCTTACAAAAAAATGCTACAATTGTACTTTGAGATATTTATCAAACGAAATTGAACAAAGAAACACCAGATACAGACGTTGTCGAGGTGACTTACTGTCGAGCCATCGTTAGTGCAGAGCTAAACATAGCAATTACTTTTCTGGCGGTGTCAGCGTCGGCGTCAGAAGCAGCAACAGTTGATAAGGTTTTGGGTAAAGTTTTCTATTTGCATATATTTCCTAAAACTCTTGATAGATTCTCATCATGCTTCGCAATAATCATTATGACGACACTTTATTTTGTGATTCGTTGGCTCGATTCTTTTACATTGGGGTCACTAAGTTGTAGAAAAGTTGCCTTAAGATTTCTGTTGAATCTTTTTTCTTCATTTACTTATATTTCTTACATTCCGCGATAGATTCTCATCATACCTGGTATGAATAATTATGACGCTGAGATAGTTCTTTCTAGGACACGCTCACTCGCCCCTGTGACTTTATAGATAAGCTCACAGTCATAGGATATTTGAGCTAAAGTTTAGGCTACAGTTTTTCTTATGTTCTATTTTCCAAACCCCTTGATGGATTTCTTCATACTTGGGATGAATCCTTAAGAAACTAACAATTGTTTCTGCGGCATGCGCGCCTGTTCCTTTCATCTTGAGATCACAGGACACAGACATAGAAACTTTGCTTTACGGTTTTGGTAAATTTGTTTTTTCATTTGCTTATATTTGCTAAACCACTAGATGGTTTTTCTTCATCCTTGGAATGAATCATTATGAATGTAAGACAATTTATTATACGACACGCGCTCTCTCCTCTTTGACTTTGGGGCCTAGGTTACAGTCATAGAAAATGAACAATTAAGATTTTAGTTAACGTTTTTACATTTGCTTATTTTTCTTAACTATCTTAATGGATTGTCTTAATACTTCGGACGAATCATTTTGAAGCTGAAACAATTATTTTACTACAAGTTAGCTAGCCTCTTGACCATAGGGCAGAGTCACAGCAATGAAAGGTTTGTGTTAAGGTTTTGGTTACAGTTTTTATTATTTGCTTACATTTCCTCAACCCATGAATGGATTATTTTATACTCAGAATGAATCCTTATAAAGCTATGACGATTCTTTCTATGACTGCTCGCTCATTCATATGACCTTGTTTAGAAAGCAGCAACTGGACTGGGGAAGATCAAAAGCGTATTTCTACGTTCTAGAAGAATTTGATGATTATACATTTAAATATTTATGAGGTGGAACCATTAAAATACATATATTTCCGCCATGGCGAAAGAAAACTACTCACACAAAAAATGAACAGCAAAATGCAGAATACATCAAGAACATGATAGCAAGAATGGTACCAGACAATAGTAAGGAATACTACCCCAATGGTTACCAATTACAACAAACAAATTAACCAGTCACGAACAGCAAGTGTGTTATTGTGTACGATCAGATTGATTTCAGCGAATGGTCGCTAGATCAAGCAAACGTCAGCGCTGTGAAACGGCGTAGCGAACACAGAAAATAATTAGACATTTTCTTTTCGTCTCTTAAATAATGACGTTGTCTCAAAATATTTTATCCAAATGTGATATATGTCAAAGTTATTTGTGCCATTTTACTTTCAGCACTTTCCAGCAGTTCTTGCCATTTAACATTATTGGTTGCATTTGTTCCTATGCTGAAACCTTTCCGATTGTCCTCTATCTCCTTGCCACACATTTCAGCATCAAATTTCATAGAGGATATTTTTGAATTCTCAACTTCTACAAAATTTACACAACCCCTAGTTCTCTTTACTCTTGTGTACTAAATAATTGTTTTACTGCAGGTGGATGTTCTCCATTGTTTTCGGGTAATCTTTCTGCTTCTCTTACCTATTGATCCAACGACTTATTTGTGTAGATAGTTTGCATATATGCCCACAGAAACTTATATTGGCTGTCTTTGTACAACAAGGATTCTAATGGATATTTGGGTTGTGTTTCACACGTGTTTTGCACGGCTCTGTCGTTCTGTTTCTCAGAGTCCTTGACGTTTCTTTCTAAGGGAGGAAACACATCACCTTCTTATTCAGAGTTAACAAGTGACGGTCTTTTAACCTAAATTTTAAAAGTTATTTCCTTAATTCAATTATAAAACGAGAACGTACACGTTGTTTTTGTATTTAAGATGATTGCTAGAAACTCCTTTCAATCTTTCTGAGTAAAATGTACAGTTTCTGTTGCAGATCGTGCTTTGGGAACAATATAAATTTTAACATCTCTACCTTTAAACACAGTTCGAATATTCATGTTGAGAAATTCATCACTCACATTGCAATTGTATCAATGTTAAAATATTGTATTATTTGATGAGCATTTAAATATGTAAATTTAGATAGTTGAGGAGTTGTAAAAACTTTATATGATCAAGACGAGTTTAAACAAGAATTCAACACATTCTCTAAAACTAAACAAGCACTGCAAATAGTAAGACATAGAGCAAATGCTATACTTAACACTGAACAATATTTACAACCAATTCAACATAGGATAAACAGTGAGTTAGGTGCTTTCAAACGCGACAAGAAGAAAATTAAATCTTAACTGGAACAAATACAAAAAGACATAAACAACGAAATCAGAAAAAAGGTCAGTAGATTAAAATGTTAATGAATGATTTCACCGCAAAAATTACTGACAAGAACAGAAGAAGAATTTAACAGAGATAAAAAAGAAACTAACGACAATAAAAACAATATAATTGTGTATGTAAAAAGAAAATAAAAAATTGAAAACAACTTACGATGTATCTATTACTGATTTGAGTGATAAGATAAAAAAGATACATGATGCTACTTTTCAAGATTTTAGCAGTAAGCTACATACTTTGATTGAACAATCAAAGACAGATACAAATAAAACTGTAAATCAAGAACTTGTTAATAACATTGGTGTATAACAGTGTAGCATTGTCGAATTAGAGATAGGGGTATAACTTTTATGAAAAGATTTTAATGACTTGGAACCAAAGTTTGGAACTGAAATTGATGTGTTCAAAACTAAAATAGACAAAAAATATATAGATATTAAAAACTGATTCAAACCGTGAACTACGTGTAAAGGGTCTTGAAATGAGTGCTAGAATCGAATTCCAAAAGTAGAAAAATCGATAAATACAAAAAGAAGTTTGATGACAAAACTGAAAGTATGCCTGGATGTATATTGCTTTATCAATTTCAAACTTTTGAAAAGTCAGGAGGAACTAGATAGAACTGAAATAGTTAAAGATAGCCATGCTGTGGACAAATTTCAAGCATTTCCGATGCTAAAATTAAAGCTCAAACATTAGCTGCTAATTTGGTTTATTTATGCTCAATCGACGTTTGCTAAATACAAATTATTACATCGGGTAAATATGTCATTGAAACAAAAATATCAGGTATATATACAACATAGTTTCGACAGAATGCCTGGATATACAAGGATTCGCTTGAATTATATATTGGGTTAAAGGTAAACAACAAGGGGTTTGCACATATCATTGATTCACAAAAAAAAAATGACTTTTAAAAAATAAAAACAAAGAGACATACTATCTAGAAGAGAACAATATTTTAAATTTTAGATTTGAAGATAAAACATCTGTAAGAAGATTTGCTAGATATAAAAGAAAACCAGAAGGCGACACTAAAACGTGCTACCATCCAATAGAGCAAAATAAGAACGGCAGTAATAATCATTGGCAGTAAAATAGCTATCGAGAATTAATTATCTGTTCAAATTCAATAATGATAATGAAGAGGGAATTTGAAATGATATTGTCATTGAAGAAGTACAGAGGAAAACTGTAGGTTTCAATGAAACCAAAGCTAAGGCACTGGATTACTTGCATGAAAGAGCTTGGATTCTCAGCACTGGAATAAATTAGATGAATCTTTGCTATGCACGCATCTATTCTCTCAGCAAATAAGGTCAAACTTGCAAAACTGAGACAGCCAAAATTGAATGATTTGTATCAGCCTTCTTATGAACAGGCAAACTACGGGTACATATTCATTGTACTTCTTATGGGTGTTCGTGTGTATGTTGCTTACAGATAACATATAAACAGCATAGCTTGTATCGCTTAATAAATGGCAACGTTCGGTTAATACATAACATCTCACAAGCATGAACAAATACCACAATGAGTTAAATAACTTAATCCAACCCATCATTGCAATACATACAATCCCAAAAACGTTAAACCCTAACAAACTATACAAATTTGTATACGAAAGCTAAGTCCAAATATTTTTTTGACTGTTCCGGGTATAGGGTTGTCTCGTTGGATATGAAGGTATATGGAGATAGAATTATTGCAGTGGTTATTAACTTGGGAAGAATACTGGTTAAATATATTAATTATGATCTTTTCTAGTCGAAAGAAGACTGTATATTATAACAAGATGTGTTGTTATCTGATTCAGTTAGAACAATAATGAAAAAACGAGGCATTAAGAACGAAAGTTACAAGCAGAAACGGCTAATACACAAAGCACTGACAAAGTAGTTATCCAATTTACAGCATATGGTAAATAGTTTATAATACAATTAGTCTTCTGGTACAACCAGATCAGTGACCACCGTATTCGTTGGATCTTTAACATGATTTCAGGTTTAATATAACACTTGCAAAAGTCTCTGAAGGTTTATTTCCTAGGGATTCCGATTGAGAAAACGGTGTACAGAAGCTAAACGTAATTAATAAATTAGTAACGCAAGTATTAAAACCTTTTAAACTTGCATGGAATTGGTCATAAATTATCTAACTCTCAACAAAGTATCTACCTTAACATCAACAGAAAAGAAACGTAGATGCTCAGAAAATGTATATTTATTGTTTCTGATGTTCAGGAAAATGTTCAAAACAATCAACCAAAAATCAAATGTTTTTAGGCTTGAATAAATTACAGAGCAAGTGCAAACCACAATGTATCCAAATTAACCTCAAAACATGATACATCTTTGGAGAAGACTAATTGTGGAAAGACTGTTATTTCACTAAATCTAACTGAATGCAAAATTTTTTTAAAATTGCACCGTTATCATCTGTCCAATGTTTCTGTTCAGTAAGACTTACAGTAGAGAATGTTACTCGAGGATAAAAAGGTGATTCAATAGTCCCTGAAGATAAATTAGATAAGTGTTCAGAGGTACTGCTTGATGTTTACCAAACTGCAACTTTTTTGTTTCTGATTGATGAATATTGCAATCTCGACGATGTAACAAGGATGGCAACTGACCTAACCAAACGATGTTTTTGTGGTAATCATTTTTAAATACCTCTTTTGTCTGGTAGTGTTCCTACAGTGAGCAAAAAAATGCCGACGAAATGAAAGGAAAACTTGTAGATATTTTCAAACAGAACAAAATAAACAAACTTTTAATGTATTCAGATTTTCTCTATCAGTACAATGTATTTAAATATTTATAGGGTCATGTATATATTTTGTCAAACATAAAACGCTTGTCATCATAACAACGCATTTACTACTCTATTCATTGTGATTATGTAAATTTCATGATTCATTTTCTTGACATTTTCAATTTTGGCTGAATAGATGATCTTTGTACATTTAATTTAATTGTTTTGTTTTGGATCACACATTTCTTTGTCCACTTACATACTTAATTTTCATCTTCGTCCGTTTTAAAAAAAAAGGAGTAGAGCATACTATGAAGACTATGAAGACCACATATTTTTTTAATGGGAACACCATTCAACTGTTTGAAAAGCACATGAACACTCGTATTCTTTTGTTGCCCTTTTGGTAGTTAATAATGTCATAAAGTTTATGTTATCTTGTATGTCAATTAAAAAAGTTTTCGCTCTCAAGAATTAGTAACATTCATGAGTAGCCTAATTCTATCAACATAATTTGCTTTTCAACTTGTTGCAGTAAAATTCACATATTAACCATTAAAATAACTCTAACACTGTAAATCTGCCGTAAATTGGTTGTTTTGGTTTGACATTCTTTTCTTGCTTTTTTTTCTTTCTCAAACTGACCAACACTAAGTCGCCGTCAATAATTGTTCTTCTTGTAAATGACAAGTCTTACTGACACTGAAAAAGATTAATTTCATTTGCATATATTTAAACTGTTGTTCTTTTTCTGAGATTTACCATCTTTTTCCAACACACAGTTATTCATCAGTATGAAATGGTCGTTTTTGAATCCTTTCTTTCTTCTGTCTCAAATTTGTATTCAGTTGTATTTAAATTTTAATACCATTTTCTACAGAAAAAAATCAACATTTACTTTTTTGTCAGTTATCCGCATTTATTCTTCATATTTATCTATTAATGCTTTCTTCATTTGTCTATTGTCCTTTAATTACTATCAAAATTAAGTCCCGCAAATCTCGAGATAGCAGATTCCTGACTTGCTCTATCCAGTTCAGACACTTGATGTAGGGGGTAGGGATCTGTCGTCCATTTCTTGTTCTTGACTCTCGTCCAATAATATTCTCTTGAGACTCGGTAGTTGTATATTGACTATCAAATGGTCTACTCTCTCTGAATCCTGTCATTATATCTCGACTCTACAGTGATCTCTATCCGGATCGTTGGATTACCATTGATTGCTTCTGCAGCTTCCAGATAGATACATATAATTTTCTTTCATAATAGTTATTACACTGCCATTAACAAATTTCACTTTAGATCTTCAAACTGATCTTGTAAATATTTAAACAGCTCAATGGTTCTTGTTTCATCCATAGTGACTAATGAAAAGACAAATAGAGTTAGCTTGTGCTTTGAATTTACAACATCACAAAATCACCCTTTATTTAATTTTTGTTAACTCGTATTTGCCAAGCGAAAAGCTGGCCAAACTTTTCCTCCCCATTATATACTGACTTACTGTGTGTTAAAATAAAATTACATACAACTAGTACGCGTAACTGTTTTATTCGATTTTCCAACAGGACCTGATTCTATATGGTGACATTTCTAACCAGCCCTATAGCTTCCACCTTGTCGTCAAATACTCAAAACTCTTACTGACTGTATGTGTTTTGATACTTCTTTTTGGGTTTTAGTATGTCAAACACTTTTCGTTTTTTCTCAATAAAGAAAGAAAGAAAAAAAGTTACAAATATAAGTAATCGATTTAGAAATTCTGTCTTTGAATTCTGTACAATATTCAACAAATATAATTCTTTTATGTTGGCAAATACATCATAAATATTTTACATTTTGCTGTATTTCCACATTTGAATCTTAAATTCTACTAGATTTTAAAAAATCCTACGTAACTTAATTACCGATATGATTCTAATTTTCTGATGCAATATGTATTCGCAATGGTTCTAGAATGAATCACTAATTAGACTGGTTGGTCTATTATTGCTTTAGCTTAGTGTGAACCAGTCTAGCTACTAATGCACAAATTGGGAAGTATGGTGAAACCTGCCGGCTGTCTTGGCGCTGGTATCCAGAGTTCCTTTTCCAGATACGGCTGCACTAGCGTAGCTATACATATATCACTGTTGTTAGTCTTGTAGTGAGTCATCACATTTACATTTATGCAATAAATAAAACGGACGAAGCCTCTATTATAGTTGTAATTAACACTGTTAATTCAATAATTTACTAATTGGTCCAGAGTGGTCAATATTTACCTACTAACATTGATTTGCCTGTGGGTATGCAAGGGTATGCGAGGCATCACTATTTGAACGGCAGTAGTTTTGTTGCCCTAATGTCTCAATAAAGTCAAAATATTTGTTACTCTAAAGTCTCACTCAAGTCAAAATATTTGTTACCCTAAAGGCTCACTCAAGTCTAAATATTTGTTACCCTAAAGTCTCACTCAAGTCAAAATATTTGTTACCCTAAAGTCTCACTCAAGTCAAAATATTTGTTTAAAAGCATTTAAAGGGATAAATAACGAATGCAGACCTTATTAAGCCAGCGCATGTGCTAATTAAACAAAAGAGATAATAAATTCCCAAACTTCAAAATGCTTAATAGTGACGCTTTGTCATCAGAATGTTCTGTTAACGTAGGTCTTGAATATACAAAAAAACACTGAAAACAAGTGTATCGACGTTAAAGCTAAGCATGAAAATACAGTCGACGTTCTCTTGCCGGACTAAAAGTAGAATGCATCTAACCAGGGCTGGATCGTAAATTCTTTTCTATGAAGGTTGGACTTTCAGAAAAGGAGATTCGCTTTGCCGCAAATGGATAACTTGCTCTTTTTTCACTGAAGAGTTTACTATTTCAACAAGAGGATAGGCAGTCAGCTTATGCCACAACATGTGGCACACGATACTTAGACTGTGACTTTACGATGTTTATCAATGTTTTCACATTCAACCAGACTCTCGCGTGGCTCTGTGAGGTCTTCGCCATACATGTGAGATCAGCGCCATATACGTATCGCGAAGATCTCAGAGAGTCACGCGAGAGTCTGGTTGAACGAGACAAATATAAATGTGAATATTGTGCGAAGAAAATATTAATGTCAGTTTGTTTCAGTGAAATGTTTCTGAGAGAAAATACTTACCGAAGATGATAAAAAATACTGCTAATTTTAAAAAAACTTTAAACTAAATTTTTAATTTGCCTAAGATTCGATGTCATCTTGAGTAATAGGTTTGTCTAAAAGCTTCTGTAAATCACAATTTATTGTAAAACTTGCCTTAGCGAACACCTATATGTTGAGGACACCTGCTAGTACAAGAACACTTTTATGAACTCCTTTTCTTAAGCTTACTTACCTAGTTCACGTAGTTCATCTTTTATCACCTGTCTACAAACGGCAAAGTGCGTGATTCCTTGAGTGTCCTTTAAAGATAGGCCTTACTGTATATTACTGATGTTGCTTTTCATTACACAGAGAGGGAGCAGAGATAGCTCAGATGGTTGAGTGTCGAACTTGTAATCCAAGGGTCGCGGGTACTGTACCAACCCAAGCCAGACTGGGTTGGCTGCCTTGGTGTGTCTTTGGGAAAGACACTTTGATTGAAATTTCCTCTGCATGTAACCAATGAATCTTCCCGAGAAAAGGAAATAAATATTTTTTTTTAAAGAAAAACAACCAATCAAATTAATTAGACAGAAAAGAGAGAAGTGTGATGTGATAAATAATTCTTCAGTTGGGTCACCAGAAAGAGTTTATGCTATCAGAGCTCAAAAATTACAAAATAGTAATATAGCAATGAGAGTAAATTGACATTTTAAAATACAATATATACGATTACTTTTCTCAAAATGGGAATGTGATTTTTTACGCTAAAATAATAAATGGAAGGGGGGTTGGGTGCTATTGTTTCCCAATGATAATGCATTTGAAATTGTCTTTTTAATACATCAATACGACGTACAGAAATTTCGAATAAAATCTGTTGAATGTTCTATCAGACGAAACAATTTCTTTCTTACCACCGATTCTCATCTTCTACATACTAATTAATTGGTTAATTAATTGTTGATTGATTGATTTTTCGATTTATTTAATTATGATATACTCAGATCTGGAAGATTTCGAAAATGTATGCCACACGAGAAACGAAACTAGAGCAGATACTTGCAGTGTGGAAGAAAAAGGAGAGACATCCCGACTGAGTCAATTCGTGTATGTTTTTATGTTGGGTAATGCCCTACATGGAGTGGGGTCTACACCCATGTTTACCCTCGGGATGACTTTTATTGATGAAAACAGTCCGGCTGAGATGACCCCGTTATATCTAGGCAAGTAATGCGAATGCTTGCTAGAGGAACAGGGACACACACACACACACACACACACACACACACATGTAGAATGAAAGATACATTAATGTTTAGGCTATTGTGACCTTGATAAATCTAATTTCCGTTCTACGTAGAAGACGATACTTTCAAGAACGAATCCTAACAATAATACTGTAATTCCTATTTGGTGGAAACTTTAAGAAAAGCAACAAAACAGGCTGAGAATCTTTACGTATTTTTCTACCAATTGCAGTTTTTAATTGCTTTTGGAATTTGCGGCTGTAATGACATTTTGCGGATTTCTTGAGTAAAGTGAATATAATATACTTGTATATAATTTACTAGTTTTGTTGCTTTAAATTTTTTTAAGAAAACATATATGTATCTTGTTTCTTTAACTTGCGTGCTAGTCATGACTTGACAAGAGCTATTGCCGCTAAGGAACACACAATTGATTTAAACTTTATCATTCTTGTTTCCCCTCCTTGCGTGTAAGCCATGACTTGACAAGCGGTTTTGCCGCTAATGTACATACAATTGATTTAAACTATATCCTTATTAATAAAATGGAAACTAAAGAATCTAGCACCTTCGATAGGAAATTGTGACCCTGAAATTTTGAATTTGTTGATATTTAAGGAGTTTAAGTGGTGGCTCTGAAATACATTGAAATTAAAAAAGAATAAGGTATGTAAGTAAGTAGATAAGTAAATAGATGTTAAGGAAATAGCAATATGTATGTTTGCATGTATGTCTGGCAGTCCATCTACTATATACCTCCATACCTCCATACCTAACTATATATATACCTATCCAACCTACATATCTACCTCTCTATCTATCTATGCAGGTTTGATATTCGCTGCAGCATCCATAGGGGTGGCCGCGGGTTATATGGGAGGAGGCCAGCTTCTCAATATATACACAGATATAGACAAAGTGGACATTAATAGGTAAGTTTCCTTTCATAATGGCAATTTTGTCAATATTGACTCGATGTTCTTATGTGGCAATTTTGTCAATATTGACTCGATGTTCTTATGTGGGAACTTTGTCAATATTGACTCGATGTTCTTATGTGGCAACTTTGTCAATATTGACTCGATGTTCTTATGTGGCAATTTTACATAAAGGACCTAATATATAAACGTTTAATTACATTTTGTTTCTTCTTTCCCTGCAGTTGAAACATAAACTATATAGTTTAGCTCCGCCACACGCAAATCTTAAATACCTACTGGACCAAATACCCCATTCATAGTATCTGTTTTTGCCCTGTTGTTTTATACATTTCTGCTCATACTTCACCTGCTTGCTGCTATTACCGTATCTATATTTCTTAGCTCTGAACTCTATTTGCCGCCATATTTTTGCCAGTTATTTTTTTTTTCTGAAATGTAATGTGTACGCTCTTCTTGTCATTTGTTTTCTGAAAAAAGAAACACGATATTTGTTAATATTAATGTTATAACTAGCTCAGTATTTTAAAATCAACAACCTACGTTTTTCCATGTGTTACAGCGTGACGATAACTCCAAGTGATCCACGTTGGGTAGGTGCTTGGTGGATAGCGTTTCTTTTCAGTGGCGCTTTTATGTTCCTGATCGCCATCCCTATGGTGGCATACCCAAAGCGTCTGCCAGGTAAGCTTCGTAGCAACTGCAACGGTACCCTGAAAACCAACACAGTCTTTACATAATCTGCAAATCTTTCACGTCGGTCGCTTAGTTTCTATGACCGAGGTCCTAAATTTTGATGTTGTTGGGTCAACCATCCTTGGTCTTTGGATTCTTCACTTCACATATTTTGATACTGCATTGCCAACAAATTTAGGCAGGAGTTAGCTTGTTTTAGGTACATCCGCATGCACTCTCGTTTGTTCCTAAAGTGTAAAATACTGCATAACATCCGATGATTAAAGAGATTAAACAAGTTACTATAAAGTTTACTGACTAATATCTTCAGAATGTATACACGATACGAACCTTCATTCCAAAGCCTATTTGTTTTCATAACAAGAGTCCGGAGGGCGTAATATAAGTTTTTCTAGCATTTGCAAATACAAGAGTCATATTGCGAGTGGTATTTGCTGCCGTTGATATTAAAATTCTACCAGCTACCACAAGAGTACAATTAATGAAGCAAAGTCAACTATCATTGTTTGCATCACTTGTTGAATGCTGACAGTTGTGGTGTAAACCGTTGCACTTATATGCGGAAAGTGTAGGATGATATTGCACACAGTTGTGTTCATCGTGACAAAATTATGTATATTCACATTTAAGGTAGTTCCTTAGCCACTTTGATTCATATTGTAGTTGATATACCCTCGAGGAAAGGCAAATTAACGCGATTGGTCCAATCCACCCAACTGTCCGACGATTGGTCCAATCCACCCAGCTGTCCGAGGATATGGGCCTTGGTTTGAATTGTAATCAACCTGTCATGCATTGACATCTAATCCAGAGAGAAGTAGGAACTCTGATATGTTTCATGCCATTAAAAGTAGGAGAACATAATAGAGCAGAACACAACTTTATTCAGGGATTAATTCTCTGGACACTTTATTGTTTATTTATTTACTGGCAGGAAGCGCAAAACTCCAGGCGGAGAGGAAATCAGAGGCATGTGGAAATGCTACCGACTCCGTGGTTCAGAGCGAAAACTTTGGTAAAAGCTGGAGGGACTTTCCGAAAGCCATTTGGAACTTGGTAATAAAATCGTATATTAAACATATTGTAGCAAATTAGGTAATGTCATAAATCAAAACTTCTTTCATACAAATGGATATATTTTGCTTCCTGTTCCATTTTTGTGTGAAAAGCATATAGCTTTTTTGTTAACAAAGATCGTTATCCAATTAATGCTTTTGATACATTGATCGATCAGTCAATCAATCAACCTATCAGTCAGTTTTAATCATCCATTCTGTCTTTTCCTTGCTTCGGTGCCTGTCTGTTTGTATGTTCGCATGTCCGTGAATTTTGTTTAATATATATATATATATATATATATATATATATATATATATATATATATATGAATGCATGATTCCGTCCGTACTCTGTATGTATGTGTAGGAGAACTTCAAATATTTTAACAAAATTCTACATCTTTACAGATTCAGAATCCGACCTACATTCTCCTGTCTTTTAGCGTGTCAACAGAAGGTATGATTGTCAGTGGAATCGCCACTTTTGGCGCCAAATTTCTTCAGGAGAAATTCAATCTACCGGCTGCGCTTGGAAGCTTCATAATGGGTAGGTATATGTAAGATTTGATTTATATTTACAGTTATTATTTTTCATGAAAAGTCCTTGTAAAATCGCAGGAATAGATGACATAATAATTCTACACGATAATTTTATGTTTAGTCCTTGCTAAATACGTTCATAGTATCCTTTACTCTTGCTTACGTGATCATGTAATTAAAAAAAGGTAAAAATTATATTAATTTCTTTAGCTGAGATAACACTCATTTTAAACAATATTGTATGAAGAAAGAAAATGAAAACTTTAAATTTTTGAAAAACAAATAAAAAAAAAGTTGTTTTAATTACGATAAACTTGAATTCAATTTTTTTCAGGTATAATATCGGTCCCTGGAGCAGGTGGAGGCATGTTACTTGGCGGCTACATTGTGAAGCGCCGGAAGTTGAAATGTGTGAACATTATTCGAATGAACGTTATAGTTAGTATCATTGCTCTACTTTGTGGATGTGTTTTTCTGTTGCAGTGTTCGACGCAAAGTATAGCGGGCGTCACCACTCCTTACATCACTACAGGGTGTGTATTTCTGCAATCTAATTGTATTTCTTTCTTTTGTCATTTTCGTTATTTATAATGTCAGACAAAATTTTTGTATAAATCTTGCCCATGCTTTAAAAATGTGTTGTTAGGGTTTCTAGATCATATATTATTTTACAACAAAAGTTTTAAACATTTGGAGTTTAGCACGAAAGCAGGCCTACATATTATGGTCAAGGAAAGGAGTAAAACACACACAAACACACACAAGGCCAGCAGGGAACAAAAAGAGCATTTAGCAGAGAAAATCAAGCATGCAATTTAGTTCGAAAGTACATGCGGTCCACGCAGACACTTGCTGTTTTTAGTACTTTTAGAAATATTACTACATGATCATTTTGTTTCCTGTATCAAGAAATATATCCTGCTCAAAGCCTGTTGAACTACTAGTGTAATGTTTTTTTCTGGGCAAGAGGAGAAATACCATTAGCTAAAACCTTAACTTCGTTTGAGGAGTATTTTTGTTTTGTATAATGTGCCATAATGTGGGGCTTTTTTTGTTGTTGTTTCTTTTGTTGCTTAATAGAATGATTCAATTTCCCCAAATGGTTATCTAGGTATGCATTAGTAATCTCAAATGAAAAGTAAAAGTTTAATTAATTTTCAAGCAGCTTGTATAATCCTGTCGTTTGTATACTTACTTATGTCCACATGAGATACCAACCTATAGTTGTACCATCATGCCTAACTACTTTCAAATGTATCTAACTAATTACTTATTTACTTACCTACCTACTTATCCCTCTATCTATCGATCTATTTATTTATTACTAGTGTCTGGGACAAACCATCACGCCTTGAGCATCAGTGTAATGCCCGTTGTGGTTGTTCCTCAATGACCTATGAACCCATTTGCGGTATGGATGGTGTTATATATTTCACTCCATGTCATGCTGGTTGCTCGAAAGAATTTCAGATCATGGAAGGACCGATGGGACCTTTCAAGGTAGATTCCCCCCCCCCCCCCAACACACACACACACAATTTGATAAGGGATTCAATTATAAAACAAACTCTAGCAATAAATAAAACGTTCGATTAACGGCGCCAAGTATGGTATTACATAGCCTAGAAAATGAAACTGGATGAAATCAGAGAGCCCGAAGGAAACCAGTAAAATCGACAAGGAATTGCGTAATTGCACCATTTGTTTTGACAATCAGGTTATATAGATGACTTATTGCACGTCAACATATATTTTCCACAATATCACGATCATAAGTTGTTCACCAGTTCTATCTATCTATTTGTCTGTCTATCGATCTATTTACTTTTCTTCTAATTTCTCTCTGAAGATGTGACAATGATAATTTAATTTTACATATAAGGACATTCATATAATTTTCTCCTTTATATATGGTAATTTTCGAGATAGAAAAATGTATATTTAAGGGGACATAAATACAAATGTTCTCATTTAAATTATTATTCTTTGATAGAGAACGTTTTACATACTATTGCTTTTGTAATCTCTTCTTTTTCTAAGATGTACAAGAACTGCACCTGTATCGCGGCCAGATTAGAGCACATAAACAACACCACAGTTCAAGCAGAAGTAGAAGGAAACACCATATCAGCTCTGTCTTCAACAAGTATGGTGCCGACAACATTGGAGCCGACTTTCAACATCACCAACTTGTCAATGTCAACTACCGGCGGTTTTCAGGGAATATGTATGTCAGATTGTATGCTACTGTATATCGTGGCACCGCTTCTATTCATAGGCATGTTGATGACATTTACTACCGTGTCCCCCACACAAACTGCCACTCTAAGGTAAGAATAGTTTCATGGTGGTCTTTCTTTCCATACATTACACTTTCTTTCCATACATTACACTTCCTTTCCATACATCACACTTTCTTTCCATACATTACACTTCCTTGCCATACATTACACTTCCTTGCCATACAATACACTTCCTTTCCATATATCACACTTTCTTTCCATACATTACACTTCCTTTCCATACATTACACTTTCTTTCCATACATTACACTTCCTTTCCATACATTACACTTCCTTTCCATACATTACACTTTCTTTCCATACATTATACTTTCTTTCCATATATTACACTTCCTTTCCATACATTACATTTCCTTTCCATACATTACACTTCCTTTCCATACATTACATTTGTCAATGTCAACTACACGACGGTTTCCAGGGATTATGTATGTCGGATTGTAGGTTACTGCATATTGTGACACCACTTCTATTCATAGGCATGTTGATTACATTTACTACCGTGCCACCCATACTTACTGGCACTCTGAGGTAAGAATAGTTTCATGGTGGTCTTCCTTTCCATACATCACAATTTTCTTTAGTTTAATTCGCTTATACAGTGTAGTGGCATGTGTGTATGTGTGCATGTGTGTGCACGTGTGTGTGCACGTGTGTGTGACTGTTATATGGATACTTTTACGCTAAAATATTAGCAAATGTTCATGTATTTTCGATATGTTTCAGCAATAAACTTAAGTTCAAACCGATAAACTCTAAAGTCGATATTACACTTGAAGAATATCCACGTAATTGAAATTTCGCATGCCTATAGAAGAGTCAACGATACGAAGATTCTGAAAGTTATTTACTCCGCGCGAAGGCATGGATTATATTAACTGCGGAATGTATTTCAGTCATTATGATGCAAACGAAGCTGAAATCCATAAAAAAACGGGCACTGAATTAGTCGAAAAGACTCACTGACATTCTCGTACAAAACTCTAAATTAGTGTCTGAAGTCGGATTTGGCGGGGCATGCAGGTCTTTTCTCAAGTAGTTTCAGTTGGATAAGAAGGTATCAATAGTGCTGGCATACATATTTTCGAGATCATGTTACATTAATATACGTTGCATTCAGAACTTTTTTAAAGTCTCGTGTACCTTGGATCTTAAAGCAATTAAATCCACAGGACGTCCTTTGGGAAATTTTGCGACCGCTGTAATCACGGGTCAACAGATGTGTAAGGGAGGCAACATGCGGTAGCACTAACCTGTCCAATTACAGGTCTCACACAACTGTCTAAGTTGGCTGTCATCTAAAAAAAAAATTTTTTTTAAAGTATTCCTATACTTTAGTTTGCAGATTTTTCAAAGATACATTAAATGGCAATGAGGAAAACATATGTTGCGCTCAACAATGACAAGACAAACAAAATCCTACCATAAAGTTATCACACACCTGCTTAATATGAAAAGAATTATTGATACACATACAAATGTGTTCTCAAGGATATGTGATAATATAAGTCTATTTCTAGTGCTTGATTATTGATACATGCTGCAGATGTGTTCTCAAGGGCATGTGATAATATAAGTCGATTTCCAGTGTTTGATTTTTTATACAAGCTGCAGGTGTGTTCTCAAATGATATCTGATTATTTGGGTCGATTTCTAGTTGACTGATTATTGATACAAGCTGCAGATGTGTTCTTAAGGGTATGTTATTAATTAGGTCGAATTCTAGTGATTGATTATTGATACAAGCTGCAGACGTGTTCTCAAGGGTATGTGATTAATTAGGTCGAATTCTAGTGATTGATTATTGATACAAGCTGCAGATGTATTCTCAAGGGTATGTGATTATTTATGTCGATTTCGAGTGATTGATTATGGATATGTGGTTATTGAATTCGATTTATAGGGATTGATTATTAACGTAAGAATATATGTATACCTTGTAACGCCTTTTGATAAAGCTATAGAATAAAGGAGTGTTTCTCAGCAAAATCCTATCTAATTATTTTGTTTCATATTCCAAAATTAATTTTCTAATTGTTGCTTTTTGTAATTTTTCAATCGCGATCTCGGTTTTTTTTTCTCCCACTGGCTTACTGTATAGCATGTTATTTTCGCCGCCTTTTTAATTTTAGGATATTTGCGACCTATCATGCTTTCGCGGACAGTAGATTGTATTTATTATTGTTATTATTATCATCATTATATTTTTTTTTAAATATAACCCAAGGAATTGATATCCGACGGACAGGAGCCCGCAACTAAAACGGGAAATAGCGTCGTAGGATCTGAAATATGAAATTTTGGCACCGCGAATCTAACCCAATAAACGTATTATCACCAACGAGACCTCTTTCGTAAATTTTGACCATATAATGACGCATATTTTCCTATTTTCCTGCACATTATTATTATTATTATTATTATTATTATTAATTTTGTTGTTGTTGTTTTCCTATTTAGATGTGTTCAAGGAAACCAGCGTGCCTTGGCTGTGGGTTTCCAGTGGTTATTTCTTCGATTGATTGGTAAGCTGAACCTTTAGATTATTTTGAACTTTATTGACACGTCTCTAAACTGAACCCTCTATAACCCTTCCTCAATACTTTCTCAGCAAAAAGGCAACATAGTTTAGTCCCAATAAGTTCGTTTTATTAACTAATAGTTATTATTAAATAATAAAACCTCTTGATTAGATAGTATTAGCTACTGAAGCCTCTAGATTATGAAAAACACTATAAAACGGACAATATTCCTGTCCAAACAGTGTTCTGTTGTGGGGGTGGGAGTTGGGGGTAGGGAGTAGAGGTAGGGATACTGTAGCTGTTTATTAAGCTGGCAATTCAAGGTTTTTAATATGGCGAAGCAACTGAATAACAATGTACCATGTGGTACGAAGAGATCCAAAGTATACCTGTCGCCTTTGGGAATTGAATTCGGTTCGTCTGTTTCGCATTAGGCGCACGCACCACTAGATTAAAAGGTCCAGACCAGTTAGAGAGGGTAGTAATTGGCAGTATATACCTCGAAAACTACACTGTTTTCTATTACTTTGACATTCGTACTCTAATGTCACCCAGATTCACCTCTCAGAACGGATATTTGGAGCAGTACCAAATGTATAACGGGAAGGGATACCAATTCTAATTAGCTGTGATGAATCAAACTTAGTTTGTCTGTTTCGCAGTCATGCGCACATACCACTAGATTAAACACTCTGTACCAGCAATGTTGGTTAGTAAGTAGCCCAGTCGGACGGGCCTCCAAATGTCGCAGGAAGGGAGGGATACAAAGTGTAACTTTTGCCGCCAGGAACTGAAACGAGTTCGCTCGTCTCGCAGTCAGGCGCAGATACAATTAGACTAAAAAGTCCAGACCACATATGCTGGTTAGTAATTGGCCTTATGTACCGCTATCGCTACACTATCAAACAGCTCTAACTAACTGATGTCCGGTTGTCCTTTTTTGTCTGCGGTTATTTTCTCCCCACTATTCAACAATTGTGATATTAATTTAAGATTCATAAATGATCTTGTTGGCTTTTTGTCGTGTTCTGCATGTTATTGTGGTACCAGTCTGATGAAAATCAGTTGCCAATGCTTCATCGATCGACACATAAGGGCTCTGAACCAGTTGCAAGGGAGGTCTTGAAAGCGCAGCCAGACCATTTTCTGCCTAAGAAGTCTTGAAAGCGCAGCCAGACCATTTTCTGCCTAAGAAGTCTTGAAAGCGCAGCCAGACCATTTTCTGCCTAAGAAGTCTTGAAAGCACAGCCAGACCATTTTCTGCCTAAGAAGTCTTGAAAGCACAGCCAGACCATTTTCTGCCTAAGAAGTCTTGAAAGCGCAGCCAGACCATTTTCTGCCTAAGAAGTCCTGAAAGCGCAGCCAGACCATTTTCTGCCTAAAAAGTCCTGAAAGCACAGCCAGACCATTTTTAGCCTAAGAAGTCTTGAAAGCGCAGCCAGACCATTTTCTGCCTAAGAAGTCCTGAAAGCACAGCCAGACCATTTTTAGCCTAAGAAGTCCTGAAAGCGCAGCCAGACCATTTTCAGCCTAAGAAGTCCTGAAAGTGCAGCCAGACCATTTTCAGCCTAAGATGTCCTGAAAGCGCAGCCAGACCATTTTCAGCTTAAAAAACAAATAAAATAGCAAAACAAAACAAAAGCCACAAAAAACAAGGGAACAAAGAAACATAAAAAACTGGATGTGAGGCAGCCATTATCAATTTAATTTACGCAATTGAAACAAAATTGTTTTCTATATTATAAAGTATTGATTTAATAATTTTTTTAAAAAGAAAGGTTTTAAAGTTACATTCAGTTGATAATTGAATTTTTTGCTATAATGTGTTTAAGTTATTTGTCATTTCGTCCATATACGTTCATGAAACAACTTGTAGTCAGCATACTATTTTATTGCGCAAGAATTGTGTGCTATTAGGATTTTGTTTTCCCCTTGAAAGGATATATAAATCCGCCTTATTCATTCGAGTTTTTGCTTTCTGACTTGACATAAAAGGCTGAGGTTGCTCTGATTGCCCTGAAGGTGCTCATATTAGATAAACACAATCTTTTCGTTGTGTTTTGTCACGTTTTAAATACAGACAAACTAACTACTTAACTGACTTACTGACTGACTAACAACTTGTAACTAAACAGCTAAGAAACTAAATGAATGTAAAAATTCTTCATCAATTTTCAGGGACAACTCCAGGTCCTCTGATGTTAGGGAATATCATCGACAGCTCATGCGAAGTATGGCAGGACGCGTGTGGTAAGAAGGGGTCATGCTGGATATATGAGAAAACTGATATGGGAACCAGACTGTTTGTGTGGTGGTGTATAGTAAAGGGTTTCAGTATCCTTTTCTATTTTCTGGCACAGTTCTTCTACAAACCCCCAGCTGAAAAGGACAACGAGGAAGGAGAAGAGGAACTTCAAGTGATGGAATCTTCATTAGTGTCTTCTGACAAAGAATCTGTTGTATAGATGAGAGAGAGAGAGAGAGAGAGAGAGAGAGAGATAGAGACAGAGAGAGAGAGAGCTTGTGTTTTAGTTATTACGAATGTGAATTATCCCAAAGATGAATGCTAGCCGGTAATAACAGTAGCAAAATATCCTGGTAAAATATTTGTTCATATAGTTTGAAAGGTACCGGTTATTTTGAGTGACATTTAGCCTTTAAATCACAGAATATACAAATGGTGTAGACGGCATTCATACGTTGCCACAATTAACTCTGTTTGATCAGATTTCAGACGTTACATTTATTTCATATATGTCTAAAGGAACTAGAAAGAAGGCCAGTATTTTTATTTCTAGGTCAGTTAGAAGGTCATCTAGACATGCTTTATGAATCAGTTTCATTCAGTAATTTTAATTTAGCATTAATTGTATTATACAAGTTTCTTATACAGCGTTGTTAGGTGCCGAAGATTGATCGGTTTTCCTGACTGTTTGTCTTTTTCCGTTACAGTGATAACATACGTACTGTTAAGTTCTCCTTGCATATATTAACTTACAAAGGAATTATTTCATTCCTGTACACAGAGTAAACACCAGTTGATGATTTTCGCATTCGAACTAGACGGTAACAACTACCTCGCATTCGACCAACGACGGTACGTGCAGTATCGTTGTATGGGATTCAACGAATGATGACATGCACAATGCGGCATTTGACCGAATTCGGGAGACGTCGGACGAATGCGATATAGCGGTAAACCTCTCGCTCGAATGAGAACATTTAAAAACTGGTATGTAATCCTGCTAATTTCGTTTTTAATCCTAATTTAGATCAATGAATTTAATAGATTTGCAATTCATAATGTGTAAATCTGTGTGAGAGTCCTCTTTCATATTTCAGTGTCTTTTGTTTGTTAGGTGTATATATGTTTTATGCAACGACAAAAGCAAGAACAATACAAGAAAAGAAGCGCTACAAAAACGACGACGACAACACAATAAACAACGATAAGAATAATAATAATAATAAAAATAAAAATATATGATCGATGGGTTTTTAATTTTTTTTAAACTTTAGTCTCTACACTTCTTTTAATTAATTTACACGTACAGATTTTCTCATTATGTGTAAGTTAAACGAAAAAAAGAAAACTTGAATAAAGGAACATATTCATATAAATATCTGGGCCATAACATCCTCATCTACATAAATAAACCTCTGAAAACAATCGTATTGTATTACAGTTTAATTTATCCGAAAACTACTTCATATATCATGGCTTTCTTTTAGCACTCTGACCACAAGTGTATGCTGACACCAACAAATGTTTCCAAGAATGATGATCTTGTTTGAGAGCGAAAAACGGTTGAGTATGAACAAAAGTGGCGACCTCGCGTCCGCCATCTTGCTTCTGTTCGAGAGCAGCTGTGGTTCAGTGTTTGAGGCGTTGGAGTCATGATCAAGATGTTCTGGGTCCTATTCCCACCATCAGGTCAACCCAGCCTGGTTACAGCATTGGGTGCTTTAACAAGACACTTTACTCTATTTTCCTCGGCACATTTTCACCTTATTGTGTTGATGTGCCGTAAAACAATAAACCAAAACCAATGATATACTACAACTAAGTATGGCGGTCCCCTGTGTCCATCATCTTACTTCTGTCGAAATATAGGATAACCCTCCGTTAAAATTTGGTCAGAACAATGACGTGAGTGTTTCAAAAACTTCGTACAGATCACAAAGTTTGACGCCTCTGTTGTGAACGGTGTAGGAACACTTGTGTTACAACACGCATGTGTTATTGTTAGGCAGTATATAAGGATAGACATGGTGTGAATCATATAGTGTCTGTTGTTTCCTTGAAAAGCGTGGCAATTGAGACTGGATTTGATATTGGTCATTTGATAGCATATAATCAATAGTTATCTAGGAAATAGAAGCCACTACATGTCTGTTTTAACGAGGCATCAAATAATTTCAATAGACCCGTCCTAAATGACGTCATTGGTGGTCATATAGAACTACACCTGGCAGATGTTTGTTATGGATTCTATATGATATACAAGAATAACATGGGTACTTTTGAAAAGTACTAACAGTGGAAGCATATGGCAAATTGCATGAAACAGTGTTGCTGAGGTGTTTCCCATCCATAACACCAATCCAAATTAAATATTTTGTCTTCTTTCAAGCTTATAATTGATAACAATTTGAGAGAGAAATGTTATAATCTTAAGCAAGAAAAGGAGGTAATTATAACACACAATTTCGTTTTTACGGGTGCTAACATAAATTGCAAAGGTGATATGCACACATCAAGTTTCATGATCATAAACGCAACTGTGTCTAGGGAAACTGTGCAACATGCAAATAAATAAATAAATAACACAACACAACACAACACAACACAACACAACACAACACAACATAACATAACATAACATAACATAACATAACATAACATAACATAACATAACATAACATAACATAGAAATGTTCAACGGAGCATTCAATGGTTATGTGTGTCAATTCTATTTAGATATACCTTTTGAGTGTGGTGATTTGAAATGTAAAAACACTTATCAAAATTCATGACTGTATTTGCAAAAGTGTCTTTCAATTGTATTGGTTAGCGGTTACTTGGAATGCAGCACATGCGATACAACGCAGTCCAATGTATATGTAGACCATAGAGTTTCTGATGTTTTTTGCCTAAGTAATTATGATCGCTTCATAAATCTAGCTACAATATGTTCTTAAGCTCTCATTTGCTCGTGAGTCAGACCATAATTTTAGCCTCATACATTCAAATAAAAGTTTCCAAAAACCGGCTTTTGAGTGGACAACCCAAGCATTTCATCCTGTCCAACCTATAGCGTCCAATATATCTGCACAGGCACTGTAAAATCCATGACTGACTTGAGAAGGCTGTCCAAAGAGCAGATGAATTTAATTTTTAAGGCAAATTACTGTTATTTTCTTTTACATCACGCATTTTGTTTTAAAACTGATGTTTCTGTTCAAAATAGGACTATCACCCCACCCCCTCTAACTACGCATGCAGAGAAAGCGGAAATGATTGTTGTCGGTACACAGTTCTATTTACATCGTGCGTGTCGAGTACACCATTTTCCTGTTATACTCAGCCTTTCTCGTGGATTAAGTTTGATATACCCATTTCGTCATTACACAATGAATTTGAGCCATATGACTTCAAATGAGCACAGTAGAAACAAAACATTATAATTAATTCTAACCGATATGAAGACCTAGACTATAATACTGTAATTACATATAGATACAAATATTTATACAACTGCCGCTTAAACAAACCTTGTTTTTTTTTCTCTCCAAAACTTCACAAAATATTGACGGAGTCCGAAACAATCCCAATCATCTTTTAATTGATCCCTTAAACGTGTAGTTGCAAACTTGAGGTTACTCATCCATGACATCAGTGACCACAATAGTTTGAATACCACACTGGTTTGAATACATGACCATTATGGTGTGAAGACATCAATGAATGTGCTCTCCCATACACATATAGGGATTGTTTAAACTTATATTTGAAATATTTTGGACTTGGTCGTTGTTTTAAGTTTTGGAACTAATATATCGAATTTTAAAATTGCTTGTTCTAGCGGCAGTTTAATATATACGTTTGTCCATTATAAATTGCCATAACTTAATCTAGGTATTTCTGTCAGGTAGAATTAATTAAATGTGCTCATTTGATGACATATTGTTCAAATAAATGGTGAAATGACCAAAATGGGTACATACACCTTAAGTTAGCAAAGACAGTCCAGTATAGTCGGGCACTCTGTTCTACTTACATAGTACGTGCCGGGTGTAGCATTCTGCTATTAGAGTAACAGTTTCTGGTATGAAAGGCAATACAACAAGGAAGCACTCATTTACTTCAAGAAATAAAAACACCCCTAATTACCAGTATCTCAAAAATCAGATATAATATGTAGGACACTCTGGCGTCCTCTAATGACGCTTACAATACATTTTTGGAATCTCTAAAATGTATAATACAGCATACATCAAACGAACGGGCTAAAACAAACCTTTTGTCCATATGTATACTATCAATTTCGGTTTTAATTTTTACTCTGGTTGAACCTGACACATTTTGGTTTACTTGGGGATCAGCTGTCAGTTTGTAATCCATACAGGTAAGTCCATGGTCTCTCAGGCTACTATTTGCTTGCTAATGACCTTAAAGAAACGAATCTCTTTACAGAGTTAATGCTCTCAAATGAAACAATAATGAGGTTTGAGATTTAATTCTGTGTATGTTGTAGAAATGACTGACGATTGATACGTGTAAAGTTAAACGTTGATATTTTTTCTTCTTGTTGGTTTTAACGGTACTTTTAACAGATTATTGGCTATATCATGCCGAGGAAATATGAGGCAAATGCCTTTCCCAAGGACAGACCTAGGCAACCATCCCGGGCAGGCATGGGCGGGTATCAAACCCTCGACCGTTGGATTACGAGTCCGACGCTCTACCAACTGAGATACCGTGGCTAAGGAAGTATATACGATCCTTAATGTACGTATTGAACGATTTACAGTCTTTAACTTCTGTACAATTTTAATATTGAGACCGTTTATAAACTCTTTGGCTACTGCATATTTTGGTTCTGTGTTAAGTATGCATCAATTTTCTTTGCTACGGGGAGTTTCCTCCCTTTCTTTCTTATGTTATAAATATAGTCATGAATTCCAGACACTGTGAATACTGCCTGTTAATGATGTTTTTTGTAAAGCAAAGTCTAAAATTCGCGTTATAGTGCCCAGTTTTCAGTGAAATTTTCTTCCATAACTTTAACATAGGGTTATAACGCTGTTTCTGGTAAGGGAAAACATTCGGTTCACTCGGACCTTATCCACAGTCATGTTTTAAAATCTCAATGTCGGTAATTTTCAAATCATGAAATAGTGAAGAAAATCAGTGAAATAAGTGTTATTAGTACTTTCACGATAATAATTTCTCACAAAAAAAAGAATTTAGTTGAATTTACTATTGATATTGAAGGAACTATTGACATAACTACATAGTAAACCATCTCGTCAAATTACCAAATGTCTAGTTCCGATTGCTTCATATCTGGTACGTGGTCGATGTTAAATTAATGGATGCAAATATAATGTGTAGAGAAACAAGTCAAGCAAGGTGCAGAAAAGTAATCTGACAAATTACAGTCGTGAAGTTTACAAGATTTTATTGTTTATAGTAAAATAAAAAAGCATATACTAGATAATAACAATCTGATATTTGGCAGCAAAAATGAGAAAGTATGTGAAAAGCATGTAAACAGATCTATAAATATACGATGCACTTAATATTGGATAGACTGCTACAACCAGTCAAATAAAGACTTGGGACTTGTTTTCCTCAGAACGGACCTTGTCCTGTGGTTTTATAAACTACTCGATAACAGTTGTAAGTAAATTATATCACATATCCACCTGCATACAAATTTGAGAACAACTATTTTTGAAGTGGCCAACAACGTCACCGGAAGCACTTTTGATTGACAATTGTAAGCTACCATGTGCCTAGAATGTCAAAGAAGATCCATGCTATCAAACTGGGCCGAGTTGCATGTTATTATACTTACAAAAGAAATAATCGAGAACTACGTCACGTGATCTCTTGACCGGTTATTCCAATTGGTAGAAAAGAAATCGGAACCATGTTGAAGACAGACTCAGACATTTAAACCAATTACTGTTGAACATATTGATTAGAGCCAAATTTCATCTGAAAATTCGATAATGCTGATCAAAATTTTAATTGATTTTAATTTTCTCGCAATTGTGCGTCACGGGTACAATGAACTAATCCTCTTTTTGTCCACTAGCAAGGTGACAATGTGATGTCGTTCGTTTGCAAGTACGAGTTCTCCTATTCAAGAAATTATGATTTGTAAGAATTATCCATATATTATAGTAGTCCATATATTATAAAAGTCCATATATAATAATAATCCACATATTATAAAAGTCCATATATAATAATAATCCACATATTATAAAAGTCTAATATTGAATAGAATTCAAAATTAACAAATTATGTAAAGTGCTTCTAATATATGCGTCACGTCATAATTTCAGCACAAATTTATATCAGTGGTTTATTTACTTGAATTAATGAGATGTAAATTGACACCAGTAGAAAAATCTGTTTTTATTTTTTCTAATGGCTTACTCGTCCATTGCTGTTAAAATTTTGATATCCTAGTAGTGTGGCCTTTAATATCTTTTGATTGCTTGCGATGGTTGATTGTAATGGAATGTGAGTAATGTATAAACAGACATAGCTGTCATGGAACATAGGGAACTTTGGTAAGTCCATTCGAAAAATAGGGGATTAAGGTCGACATATCGCCCGAGTGTAAAAATAAAACAGAATGAGTATTTTGTATTGTATAAAAAAGAAATGATACTGAGCAATATACTTGGCTAGACCATGACTAATATATACGTGTCATGATGACCTCATCTATTACTATTTGATATCACTAGGTCTGTAAGAACATAACAGATCTTTATGTATGGAGACTCTATGGGGCCACTCACAGCTGGCATATGACAGAACCACAACCGTTTATTTTATCTAAATCGTAATGTATAAAAATGAAAAATAAAAACAGTGAATTACAATGAATTACAGTAAATTGCAGAGAATTACAATGAATTACAGTAAATTGCAGAGAATTACAATGAATTACAAGTTGAAATGGCATTGTTAATCCCAATGTAAGCAATACAATAATTCAAATATTGTAATTGGAAATAAAGATAATATTTGTAAACGGTAATATACTTTGATTGATTCAGAGGCCTGATTGCAATAAATGTCATTTAGTTTAAACATATTTTATTGTCACAATATGATCCAATGGGATTGGGCACAAGTTATAACAATTTAAATTAGCCCTCTCCCTACATGATACAAGTATTCCAACATATTTCAACATAACAACAGTGTAGCAAAGTCTAATAATGAAAACTGCTTGGAGAGAGAGAGAGAGAGAGAGAGAGAGAGAGAGAGAGAGAAGGGGGGGGGCGCACAATGGTCGCATTTGCGATTTGAATGAGTTATTGAAATTGTCCGGTATCAATTATATATTTGCATACATATTCTAGAATTCTATATTTTTCATTTGCATCGCCCGTTCCCCAAAGCAGTAAATCTCATGTATCACGTGACTACTGTGTTATTTACATTAATTATACCCATATAATAATTGTCATATATGTAACACGTGTAGTAATATATCATTACGTCACAAATGACGTCATAACGTCATGCGAAAGAATGACGTAACTACCAGACATCCGAATGTGTTTCAAAGTCATTCCACCTAACTATTCTGGGGCTTGTTAAAAAAAAAAGAATTCGATATTTTTCGTCTTATGATATAAACTTACATTTGTGCTCAGTTCAGATGGAATTTATAAAACTCGTCGAATAATTTCAATTCTTTGCTCGCCAAGGCTCGCAAAACTATTCGACTCGTTTTATAAATTTCATTTGAAACGAACACTCAAGTAAGATCGTCTATTTATGTCATTTAAATACCGCGAATTAGGGGGATTATATCCAGATACAATCAGAGCGTATAATAAAACAGAATGAACATGTTGCATCGTATAGCCAAATAAATATATTAAACAACATTATAAGATGGAACACAAATCTTGTGTTAAATAGTTGAAAATCGATCGAAGACGGAGAAAATTACCTTTAGTCATCATAACATATTAACAAGTCATGTGCTGTAACTGTTAAACATACTAATTAAAGCTTCTTTCTGAATACTTGTTAATCACGTAATTTTATTAATTATGAATGTCTCGGTATTATGCGTCACCGTTACAATCAACTCGTCCTTCTTTTGCCCACTAGTTAGGTGACACTGTTGTTATTTACAAGCAAGTGTACTCTTATACAAGTATTAATACATTGTAAGATTTTGCACTTATATTACGCATGCCCAAAGTCGCTAAGGAGTTGAAATTTAGCACATTTTACACAGGCGATCCTAAACCTATGTGCCGTTGTAAATTCACGAAGATGTTATATCACTGACTTTAAAATTATATCGACTAGGTCTGTATTTTACACGACTATGACAATCTTTTTTAATTTTGTTTATTGGCAAGCTCATCCATTACAGTTGTAATTTCGATATTGCTAGGATTGACACCGTTAATATGTTTTGATTGCACGAGAAGGTTGAATGCAATATAATACGTGTAATCTAGAGACATCAATTGCAAATCCGGAAACTTTAGTCAGTTCATTATTAGACAAGGGAATACAGGTCGATATACAAAATCGAATATATAATAAAACACAATGAACCTTTTGCATTGTGCACCCAAACAAAAATATTGAACAACATAAACGGAAGCATGGCATCTAGTGCGCTAAATAATTGAATACAACACCTTGAACTTTTGTTTTGTTCACATCATCTAACCTTCATCCCCTATCCTGACCGATATAAGCTCGTCTCTGTTTGTAAGCACAGGCCATAACAGCGCTGTCATGAACATGCTCTAAAAGCAAGTAACAACTTCTCAAGAGAGATATATTTTATATTTTAGCATATGAAAATCCATAAACTAGTTAGCAAGGTTCATTCTCTGCTTATGTGTCTATGGAGAATAATACAAAAACTTTTCCCAGAATGCATGTGTCTATGGAGAATAATACAAAAGCTTTTCCCAGAATACATGTGTCTATGGAGAATAATACAAAAGCTTGTCCCAGAATACATGTGTCTATGGAGAATAATACAAAAGCTTTTACCATAATGCATGAGTCTATGGAGGATAATACAAAAGCTTTTCCCATAATGCATGAGTCTATGGAGAGTAATACAAAAGCTTTTCCCAGAATACATGTGTCTATGGAGAATAATACAAAAGCTTTTCCCATAATGCATGAGTCTATGGAGAATAATACGAAAGTTTTAGATACAAATATATTTTTCTCAAATGAATATTGTTGGTTTACTAATGAAAGGATAACTCCACAAAGAATCCCGAACCCATTGATAAGTCCAATAATAGGTGTCCGGTACGTTTCTAAGTTACCATGTAACAAATCATGCATATTACACAGAAGAGTAACATTTTTATAGAGCGAAGCAAAGAAACACATATCTTAAAAGCGGAAGCTTGTTAAAAGGAAGTGCTTTACATACTCACCGTTTCAACAAAATCAAAATATATATTTCTTCTTTTGCTAGAGCAGAAATGAGAAATGTGGTTCTTCAAAGTTAGCAAAGCTTTTTTGATCAAATAGATTTGATATGGATTTATAAAGTCTGTAAGTATTTGCCAGACTTAGGCTTGTGACGATTGTGCTGGTCAGATTGATTTTTTTAGCAAGCCAGTGTTTTGTCATTGCAAGAGATGAATGTTGGCACAAGTAGAAGTGAAAAGAAGAGAACAAGAGAACAAAACACATCTATCCTTTGATTAAACTCAATAAATCTACAATAAAGTCTGTCTTAGCCGATACTTCCGTATAAAAGACACCTACTTTTAGAGGACTATAGTATGAAACCATTAAAAAATTTCTTTAGCCACGTACTGTATCTCCATATAATGGACGACAGAAAAGTCAAAATTGTGTGGCCCTCGAGTGTCATTTACAAACAGGTTTCACTGTAAATTGAGTGTGAGTGACTAAATCATTGGACCGATCGATCGATCAATTAGTCAATCAATCAATGTATGCCTTCTGATATAAATCAAAGGCATATATCAACTTTTAAATTGAAACCCAGATAAACGGAAATGTGCAACATCTGGTAGCTGATTACATGAGCCCGGAATCCCAATTTTCGAAAACCTGATCACATCGAATTATTTTCCAAGCCCTTCGTCGCCGTGACAATCTCACTGATTACCAACCATACCCATTCTCGTGTCGATGACCATGACCTTGATGCTTTTTGTGGTGGCGTGGAATGTGTTGACGATACTCATTTTCATTGTCGGCCATGCTTGTGTACATATTTTCGTTTTTCCCACTTATATAAAAAGGGGCTTCGCTATACTTGCCATGTCGTCCGCTCTGGTGGTTAGATGGTGACTCATGACTGTGTTGACGATAATCATTTTCATTGTCAACTATATCTGTGTATATATGAACCTTTTTACCACTGATATAGAAAAGGTCTTCGCTATCCTTGCCATGTCGTCTGCTATGGTGGTTAGAATGTAACTTATGTCGGTTGTGACGTCCGTTGTGGGGTGCAGAATAAGGATCGTGATTTTCGAAGCTAGATGAGTATTTCTCATCGTTGCCTCTCCGTCTGCTACGTTCATCTCTTCTTGGGCGTATGCCATTTGCGTCTGAGCTTTTCTTTTCCTTGCGTTGTTCAATTTCTGGTTTGCCCTTAATATACCTTTTCTCATAGAGGTCAGATGCATATTTCTTGTTGGACTGTAGGGAAAATAACACGTATGAAAAGATAATAATCCATGTGGAAGCGAGTTTTGATAAAATGTGTCGAACCTATACAAAGAATGATCGTAAAAAGAATGCAAAATGTAGCGTAGGCCTCAATGAAATAAGCAATCTTTGTCAAACAGAAAAGAGCAAAAAGTTCTAAATGACATGCAGTTCAAATAATAGAAACCAACATAATCCGATTATAAATTGACAACTTTTGTAGTATTCATATTCGACATTCGTCACTGTTTTAGTCGATAATGTTGGAGTGATACATTGCAGAAATATACAGAGGAGTTCAACATTATTTGAGTAGATATAAGGAAATATTTCACGAGTGAAGTGGAAACATAGTATTGTCACGAGTGGCGAAGTCTTGAGTGACAATACAAAATGTTACTACTTCGCGAGCGAAATATTTCCTTTTATCTGCTCAAAAACGTAGATTTTCTTTTTATTATATATTTTTTCAGGCAAAAACCTTCGATTTGCATGGATTCGTTTCTTCATTCTTTACCAACGCAATTAACGGCTGCTTTACTACATCGATAAAAGAAGTTCCAAAATTTTACAATAATTTTAGGACAGCGACTTTTAAAAAATTTGAGTGTATATATAATGTTTCATATTATGTATTGTGTCAAATTAATTATTGTTTGCATGCGAAAAAGAAGAGATTTTTATTTTCATTAACACATTTCTTGCGCGGATTAATACGGTAAACATTGCAAACAACATTGCTTGCGTAGGGATACTATAGCATCATGACAGAACGCCCCAACATGCTTCTTAGCGTAACACCACTAAACAACAGATTTTAATGATTGTAAGTTTACTTGTAAGGATTTTGACTTCTGTTTTTGTTTATTTCTGCATTCAGACTTGATTTTTTGTGTGTTGGCAGGCATGCAGTCTATTTCGATTAGAGAGGTTGCACTCTAATTTCGATTGTCACCTAATTTCGGTTTGCAATCGACACTAATCAATGCCTGATTTCTCCATTGTTTTCAGACATGATTATGATTGTGATGACAGTTAAAATCGCTACATAAACAATTTTATTACTATATGTAAATCAAGAGTTTTTCATAAAAATGTGTACCATTTGTCGTTGAGTGTAAGAGGTAAAAGATACTGTATGGGTGACATAGAATATCGAATAGCAACAGGTCACGTAAGTTCAGTCAGTGACAATGTGCATAATTCACGTGAAAAACTAATTATTAAAAAAACTTGAAGCCTGCTTTTTGTTGTTTGGGGTTCACTTTTATGCATTCTTGACGGTGTCTTTTCATTGATTACATTAATATATACTAGAGGGTCAACAGTGTTGACTCATTTTAATATCTATTTATTATGATGGGGAGAGAGAAGGAGGAAGGGAGAGAGAGAGAGAGAGAGAGAGAGCGAGAGAGAGAGAGTGAGAGAGAGAGAGATAGAAGGAAAAGAAGAATAAAAAATAAAATAGGCCTAAATATCGAAATACAGGTCTAAGGAAAATACATAAGGGCAGATATACTTCCTGGATGGAAAAATAAAGTAGTTAAAAAAAGTGATATCGCCACTGTGGCTGTATCATTTTTCTCGCCTGAAATATTTTAATATCCCATTATGAAATATATAATAATCCATGGTATTGTATATTGCATTCTTGAAAATAAACTTTGTGATGTTAAAAAACAGTTTTAGATGCAATGGAAATCATGAATAATATACATTGCGACACTTTTTGCCATACATACCGTATAGCTTACAGTGCTAAAATTGGCAGACCTAGTAAAATGCATAGGCGGGGGCAAATTCCAAGTATTTTGTTTCCCTCTGCGAACAAGAAGAACAACGACTGCCGGGGAGTTCCACTTAAAAAATGAGAATTTACAACTTCCAAGAGTGTCCTCAAACCGTGGAGGAAAATTAAAAATGTATGTTTTTTACGAAACGTACATTTTGTGTGTCATTAAATATCAATTGTCATCAGCCACCAAGTTTCGATCACCTCTTAAAGGACTTAATAATTTTATAAACATAATTTATTTTTATACGTAAACACTGTTGCAAATACAAGTAAATGAAAAGTGGCTTTCTCTTCCCTTTTTGCATCACCTTCGCAGATAATAAACATGTTACCAGCTTGTCTCATTTGAGAATATCTTCTGGGGCAGTATTAATACTTACTTGTGCATGGTGATAGTCTGTGTCTTCCGTCATCTGTTTATTCTCTCTGCAACAGCAGCAGCACATGGCAATCACAATTCCCAGTACCAAAGCACCACCGACACCAGCGGCTACGGGTATAACCCATTCTGAGAAATAAAAATCATATACCATTTTAATAAATAAGTAAATAAATCCCACGACAGTTTCCATGTTTTATTTTTGTTGCTTTAGTTTACCTCTGAGTTAAGACATTCAAGCCGCGCGACAACTTTATGAGTCTTGGGGGTATTACTCTAATGACATCACCACATTTCATCTTAAACATAATGTGTAAGGTATTAGAAAAGAAAGCAAAGACTATGCCTTTCAATGACGTCAAATAATGTAGATTTTCTATTTATTTTTCAAAGTTTCAGCAAATAAATAAATAAATGGACTCCCTTTTTAGAATTAACAAAAATCGCCGGTACCGAGATCGGATCGTGAGTCTAGATTTTAGACTTACGATCGTAAGTTCTGAATCAGCTAGGTCAAAGTACTACACAGACAAAGGGTGCATTCTTTGGTGATTTGTCCAAGAACTTCGTTCAAAACTAATTTGTTTCTCAAGTGAGTTGGTAACCTTGGCTTATCATTAGAAGAAACGGATTCATGTTAAGAAGTCAATTGAACGAAAGTCACAAGAACATCTGAGTGGTAGTTTTATACGAACTATATGTCTGGTCATAAGTACCAAAACACACCCTAGGGTTAAACTTTGCAAATTTCAGGTATGTCATAAGGAAAAGCCAAATTCAAAAGAACTTCCTCTAGACATGTAACCAACTAAAAATAGAAATAAAAAATCATTCACAACTAGGCTTTCATGTATTCGCTAAAATGTTCTTGGGGCAAATGAGTTAAACTATCTAGCCTGTATATCTTCAAAATAGAGAACGAACTGGTCTTGCGTTTCCTTTTTATGACAGAAGTCTCTACAGGAAAAGCAACAATAAAGATGCAGCGTACAAATCCTTTACGACTTGCGACAGCAGAAAAATCCTGGAACAAGATAAATCACTTCGATGCCTACGGCGAAGCCTGAAACTTCAACAATTCCATCCTCAATATTTCGGCAAACATTGGAAATTTGCAAGAGAATTTAAATGACTTCCACCCCCACCATCAGTTTTCTCGAATACTTTCCCTGGTGCATATTTAATGAAAATAGTAACAAATACAGTTAAACTTCACTAAACCTGAAAACTTTGAAACCCAAAATTGGAACTGTTCAATATGGGTGACCATTATACAGATTGTCGCTTAGCTTTTGAAGGCAATATTAAGACAGTCTCTATGGGACCAAAGTATATGGGAAGTGTACAGGGACCAAATTATATGGCCGGTGTAGAGGTATCAAAGTATATGCCCAGTGTACAGGGACCAAAGTATATGGCCAGTTTACAGAGGAAGCTGGTTTACGGGGGGGGGGGGGGGCCGGTCTGAAGAACGTTCACTGTATACTGCTCGAGTGTATGCATATTAATGTATATGTTCGACAAAACAATGTCTCGCGTCCATCTTTACCTGTCGCCTTCTGTTAATCTGATATACCCCGAACATGTATGTGTAAAACAGCAAAAGCATATTCGAACGGTATGTTTAATTTCGATATCTCAACTTGAAAGACAGCTCAAGGTAGACAACTATAACTAACTGGATTATGAAATGATTTACAGGTCAAAATCTGTTCAATGGACGAAGTCTCAAGTTCCACCTACCTACCACCAGTTCTTAGTCAATTGTTAGTGATACGAAATTTCACTTGATCGTTGCCCAGTCTCAACCCGTGCTATATTATGTATGGCATGGGGTCTAAGCTTGACAAATTATGAAGCTGAATGGTTCGCTATTAAATGGGTCTGACGTTTTGGCCAATTTCACTACATAACATGTACAAGTCAAAATTTCCGTAAGTTCAATATATTTCATTCAATTTGCCCGAAATTTTTGCTATGAACGGATAATGTCTTTTCAACAAATCGATAAACGTTTCACGAGAAAATCACTAATTTTATAGACAATATAACTCTAATTGGCAGATGTTGTCATCTCTACTTCAATGGTTCATCCATTGACGATATGTACCTGGCAAGCTTTTCTGGTTTCCGGGGCCAAGAGTTGGTGGTGATGTGGGTGCTTTGGTCGTTGATGCTGTTGTTGTTTGATCTGAAACTACACAGTCAGTCATCAAATCACCAGAATCACATTCTTTCTTAAATATATGATTGTATTATTAGTATCCAATCTTTTCATTACAAAACAAACAAACAATGTAAATAAAAAGCAGCAAACTTAAGAAGAAGATATGTAACTTTCAAGGACTTTAATACAGGGCCTAAAAATAAATATAATTATTGACAATATCGCTGTCGCCGTCGCCACCGAAAAAGTTACACCTATGTCTCAATATTCACAGGTTAGACAAAAACTATTTAGATGCGCATTGGCTGGTTACAACTTATATCTTGATTCAGTCTGACAAATATATTACCGGTTTAACAATATGCAACCCTTGGCAGCATCACTCCTTATTTTTCCAGATTCCATATGCGGTAGCCCTGGAGGCAGTCGAAACATTGCAACCGTTTGCGGATTTGTAAACTCCAACATCAGTTTGTTATACCATAGGTAGGTGTACGCCCTTGTACTAGATTAACAGTTATTTTATGTATAACAACTTAAAATGCATAAACAAATATATAACAAACCAACAAAACCCCACAATAAATCAAACCAAATAAAAAGAAAAGCGGGTAGATAAATACATCAACAAAGAAATAAACAACAAAAATAGGTGCCAAGGTGTTTAAATTATAACGTGATAAGCTTTTGTAGATTAAATACGGATAAATAGATCAAGAAAAAAATAAACAACAAAAAGAAGTAAAAAAAAATGAAAATTAAATTCTAATATGAAAATAATTTTAGACGTTATCTTTTACTGTGGTGAATATTTTAAAAAGGATTCTGATCGCGCATTTACAAAATGAATGAATAACCGTATACATGAATGAATACATGAAACAGATAAAGAATTAACTTAGTGAAGAAACAAATGGAATATAATGTGACGTGTAGTCAGATGTATAGATTTTCATGTCATAAATACCTGACAGTTGACTGAACGCTAAAGAAGATGTATTTATTGCTTGAGCAATAGAGCCTGTACTCTGCGAGAGGGCTTGCTTCAATGATAATGTCACCGTGTTGTATGCTACCTCAGGATTAGACACGTATCCTAGCTCTGTTTCTGCTACAATACTTCCATTTCTGGCAAAATATTAAATTTTTGTTCATACGCTTCAGAAAACATATTTTTTTTAAAGTTTGTTGCGAAATGTGGAATTTTCTGTATTGACTGGAGTAAAGTTCATGCTAACTACTTTCTTATAAAGTTACCAAGTGCACGTACTCGAGAGCAACTCGCGTGTGTTTCAAAACAATGCCGTTGCGAACGTTAAAAGAGAACATTAGAGTCACTGGAAGGAATTGTACATTCAATGTTTATGATATTTTAACCTCGAGCTGGAATTTATACATTTATCATTTAATTTCTTTGGTGCAACTATTCTCATACTAGCAGTTGTCACTCGTGATTTTATACCTGTGACGTCACAGGAACGTATAGTGACTTAAATAGGATTGTGGAGTAGAATTGATTACTTTCATGGAGTATTCGCATCCCTCGATATAATGTAAACGGATTCATTTATAGTATAAGTTGAATTATACATGGAAATACAAGTTTATGTCTTTTGTACGGTTCTTTTTTCCATAAAATGAAATACATGTTCAAAGGCATATGTTAAATGGTTTATGACTGTATTTATAATGAGCTCGATATATATATATATATATATATATATATATATATATATATATATATATATATTTATATATATATATATACATATATATATATATATATATATATATATATATAGAGAGAGAGAGAGAGAGAGAGAGAGAGAGAGAGAGATTTTCAGTGTGTGTGTGTGTGATTTAAAGATTTTCTTACATTTTTTCTTTTCTTCTTGAATTAGCTCTTATATATTATCTTTGGCGGGCGGAAACAATTCACCAAGAGAAATGGTAAGAAGAAAAGCTAAATGGTGACATCTAATAATGATTTTGGAGACATTTTAGCACAGGGATACTTTGTAATGGTTCTGGCGACATTTAGGCAATACGGCAGCAATGACACCCCTGTCCATAATGTAATCGATACGTTTTAAAAGTTATGTCTAGGATATGGCCTTTTGATAGGCTAAATACAGTCAGATTTGAATTTTATTCAATCGGATTGTTTGATTCAAGAGATAAGGAAAATCCAGTCCTAAATCTGTCGGAGAAATCCAAATCTGAACCTGATTCTGAGGACATTAAAGAAAGATATACATCACACTAGCATGACTGGAAAGAAAACAATATAGCCTACTATTGACAAATTGTAAGATACATTAATGTTCTTCACGTGCAATAGATTTATCAGGTACGACAATCAGAACTGGTGGAAATAGACGAAGACTAAATGTTTTCTGTCCTTATTCATTATTAATTCTTCTGTCTTTTCTACCTACTTTTTCCATAAGGGTTTTGCTTAAGAAATCAAAAAAGAAAAAAAAAACAGAATAAACGAAATTCTATGAATTAACAAGGTAAGCGAAATTTAGTAACATCGGTGACATGTACCCAGATTTAGATGACATCTAAGGACAAGCGACAATTAGGCACTAGCGACATTTTAAAACGTAACAGCATTATAAAAATCTCGTGGCAGAATCATGCGATCTGGCGACAGAAAGAGTAACAGGTGAGTTCCTTTACAAATGTGGCAGCGAATCCAACCTGAATCAGAGTGAACTCGCATTAACTTTCAGTAGTACAAAACGTTTGAAGTGACAAATGCACATTTATTTATTACCTCGTGTTTGTCAATTTGCTGTATTTGCAGAAACTTTTCAAGGATCCATTCCTGCAAGCATTGTTTAACTGAAAGAAGGAGATAGCATAAATAAGATAGCCCTGACATTGCTTAATATCCAAAAAGCTCAAAAGTAAAACTAAGCAACCCAGCTAATGGTTTTTGAAAAAAGGTTCCAATATTTAGATAAATAGAGAGTAATGCACTAAATCAGACAAAGAGAGAAACTGTAAAAATAAAATCGCAACCTTATATTTAGAAATAAGACGTTAACATTTTTTTTGATATCTTTTACGTGTATGAAAGATAGGGAGAGATGTAGTATTCTTAAACTTTAATTTTGTAGACTCTGATATGGCCCCAAGCTGTTAATAATGGACAAAAGTGAATAATTTTACTAAATCTTCAATTAACAAATAGGTTACTGTACCTCAGTTGTAAGCTCTTGTTCCAAGTTTTTGAAATCTGTGCTGCTTTTATTCCCGTATGTTGCTTTGTAGACACGGTTGATCGAAAGCGTGCCAACAAAGCGAACCACTGCACACACACAAAAAATGTCATAAAACAATAACAATGTATTGGAAAGATTCCGAATGCATATGCATAGATAAATGTGGCATAAATCAACGAATTGTAAGTACAACATCCACAGATTATCTTATATTTTGGCCGGTGTACAAGTTAAACTAGTAAAAGAAAGAAGAACTTATGGCTCGAATATAGAGACAGGGTTACTCGCTTAGAACACAAAAACGGTACCCCTAATTCGGCGAGTCCTCAATCTCACGTCCAGTATCACACAGAAACCCCGATGTTGGTATAATACGTCTATTCACACGAGTTCCTTTAAATCGGACCTACGTTATGTTCCTCAACACTATAACCTAAATCCAGTTTCCAGATCGATTCTTCTGAAAAATTCACATTTGTCTGGGCTCGCACGAGGTAAGATGTCCAGGAAGTGCGCAGAGCACATGAGAAATCAATTCAACTACTGTTATGGTACTGGTAAAGATTGAATTTTGTACATTTTTAAAAAATTTCTTTCCGGAACCATTCTATATGCCGTGAAATGAGAAGATAATACTTTTAACTGTTTAGATAAAAGAACAGAGATTATTCATGAAAATGTCATGAAGAAATAATGGGCTGTCTCATGTGACATCAAATGCAGACGACTCGTATTCCGCTCTGCAATCGTGGTTGTCAAGCATACCATATGCAACAATTGAATTATTGTGTCAATGTATGCAGTAGAACATGTCTTGAAAGACCACCCCTCTTCCAAAAAAAAAAAATAAAAATAAATAAATAAATAAATACATAAAATGGGTCGGCGGGGCGTAAATTTACGTTCATGATGCTTACCTTAACAACATTTACATGCACCAATATTTACAGCCACCAAAATCTATCAAAGTTGTTTTAAAACATTTCCAAAATACTCCGCCCCTCACTGATTCTCAAGACAAAATATGATGATTACTCTAATGCAAATTGCAACAATAAACAGCTGAGATACTGATGGACTAATGCATGATGAGACATGGTGACGATGTTTGATCAAGATCGTGCAATGACAGAAATTATCAAGTTCACATAGAAAAGATCAAATTTCCTCAAGATAGTTTGCTTCGATAAAAACACACAAGTAGCTGGTGGAGGTCATGCAAAAAAAAAAAATATATATCATCTTCTCACAGGAAAATATTGTGCACCCAAAAGGAAGCTATGTTGTTCCCACAATGCAAATTACGGTGGCTTATTATGTCCAGGAAAGAATAAAAATATCTCGTTTCCACAAGACAATATTATGTTTCCACAAGATAGGTATATTGTTCCCATAAGGCAAACTACGGTGCCTTCTTAAGGTATTGCAAAGAATAAAAATACCACGCTTCCACAAGACAATATTATGTTTCCAAAAGATAGGTATATTGTTCCCATAAGGCAAACTACGGTGCCTTCTTAAGGTATTGCAAAGAATAAAAATATCACGCTTCCACAAGACAATATTATGTTTCCAAAAGATAGGTATATTGTTCCCATAAGGCAAACTACGGTGCCTTCTTAAGGTATTGCAAGGTATCACGCTTCCAGAATACAAGAGCAGAGCGCATGTGAAATCAGTTCAACTACTGTGTTGGTACTGGTAAAGATTGAATTTTGTACATTTTTAAAAAATTTCTTTCCGGAACCATTCTATATGCCGTGAAATGAGGAGATAATACTTTTAACTGTTTAGATAAAAGAACAGAGATTATTCATGAAAATGTGATGAAGAAATAATGGGCTGTCTGATGGTCTGATGTGACATCAGATGCAGACGACTCGTATTCCGCTCTGCAATCGTGGCTCTCAAGCATACCGTGTGCAACAATTAAATTATTGTGGCAATGTATGCAGTAGAACATGTCTTGAAAGACCACCCCTCTTCCAAAACAAAAAATAAAAATAAATAAATAAAAAGAATGGTTCGGCGGGGCGTAACTTTAAGTTCATGATGCTTACCTTAACAACATTTACATGTACCAATATTTTCAGCCACCAAAATCTATCAAAGCTGTTTTAAAACATTTCCAAAATACTCCGCCCCTCACTGATTCTCAAGACAAAATATGATGATTACTCTAATGCACATTGCAACAATAAACAGCTGATCGAATGTTAGATCAAGATAAGATAAAATGGGTATGTAACACTTTTCTTGTATTGTAAGAATTCAACTGGAATCATCATATTTTGAATTTAGGTCGAACGAAAGAGGACACGTGAAACTAAAGTTAAATGCCAGGTATAAAATTATAATTCAAGTTGATTTTAATTTCAATTCAACCTTGATTTAATGTTAACTTTAGCTATTAGTTACATTTTAATTTAAGTCATTATTATGCGTTTATCGTTGGTCAGACTTGTAGATCATTTACAATGTAAAGTTCCATTTTTTATGGGACCATTATGTTTTATGAGGCATGCGACACAATTATAGATTTAATTGAAGTACACAGTAGAGATGAGAACCTCTTCAAGGGAATTCAAATGTATCAGAAGATTATATTGTACATGTACCCTACCAGTGCAAATTATAGGGGAGATACACGAGTATACGTATGCATATCCATACACTTAAAAATGTATCCTATGTCCAATTATATAAACTCGTTCAACGCTACACGAACCATGTTCTTTTAAGAATTATTTAAGAAGGCAAATTGAAATTTCTTGACGGCAAAGTTTTCAAATGTAGCTTTTTAACGATTTCATTGTGTGCAGATTTGGAACTCTTGTGTGGGTCCCCGGCTTACCAGGGTAATTTAGGCTCAGCAAGTGGACATGAGACATTTAAGGCTGATATATCGAACAGACCGTTGGACATTCAAAATCGACTTTTAGCGCATTTTGTGGGAAACTATTCCGTATTCATTCAAATGAATAGATACTAATATCCAACTTTTATTTGCGGTTACTTAATTTCGCGGTTTCCCATTGTCAAACTACTTCGCGGATATGCAAACTCTTTTACTTTTTATTCATAAGATAAAGATCGCGGCTATTTAATGTCGCAGGTAGATTTCTCTAGCAAATTAGGTGAAATTAAATAACATGCAGTAATACATAGACTTATTTAGATTACAGGACAAAAAATAATCAATACAATGTGTTGAAGATACGATAGGCAGTCTGATGATATTACCTGAATAACAGTTGTCTGCAGACGTGGATCCTGTTGTATCAGTTGTGTTACCAGTAGGACATTTAATGCAGGAACCTTGACCCTGGAGATTTTGATAAAATCCGATTTCACATTGATTACAAGAAGAAGCGCCTGTATAAGGTTGATACCATCCGGCACTGCAAGCTATACAAACCTGTGAACTTTCATTTGGTTGGAAATAACCAACTGTACACTGATCACAGCTCACTTGACCCGACACTCTTTGATAAGTTCCTGCCTGGCATGGTCTGCACACAAAAGAGGAATCAGTCTGATTTTTATATGTACCAGGGTTACATGGTATGCAGGATTCAGAACCTGAACTTGTTTGGTAGCTGCCCGCTGTACAAGATTTGCAAGAAGTATGCCCTGCAAGATTTTGGTATGTGCCCGGTTGGCAGGGTAAGCATGATGTTTGACCAGATTCCGGTTGATACTTGCCAGCTGTGCAGGCCACGCACTCAGATATTGCTGGTGAACGATATGATCCAGCTGGACATACTGTGCAGGAAATGTATTAAATTCTGTATATCAATAAGGTTTCTCCTCTCTCTCTCTCTCTCTCTCTCTCTCTCTCTCTCTCTCTCTCTCTCTTTCTCTCTCTCTCTCTCTCTCTCCCTTTGAATAGGTGATAAACAAGTGTTGAAATTCAAATAGAAAACACTGAAGGCATTTAATACAGATAAATAGATCAACAAAGATATAAACAACAAAAAGAAGTGAAAAAAGAAAGTTAAATTCTAATATAAAAATACTTTTAGACGTCATTTACTGTGGTGACAATTTTAAAAGGATTCTGATCACGTTTAAAAAATGAATGAATAACAGTTTACACGAATAAATACATGAAAGAGATAAAGAATGAACTCAGCGAAGAAACAAATGGAATATAATGTGACGTGTAGTCAGATGTATACATTTTCATGTCATACATACCTGACAGTTGATTGAATGCTATGGAAGACGTATTTATTGCTTGAGCAATAGGGCCTGTACTCTGCGAGAGGGCTTGCTTCAGTGATGATGTTACCGAGTTTTCTGTTACCACAGGATTAGACAGGTATCCTAGCTCTGTTTCTGCTACAATGCTTCCATTTCTGGCAAAATATTCATTTTGTTCTTTATATGCTTTAGAAAACATCCACAATTTTCAAGTTTGTTGTCAAATGTACAATGTCTGGCGATATTGATAGGAATGAAGTTCATAGTTAGCGCTTTCTTATAAGGTTAACACGTGTACATACTCGAAAACTGCTAGCATGTGCTTCGAGACATTGCCGTTGTAAACGCTTAAAGAGAGCATCAGAGTTACTCGACGGAATTGTATATTCAATCTTTATGACATTTAACCTAGAGCTGGAATTTGAACATTTATCATTTATTTTGTTCATTGGATCTATTGTAATAGTTGTCACTCACGATTTCATACCTGTGACGTCGCAGGGATATAGTGAAAAAAATAGGATTGTAGAATAGAATTGCTTACTTCCATGGAGTACTCGCATCCCTTGATATAACGTAAATTGAGTAATTTATAATATAAGTTGAATTATACATGGGAAATAAAAGTATATGTCTTTTGCACGGTTCTTTATTCTATATAATCGAATACATGTTCAAAAGCATATGTTAAATGGTTTATGACTATTTATAATGAGCTCTCGATTTACATGAATTGGGACCAATAATTTCTTTATAATGTCTCAGTCAGTTTAACTTTGAACACATTAGTGAGTAAAGTCCTGTGGGCTTGATAATGTAGAATAGGTCCCATGCGCTCTCCTGCATGTTGTAACAGGCGACTAATATAGGCAGTAGTTCAGTGGTTGGCGTGCCGGACTCGCGACCGAAAGGGTCTGGTGCTATCGCTGGCAAAGATGTGAATATCACGCGATTGACAGGCGCACTGGCAGCTTGTGAATCTTTCAGACGTAATGTCTGTCAGCTATTCGACTGCATATGCAAATTCAAAACGTCACAACTTGAACATTTTTCAAAACATTTTTCATGAAATTTGCAGTATGCACTGAAAGTTAACACTAATTCACCTGGGGTTAGTGTCAACATAAAATACTTTGATTACATATGGTGTGGTATGCTAATAAGTAAATCGTGGTTATCTCTGCTCTGGTGATAATTCAACTGCCTCGGAACTAAAGAACCTACTTGTGTTTCTGTACCGTAAAGCACTAAACCAAACAAAACATTGGTGATGGTAATAAAGATGGAGGGAAAGATGTAAATAGAATACTCATGCAGAATAAACATAGCATTAAACTCATAAAATACATTTGTACGTATACAACCAGTTAAATGATTTTAGTAACATGGCTGACATTTAGGCACGGAATTTAGGATTGCGACATGACCAGATTTTGGTGACATCTAAGAACCTGCGACAATTAGGCACTAGGGTATTTAAGAACGTAACAATAATCTAGATGTCACATGATAGAATCATGCCACCTGGCGACAGAGAGAGAGTAACAGGTGAGTTCCTTTACAAATGTGGCAGATAATCCTACCTGATTTAAAGAAAACTCTCATTAACTTTCATTAGTACAAAACGTTTGAAGTGACAAATGTACATTTATTTATTACCTCGTGTTTTTCAATTTGCTGTATTTGCAGAAACTTTTCAAGGATCCATTCCTGCAAGCGTTGTTTAACTGAAAGAAGGAGATAACATAAATAAGATAGCCCTGACATTGCTTAATATCCAAAAAGCTCAAAAGTAAAACTAAGCAACGCAGTTAATGGTTTTTTAAAAAAGGTTCAAATTTTTAGATAAATAGAGAGTAATGCATTAAATCAGACAAAGAGAGAAACTGTAAAAATAAAATTACAACCTTATATTTAGAAATACGACATAACATTTTTTGTTGATATCTTTTGCGTGTATGAAAGATAAGGAGAGATGTACTATTCTTAAACTTTAATTTTGTAGATTCTGATATGGCCCCAAGCTGTTAATAAGGGACAAAAGTGAATAATTTAACTAAATCTACAATTAGCAAATAGGTTACTGTACCTCAGTTGTAAGCTCTTGTTCCAAGGTTTTGAAATCTGTGCTGCTTTTATTCCCGTATGTTGCTTTGTAGACACGGTTGATCGAAAGCGTGCCAACAAAGCGAACCACTGCACACACACAAAAAATCTCATAAAACAATAACAATGTATTGGAAAGATTCCGAATGCATATGCATAGATAAATGTGGCATAAATCAACGAATTGTAAGTACAACATCCACATATTATCTCATATTTTTGTTTGGCCGGTGTACAAGTTAAACTAGTAAAAGAAAGAATAACCTATGGCTCGAATATAGAACCCCGATGTTGCTATAATACGTCTATTCACACGAGTTCCTTTAAATCGGACCTACGTTATGTTCCACAACAATATAACCTAAATCCAGTTTCCAGATCGATTCTTCTGAAAAATTCACATTTGTCTGGGCTCGCACGAGGTAAGATGTCCAGGAAGTGCGCAGAGCACATGTTAAATCAGTTCAACTAATGTTATGGTACTGGTAAACATTGAATTTTGTACATTTTTAAAAATTTCTTTCCGGAACCTTTCTATATGCCGTGAAATGAGAAGATAATACTTTTAACTGTTTAGATAAAAGAACAGAGATTATTCATGAAAATGTCATGAAGAAATAATGGGCTGTCTCATGTGACATCAAATGCAGACGACTCGTATTCCGCTCTGCAATCGTGGTTGTCAAGCATACCATATGCAACAATTGAATTATTGTGTCAATGTATGCAGTAGAACATGTCTTGAAAGACCACCCCTCTTCCAAAAAAAAAAAATAAAAATAAATAAATAAATAAATACATAAAATGGGTCGGCGGGGCGTAAATTTACGTTCATGATGCTTACCTTAACAACATTTACATGCACCAATATTTACAGCCACCAAAATCTATCAAAGTTGTTTTAAAACATTTCCAAAATACTCCGCCCCTCACTGATTCTCAAGACAAAATATGATGATTACTCTAATGCAAATTGCAACAATAAACAGCTGAGATACTGATGGACTAATGCATGATGAGACATGGTGACGATGTTTGATCAAGATCGTGCAATGACAGAAATTATCAAGTTCACATAGAAAAGATCAAATTTCCTCAAGATAGTTTGCTTCGATAAAAACACACAAGTAGCTGGTGGAGGTCATGCAAAAAAAAAAAAAATATATCATCTTCTCACAGGAAAATATTGTGCACCCAAAAGGAAGCTATGTTGTTCCCACAATGCAAATTACGGTGGCTTATTATGTCCAGGAAAGAATAAAAATATCTCGTTTCCACAAGACAATATTATGTTTCCACAAGATAGGTATATTGTTCCCATAAGGCAAACTACGGTGCCTTCTTAAGGTATTGCAAAGAATAAAAATACCACGCTTCCACAAGACAATATTATGTTTTCAAAAGATAGGTATATTGTTCCCATAAGGCAAACTACGGTGCCTTCTTAAGGTATTGCAAAGAATAAAAATATCACGCTTCCACAAGACAATATTATGTTTCCAAAAGATAGGTATATTGTTCCCATAAGGCAAACTACGGTGCCTTCTTAAGGTATTGCAAGGTATCACGCTTCCAGAATACAAGAGCAGAGCGCATGTGAAATCAGTTCAACTACTGTTATGGTACTGGTAAAGATTGAATTTTGTACATTTTTAAAAAAATTCTTTCCGGAACCATTCTATATGCCGTGAAATGAGGAGATAATACTTTTAACTGTTTAGATAAAAGGACAGAGATTATTCATGAAAATGTGATGAAGAAATAATGGGCTGTCTGATGGTCTGATGTGACATCAGATGCAGACGACTCGTATTCCGCTCTGCAATCGTGGCTCTCAAGCATACCGTATGCAACAATTAAATTATTGTGGCAATGTATGCAGTAGAACATGTCTTGAAAGACCACCCCTCTTCCAAAACAAAAAATAAAAATAAATAAATAAAAAGAATGGTTCGGCGGGGCGTAACTTTAAGTTCATGATGCTTACCTTAACAACATTTACATGTACCAATATTTTCAGCCACCAAAATCTATCAAAGTTGTTTTAAAACATTTCCAAAATACTCCGCCCCTCACTGATTCTCAAGACAAAATATGATGATTACTCTAATGCACATTGCAACAATAAACAGCTGATCGAATGTTAGATCAAGATAAGATAAAATGGGTATGTAACACTTTTCTTGTATTGTAAGAATTCAACTGGAATCATCATATTTTGAATTTAGGTCGAACGAAAGAGGACACGTGAAACTAAAGTTAAATGCCAGGTATAAAATTATAATTCAAGTTGATTTTAATTTCAATTCAACCTTGATTTAGTGTTAACTTTAGCTATTAGTTACATTTTAATTTAAGTCATTATTATGCGTTTATCGTTGGTCAGACTTGTAGATCATTTACAATGTAAAGTTCCATTTTTTATGGGACCATTATGTTTTATGAGGCATGCGACACAGTTAAAGATTTAATTGAAGTACACAATAGAGATGAGAACCTCTTCAAGGGAATTCAAATGTATCAGAAGATTATATTGTACATGTACCCTACCAGTGCAAATTATAGGGGAGATACACGAGTATACGTATGCATATCCATACACTTAAAAATGTATCCTATGTCCAATTATATAAACTCGTTCAACGCTACACGAACCATGTTCTTTTAAGAATTATTTAAGAAGGCAAATTTAAATTTCTTGACGGCAAAGTTTTCAAATGTAGCTTTTTAACGATTTCATTGTGTGCAGATTTGGAACTCTTGTGTGGGTCCCCGGCTTACCAGGGTAATTTAGGCTCAGCAAGTGGACATGAGACATTTAAGGCTGATATATCGAACAGACCGGTGGACATTCAAAATCGACTTTTAGTGCATTTTGTGGGAAACTATTCCGTATTCATTCAAATGAATAGATACTAATATCCAACTTTTATTTGCGGTTACTTAATTTCGCGGTTTCCCATTGTCAAACTACTTCGCGGATATGCAAACTCTTTTACTTTTTATTCATAAGATATAGATCGCGGCTATTTAATGTCGCAGGTAGATTTCTCTAGCAAATTAGGTGAAGTTAAATAACATGCAGTAATACATAGACTTATTTAGATTACAGGACAAAAAATAATCAATACAATGTATTGAAGATACGATAGGCAGTCTGATGATATTACCTGAATAACAGTTGTCTGCAGACGTGGATCCTGTTGTATCAGTTGTGTTACCAGTAGGACATTTAATGCAGGAACCTTGACCCTGGAGATTTTGATAAGATCCGATTTCACATTGATTACAAGAAGAAGCGCCTGTATAAGGTTGATACCATCCGGCACTGCAAGCTATACAAACCTGTGAACTTTCATCTGGTTGGAAATAACCAACTGTACACTGATCACAGCTCACTTGACCCGACACTCTTTGATAAGTTCCTGCCTGGCATGGTCTGCACACAAAAGAGGAATCAGTCTGATTTTTATATGTACCAGGGTTACATGGTATGCAGGATTCAGAACCTGAACTTGTTTGGTAGCTGCCCGCTGTACAAGATTTGCAAGAAGTTTGCCCTGCAAGATTTTGGTATGTGCCCGGTTGGCAGGGTAAGCATGATGTTTGACCAGCCTCCGGTTGATACTTGCCAGCTGTGCAGGCCACACACTCAGATATTGCAGGTGATCGATATGATCCAGCTGGACATACTGTGCAGGAAATGTATTAAATTCTGTATATCAATAAGGTTTATTCTCTCTCTCTCTCTCTCTCTCTCTCTCTCTCTCTCTTTGAATAGGTGATAAACAAGTGTTGAAATTCAAATAGAAAACACTGAGGGCATTTAATACAGATAAATAGATCAACAAAGAAATAAACAACAAAAAGAAGTGAAAAAAGAAAGTTAAATTCTAATATAAAATACTTTTAGACGTCATTTACTGTGGTGACAATTTTAAAAGGATTCTGATCACGTTTAAAAAATGAATGAATAACAGTTTACACGAATGAATACATGAAAGAGATAAAGAATGAACTTAGCGAAGAAACAAATGGAATATAATGTGACGTGTAGTCCGATGTATACATTTTCATGTCATAAATACCTGACAGTTGACTGAACGATATGGAAGACGTATTTATTGCTTGAGCAATAGAGCCTGTACTCTGCGAGAGGGCTTGCTTCAGTGATGATGTCACCGAGTTTTCTGTTACCACAGGATTAGACAGGTATCCTAGCTCTGTTTCTGCTACAATGCTTCCATTTCTGGCAAAATATTCATTTTTTGTTCTTTATATGCTTTAGAAAACATCCACATTTTTTAAGTGTGTTGTCAAATGTACAATGTCTGGCGATATTTATAGGAATGAAGTTCATAGTTAGCGCTTTCTTATAAGGTTAACACGTGCACGTACTCGAAAACTGCTAGCATGTGCTTCGAAACATTGCATTTATAAACGCTTAAGGAGAGCATCAGAGTTACTCGACGGAATTGTATATTCAATCTTTATGACATTTAACCTAGAGCTGGAATTTGAACATTTATCATTTATTTTGTTCATTAGACCTATTGTAATAGTTGTCACTCATGATTCCATACCTGTGACGTCACAGGGATATAGTGACAAAAATAGGATTGTAGAGTAGAATTGCTTACTTCCATGGAGTACTCGCATCCCTTGATATAACGTAAATTGAGTCGAGTCATTTATAATAAAAGTTGAATTATACATGGGAAATAAATGTATGTCTTTTGTACGGTTCTTTATTCTATATAACCGAATACATGTTCAAAAGCATTTGTTAAATGGTTTATGACTGTATTTATAATGAGCTCTCGATTTGCATGAATTGGGACCAATAATTTCTTTATAATGTCTCAGTCAATTTAAATTTTGAACACATTAGTGAGTAAATTCCTGTGTGCTTGATAATGTAGAATAGGTCCCATGCGCTCTCCTGCATGTTGTAACAGGCGACTAATGAAGGCAGTAATTCAGTGGTTGGCGTGCCGGACTCGCGACCGAAAGGGTCTGGTGCTATCGCTGGCAAAGACGCGATTGACAGGCGTACTGGCAGCTTGTGAAACTTTCAGACGTAATGTCTGTCAGCTATTCCACTGCCACTTTACAGCATATGCAAATTCAAATCTTCATAACTTGAACATTTTTCAAACATTTTTCATGAAATTTGCAGTATGCACTGAAAGTTAACACTAATTCACCTGGGGTTAGTGTCAACATAAAATACTTTGATTTCATATGGTGTGGTATGCTAATAAGTAAATCGTGGTTATCTCTGCTCTGGTGATAATTCAACTGCCTCGGAACTAAAGAACCTACTTGTGTTTCTGTACCGTAAAGCACTAAACCAAACAAAACATTGGTGATGGTAATAAAGATGGAGGGAAAGATGTAACTAGAATACTCATACAGAATAAACATAGCATTCAACTTAAAAAATACATTTGTACGTATACAACCAGTTAAATGATTTTAGTAACAAAGGTGACATTTAGGCACGGAATTTAGGATTGTGACATGACCAGATTTTGGTGATACCTAACGACCTGCGACAATTCGGCACTAGGGTATTTAAGAACGTAACAATAATCTAGATGTCACATGATAGAATCATGCCACCTGGCGACAGAGAGAGAGAGTAACAGGTGAGTTCCTTTACAAATGTGGCAGATAATCCTACCTGATTCAAACAAAACTCTCATTAACATTCATTAGTACACAACGTTCAAAGTGACAGATGCACATTTATTTATTACCTCGTGTTTGTCAATTTGCTGTATGTGCAGAAACTTTTCAAGGATCCATTCCTGCAAGCGTTGTTTAACTGAAAGAAGGAGATAACATAAATAAGATAGCCCTGACATTGCTTAATATCCAAAAAGCTTAAAAGTAAAACTAAGCAACGCAGCTAATGGTTTTTGAAAAAAGGTTCCAATATTTAGATAAATAGAGAGTAATGCATTAAAGCAGACAAAGAGAGAAACTGTAAAAATAAAATCGCAACCTTATATTTAGAATACAACATTAAAGTTTTTTCTTTACATCTTTTGCGTGTATAAAAGATAGGGAGAGATGTACTATTCTTAAACTTTAATTTTGTAGATTCTGATATGGCCCCAAACAGTTAATAAGTAACAAAAGTGAATAATTTAACTAAATATACAATTAGCAAATAGGTTACTGTACCTCAGTTGTAAGCTCTTGTTCCAAATTTTTGAAATCTGTGCTGCTTTTATTTTCGTATGTTGCTTTGTAGTCACGGTTGATCTTAAGCATGCCAACAAAGCGAACCACTGCAAAGAAAAATGTCATAAAACAATAACAATGTATTAGAAAGATTCCGAAAGCATAAGCATTGATACATGTGGCATAAATCAACTAATTGTAAATAAAAGAGCCAAGTACACCTCATTGTTTGGTCGGTATAAACGCATAACCAGATATAGAAAGAATGACCTGTGGTTCTAATATAGAGACAAGGTTACTCACTGAGAACACAATAACGGTACCCCCAATTCAGCGATTCCTCAATCTCACATGAAGCACAGAAACCCGTAATTTGCTATAATAGGTCTATTCACATGATTTCCTTTAAATCGTACCACTTTCTTTTCCTCATCACTATAACCTAAATCCAGTTTCCAGATGGATTATTTCGAAAATTTCACATTCGTCCAGGCTCGCACGAAGTAAGATGTCCAGGAAGTGCGCAGTGCGCATGTGAAATCAATTCAACTACTGTAATGGTACTGGTAAACGTTTGTTTGTTTGTTTGTTTGGGTTTTTTTTGGGGGGGGGGTTTTGCACATTTTGTTTCAGTTCTTTCCGAAAACCATTGTATATGCCTTGAAACGAGGACATAATACATTTAACTGTTTAGACAAGAGAACAGAGATTATTCATGAAAGTGTCTGAAGAAATAATGGACTGTCTGATGGTCTGATGTGACATCAAAGGCAGGCGACTCGTATTCCGCTCTGCAATCGTGGCTGTCAAGCATACCATATGCAACATTTAAATGATTGTGGCAATGTATACAGTAGAACATGTCTTGAAAAACAACCCCTCTTCCCAAAACAATGATGGTCTTTCAAAACAGGTGGTCTCTCATAACAGACAAGGACACTAAATAACCAATAAATCAGTGCTTTAAGGACCCGGTCTCTCAAAACAGGTGGTCCCTCATAGCAGTGCTCTTTCAAAACAGGTTTTACTGTAAGAGTAGTAGTTCTACTTATTGCCTTTGTATTTACTTTGTATTCCATACATTCCAGTGTTAATATAAAATGTAGTCCATACGTTCCAGTGTTGGAATTTACGATATTAAGTGAGACACCGAATAAGCAGAAATTATTGCAGTTTATCTCATATGCACTACAGAAGAGGTTAGAGTGAATTCGAAGAGTATATTTATTTGTGAAAACAATTGCAGAATGACGAATTCATATAGGTTGATATTCAAGTCATACGTGTGCATATTTCCGACTTGGTTTTACATAAGCATCGCATACGGCTCGGGATATATACAAATCAAAGCAAGTGATATATGATCCGGATGATGATGAGGATGAGGATGCTGGTAATGATGACGACAACCTCGATATCAGCAGCAACAACAACAATAATAATAATAACAGTGTAAGATATATAGGGTTGCAGTTGTGATGTTGGGCGAAAGATTATCCAGATGAAATTTGCTCTTTTGTACGGTCTGCCTGATCTACGTAAGATTAGTCTGAATTACCCTTCCAGGGAAATTTAGCTATATCTCTTCTTTGAGCAAATTATGAGACATACATTTTTTTTAGTTTGTGCTATAAGTTTTTATTGTATAACATTGTGATCAACGCTAGTTATAGAAGTATAATTTCTTACTTGTGATGAAAAACAAAAGATGTGCCTATTTGTCTATTAAAGAACTGAACAGTAATTATTCATCACACGTATCAAGGGAAACAATGTACATTTGAAAATAGCGGAAAATTAACCGAGAAACAAAAGTATCATCTCCGTAAGAGTTCTTTGGTCGTCCTAAATATTACGGACTGCCTAAATAATACAGACTGACTAAATAATACGGACTGACTAAATAAATATTGAATTGAAACTTGCATGGACTAAGATTTTGTTTAAAAGAATTTCTAGCTTTTCTTATCATGTTGTGATATTCATTTCACTCAAAAATCATTTTGATTGCAAAATCATGAGATTTGAATTCCGTAACACAATATATCTATTACTGGGTGTACAATATGCTTGTGCAAAGTGAAAACGAATGAAGATGGCACCAAGCAGGAAGACTGCAGGATGAATGTGGATAATTTGAAAGAAACTAAGATGATGGGCAAAAGTTCGACTTGGGTATACGTGTTGAGCGAAAATATCAGATACAAGTTAATAGGAACGTACTATACCCCAGCGAGAAAATGTTGGTCGGTGGGTGTGATTTACGTTCATAATGCTGCACGGGCTTATCTTAGCAAAATGTCCTCATATGTTCAACCCCTAAAATGTATCAAACTTCTTTTAAAAGATTTCCAAAATACTCCTCCCCTCACCGATGCTGTAGACAAAATATGATGATTACTCCAATGCAAACCGCAACAATAAACAGCTGATGGACCAATGTACGATCAGACATGACAACCGTGGCTAATGAATGTCATGCAATGACAAAAATTATCAGGTTGCCATGAGAAAATATCCTGTTCCGATACGAAAGGTCTCTTGTTCCTGTATGAAACACAAAGGGCTGGTTAAGGTCACGCAAAGAAAAACAATGTCGCGTTCACACAAGAAAAGATTGTGTTCCCAAGAGAAAGTTATCTTGTTCCCACAGGGTAAACTACGGTGGTTTATTAAGGTCGTGCATGGAACATAATATAATGTTTCCAGAAGAACATATTGTGTTCTCGAAAGAAAGTTATCTTGTTCCCACAGGGTAAACTACGGTGGTTTATTAAGGTCGTGCACAGAATAAAAATATCACCTTCCCACAGGAAAATATCGCATTCAGGATCGAACGTTAGATCAAGGTAAGATTAAATGGGCATTTAATACTTTATTTTGCATTGTAAAAATTCAACTGGATTCGTCATATCTTGCACTGAGGTCCAATGAGAGAGGACACGTGTAAACTAAAGTTAAATGCCAGGGTTTAAAAATCATAATTTAAGTTTGATTTTAATTTAAATTCAACCTTAATTTAAAGTTAAGTTTAGCTTTTAGTTACATTTAAATTTAAGTCATTATTATGAATTTATCGTTGGTCAGACTTGTAGATCATTTACATGGTAAAGTTCCTTTTTCATAGCACGATTATATTTTATCAGGCAATGTGACACAGTTATAGATTTAAAGGAAGTACAAAATGGAGATGAGAACCCCTTCAAGGGAATTCAAAAGTGTCAGAAGTTTGTATTGTGCATGTACACTATCAGTGCAAATTATAGGGGAGATACAAGAGTATAAGTAGGAATATTCATACACCTAAAAATGTATCATGTGTCCAATTATATAAAACCGTAGAGCGCTACCCGAACTATGTTCTTTTAAGCATTATGTAAGAAGGTAATATTTTTGACAGCAAAGTTTTAAATTATAGTTTTAAACGCTTTCATTGTGTGCAGATTTTGTACTTTTTGTGTGGGCCCCAGGTTTGCCAGGATAATTCAACTATGCTATTTTTGATTTGGCCTGAGCAAGTGGTCACGAAATATGTTAGGTTGGTCTATCGAATAGATCGGTGAACGTTGAACATTGACTTTTGCACATTCTGTCCGAAACTAATCTGTATACATTTAAATGAGATACTATAATCCAACTTTTATTTGCGGTTTCTTAATTTCGCAGTTTCCCGATGTCAAACTACTTAGCGGATATGCAACCTCTTGTACCTTTAATTCATAAGATCAAAATCGCGGGTATTTAATATTGCAGGTACATTTCTCTAGCAAATTAGGTGAAAATAAATAGCACGCAGTAATACATATAATTATTTAGACTACAGGACAGAAAATAATTAATACAATGTGTTGAAGATACGATTGGCAGCCTGATGATATTACCTGAATAACAGTTGTCTGCAGACGTGGATCCTGTTGTATCAGTTGTGTTACCAGTAGGACATTTAATGCAGGAACCTTGACCCTGGAGACTTTGATAAGATCCGATTTCACATTGATTACAAGAAGAAGCGCCTGTATAAGGTTGATACCATCCGGCACTGCAAGCTATACAAGCCTGTGAACTTTCATTTGCTTGGTAATAACCAGGGTTACATGGTATGCAGGATGCAGAACCTGAACTTGTTTGGTAGGTGCCCGCAGTACAAGATTTGCAAGAAGTTTGCCCTGTAAGATTCTGGTATTTGCCCGGTTGGCAGGATAAGCATGATGGTTGACCAGTGGCTGGTTGATACTTGCCAGCTGTGCAGGTCATGCATTGAGAGGCTTCAGGTGGACGATATGATCCAGCCGAACATACTGTGCAGAAAAATGTAGGAAGTTATGTATATCAATAAGCTTTCGCCATCCCCTCTCTGGACATTGCCTACGTGTGAAACTATGATAATTTCAAGTCGTCATTACAGCACTGAAATACTTCTCACTTATTTTCACTACACTATTTCCATTGTATGTAGCGAAAATTCAAAACATTTTGGTAAATGTAGGAAAAGTGACTGCTACTGTTATGTCTTGCTTCCCACTAACGTTGGCTCGCCATACAGGAAACAAAGGAGAAAAGTGACCGGGAAGAACGTGCTAACGAAAACGCTAACGTTTAGAGAATTTAAAGAATTATTTACATTTGACAAGCAAATTTTAAATAAATTCTCGATTCAGATCTTCCTACCAGTATTGAAAGTCCTACAGATATAAATACAATGTATGGTATATGATATACAAAATGGGTCCATTAAGTTAATTGGCCACATGCAACACACATTTTGTTATCAGGTACGGAACCTGCCTATGTGTGGTGGTTTATTAAATATCGTATCTAAAAGAATGAAGGTCGCTGATTGGCTGAAAAATAATTATCAGAAAAGAATTAACGTAATGTTTCAGAAGAAGCCTGCTTATGGGTAAATTGAACGTATTATAAGGCTTGAACCAACAACCACTTTTCATTGCATCCCTGTCGCCGCACAGGTATTAGTGGATATAAACGGGGAGATCTCACCGGGCTGGATTTTTATGGTGGGCACCTACAATGGAATTTTTGTTAAAAATGAGGCTCACAGCATATCATTTTCATTGTTTTAAAATTTTCTTCTTGGATAGATCGTTTAATATATGTAGCTTGATTTGCCGCTCTTACCACAAAAGTATAGTTATTTGGCCAAATATAACCGTTACGGTCAATTGGAATTGAATTAGTTCTTTGTGCTTAAATTCATGACAAATATCATGTTCAAGTATATTTACTCTTCTAGCCATACATTCGCAAAACTCCTCAACTTGAGTGCACTCTCAAACTAAATTTTTGATAAAGCTGATGGCAAAATGACTTGCTAATTTAGAATAATTTGAACGGTTGAAATTTATCTTGATTAGCAGTATCGTTAAATTTGGGAAATTTGTTTAATGAAACTTTGAACAATTAAATGTTTATAAAAGGAAAAAAAAATTGAATTAATGAGTTTTGTGAATACGGGGTCTGTACAACAATCTTAATCCAATTCTAATCCACGTCTAATTCATTTACTCGTTTTTACATCAATTATAATCCTTTTGCCCTCAAGACACGTGAAAGTCTTCCACACTTTCCCACAGAATGAACATTTCATCGTTCTTAGGAGAAACAAAGCCAGTGCAAAATCTTTTTGTATATTGATTCTATTATATGCTCTCATGGGATATTGCGCTCACGTTTAGGTTTTGGTAGAATCGAAACATATACTTGACATTGTGTGCAACTAATCTTTTACCAAGTTTAAAACGTTCTTGGAAGATGTTAAACACATCATCAACTATGCAATGCTGGCAAAAGTCCATGTCGTTTTAGGTAAACATTTTCCAATCCTCCAGGCAGACAATGATTGAAAATCTATATGAACACTTGCATAGTGTGAAGGTTTGAATCTAGATTCCTGTTTTTCATCTCCACAGTCTCTCTTCAAAACAGTTCCTCGTTGTTTGAATAGTCCTCTACCATATAAATTATAAGAATATAGGATATTCGCATATAAGTGGAAATGTCTCTGAGTTGGTATTTCACAAGAATACGATATATATGTTAAAAAAGCCAATACTCTGGCATCCATTTATCGGAACACCAATAATTCTTCTGTTGAACACAATATTTCATGCTAATGAATCATTTGCTCTGCGGAATTTATTGAAGAAACCTAATCCGATTTTTCCACATATCCCTCCACTGACAACAGTACAAAACTGCCAGATCATGTCTCTTTGGGTGACCGCTGATCGAGACACTGAATTGTTCTTGCAGCTTTCTTTTACAAACTTCTAAGTCATATATCTATGGCTGGGTTTTAATATGACCACAATTCACACATTTGTAGCAGGCAAAACTATCTTTGTCCAGATTTTAGCACTGTTAATTTGATTCGTGCATTGCTTGCCTATGCCGATCCCTACAAGGAAATAAAATGTTGATTTTTCTTTCACGCACGAATCTTTTACTGTAATAGTATTATCAAGGCTTGTGGAAAGAATAAGCCCAGAATATTCCTTGATCTAGCTATAGGAATCTACTTATACGCAAACGAGAGTGAGGTTTCTCTTTAACATTATTTTCTCTAATGTTTTTGTACAACAGAACGATTGAGATATTTCTCTAATTATTCACGTCAAGCCGAAATTGGGAATGATGACTACGCATTTAAAGTAGTCAGGTTAAATTTCCAAGGATGCCATGCTGATCTTTATTTGGCGCAAACTGGACTTTAGAGAAGGTGGAGCGTAGATATCATACTCTGAGAATATTTTATCATGACCGCATGCTTTGTTTCTTTTTAAGTTTATCTGCTTGAGCTCCTTTACCACCTCCTAAATGTCATTTTGCATTACGTTATCACAAAACTCAATATTATGTTCCTTTGTCAACGTTTGAATCCCCAATCTTCGTCACAGTATTCCTAATTTCGTTAGAGTAAGATTTATTGAAATTATCCTCTAGTATTTCAGTTCTTCGTTTTTTTCAAATTCTGAAGCCAAACGTCAGGAATAAGACATAGGTCCTAAATTACGTCTACACATACTTTAATTAAAGTCAGAAGTTTTAAAGAGCCATTAAAGTTGTAACCAAACTATCCACCACGCGCAGGTTGTGTATACGGGATATAGTATGTATAATACAAATTGCACAATAAGGTGCAAGAGAAGACTGTCCTTTTGCTGAAAAGCAGTTTACACGAAACTAAAAGACTCGTACCTTTCAGTTCTCATAACATTCAGGTAGCAGCATTTGCTTTTGGAGATGAACAGCATGAATTAGTTCCCATACAACTGGCCATAATTCACCAGAGCTTATATGCAGTGTATCACAATTCAGGGTAGATCACTTCACATACTTTTTTTATCAAAGCAGCTTCAATTGATTGTAGCGGAAATTAAACATTTGGGCTCAATTCATTTTTCTTTACTCCCATATTAGGTGAGAACTGATCTAGCCAGTATATCTTAAAATAAAGTACAAACTCGGCTGGATTTCTTTTTGTGGAAGAACTCTCCAGTGATAACAATCAAATAGTGTTGAAATTACACACAAATTGCGAATTCCAAAGTTTTCTGAAACATGAGGGATAATTTTGAATCCGATGGTGTAGACAAAACAATTTAAACATTCTTTCCGGAATATTTCGGCAAGCATTAGGAATTCACAAACCACTTAAAATTACTTGTCTTTCATAATTAATCACCTCATAAAATGACCTTAAAATATCCCCACTCTACCTTTTATCAACACTTTCGTGGTGCTTTGATACGGGAAATGGTGAGCTTCGGGTGCTGCCATTGTTGCATACGACACAAACACGGAAGATGGAACATACAGGTTATCACCATGCAAAAGTAAGTATCAATACTGCCTCCAAAAATATTCAAAAATCATCAGGCGCCTGGTAATATTTCTTTATTGCCTACAAAGGCGGGGTTCAATGAGGAAATGTTTACGTATAAGAGTAAAATGCATGTAAGTTGATAAACTGATAAGAATAGGACACAACCGAAACTGTATGTTGATGAAAAGTGATGTTCTGTAACAAACAAAACGTGCCCTTTTTAAAAGTACGGTTTTTTAATAAGAGCAATGGGTTTATTAATGCTGTACCTGTTTTTGTAGCTGTTGTTATCAATGACACCATTCCAGAATAGAAAACAATCATAGGAATGTACATAACTCATGGACTCCAATATAGTTGAAGGTTTTAGGAAAGCACAATATGGCTTGGAAAATCTCTTCAAGAGGTTCCAAACGTGTCAGAGCATTCGATTCCACGTGTAATATACAACTGCAAATAATTGGAACGGGGGATACAAGTTGTAAAACGGTTAATGATAATCACTAACCATATTGCTACTCTTTTAACTACTACCTGTTATGCTACTCATGCTATTGTATAATTTAGTCTGGCACATAAAAAGAAACTGCAAATTATGACTGTTGCAAAAGAGACAAGAAAACAGAAGAGATGGTATGATCCGCAAAACTTTATTGTACACGTGTTTGTACAGAAACAGTATCGTAGAGCAGAATGCAGCTACTAGGCAAAGGGAGATAATTCTGAGAAAGTTACTAGCCCATTTAATAGAACCGGAATTCCTAAAAATGAAATTTCAATTTTAATTGTTATTACTTCGTTGATGTATATTTGTTAGTGTTTTAATTATTGTTCGGTAGATTCCTTATGTTATCATTAGATGAAGAATATAAACATTTTCAGAAATGTATGTGGAATCTAAGTATGTATTTAGCAATAGTAAGACGTGTTAAAAAATATCCAAATTGATCAGTGGTGTAGACACAGCAGTAAAAAGGAAAGAAAAAAAAACAATTTCAACATGTAAATTAAGCCATCTCTGCAACACTTATTGTGATTGTCAATGATTGTTTGTTTCATGATCTTTATGCTTTCAATCATGTGCAGTTGGGTTTACAAGACTGTCACCATTTTTGTCCTTCTTGTCTATATAATTCTTACCCACGTTCTCTTCTTCTCTTTCGTTGATTATCTTTGGACGAATTGTTTTAGACAGATAATCAGCTGCCGGAATCAGTTTTTACCACGTCGGTATTTATGGCAGTGTTTAGTCGTAGTTAAAAGCTATCCAATAACATTTTAAAAGTTGCTGTAGTAGCCAAAATTGCTATCCATTTTCATCACCATATTACTTGACAACAAAAATGTACCATCACCACCAACAGCACAGCCGAGTCCAACATTTGGAAAGCAGTTCATTTTCTTTTACATATTATGTATTTCCGATCATTACATTTTGTTTTAGATCTATGCTGTTATTAATATTCGAAGTGAATGCTGGTTCACGAGGTAAAGGTATTATACAGTCAGATCATAATTTTCATATTTGAAAGTAGACGTGAAATTTAGAAACTGATATCACTAACTCTGGTGTACTTTGCCAATACCATATTCCGTATCCATCTATTGCCATTCATACTGTCCATTTGAGTTGATTCTGCCAAAATTTCATATCACACTGTGCTCTATATCTGTCAATAGAGTCATCACTGTCAAATCTTAAAGTGAGTGTAGTTATCAAAAGTGTTTCATGGTGTGTGTGTGAAATAATTGTTTTCAGTGTCGCAGATTTTCAGCTCGTTAAATATTTATGTAATTTTTGGATGAACTAGAGCTTTACACCGAGTTGCAGCGTAGGGATAAGGTGCACTGGTTGTTAATATTTTTAAAATCTGAAGTTCATTATTTAATTGTCGCAAACTTTCATAAAGGAACTATAACTTATAATATAGCACATTTACTTTATTATCTTTCGTTGGCTCTTGTGTTGTCCTCTAATCATTTGCTGAATTCCTCTTTAGTTTCTTTATCTATAAGTTATATATATTCATTTTTGTGATCCTCAATTTCATTTTCTATATCTTCAGAGTTTTCTACCACATACATTCGGTGTATTTTCATTTCCAATGTTTGTCAAGCGATATACATTTAAACATTTATAGTCTTGCTGTTCTTATTTGAACCTTTTCATCATCAATTATTTTTTGTATATGTAATAAAAGGCCATCTAATATCCACGACCAGTAATTTATTTATATGCACACTGCTGCCATATTTTCATCTTTTGTATTTTCTTCTCTTTCTTGCAATCGTCACATTTTACGGCCTCGAGTTTCGCAACATCTTTGGCCCAGATCTGTTTTAAAAAATAAAATAAGTCTTTCCTCCATCCTCTTTGTGAAACGTTTACTTGATAAACAATTATTGCCTTCAGCCTAGCTTATGAAAGTTTCCTTTCAATTAAGAAGAGCTCTATCTAGATAGCTTGAAACTACTTTAAGCAAGTGGTCATAAGATAATTTATACATTTTTCCGCGAACCATTATGTATATAAGGAGATGCTCTAATCCATTTTTTCGCGGGTAATTTAATTGTGTGATTTCCCAATTTCAATTTATTTCACAGCTGTTACATTTCGTAGATCTGTTGATCATTGTACTTTAATTTTTTTTAAGATGAAGAATGTAGCTCTTTAATTTAGCTGATAGATTTCTCTCGCATGCATACAAAAGTAGGTTTACAGGAATACGCTGATTTATTTAAATTAGATTACAGAAAATAATAAATACCTTGAAGATAAGATAGGCAGTCTGATTATATTACCTGGATAACATTTGTCTACAGACGTGGATCCATTTCTATCAGTTGTTTTACCAGGGGGACATATAATGCAGGAACCTTGACCCATGAGACTTTGATAGGATCCAACCTCACACTGAATACAGGAAGAAGCCTGTGTAGATGGTTGATACCATCCGGCAATGCAAGCTACACAAGTTGAAGAGCTTTCGTTGAGTTGATAATATCCGACTGGACATGATACACAACTGGCTTGACCGGTCAAATTTTGGTAAGTTCCTGCCTGGCACGGACTGCACGGAGAAGAGGAACCAGTCTGATTTTGATATGTACCAGGTTTACATGGTATACAGGATGTAGAATTCGACATCGTTTGGTAGCTACCCGCTGGGCAGGGCCTACATAATGCCGAGGATACAGATGGCTGATATGATCCAGCCAAGCAAACTGCAAAAATGACGAGAAAAAAATGAAATATTTCTCTCTCTCTATCTCTCTTTCTCTCTATCTCCGGATAGTGGCTGAGCATATAATTTTGACAACATATGCTATCACCTGCATTGATATACTCTTACAAAGGTTTATATTTGAATATTTCCAGTTCAGTGAAATCTGGGATTACCGATTGATGGAGTACAATTACTAGCATAGTTTAAAGGAGACCTGGCATTTACAAATGTAAATTTCTGCACAGATTTGTTACAAACGCGAATAAGGCATGCATTCAATAATTTAAGGTGTTTGCGATTTGAAGTTAACAAGCACGTTCCATTTCATATACATGTGCTTGTATGAACCTGAGCTGATCATCAAAATGTTTATTTATCAGAAACATTTTGATTAGAAAGCCTCAGCGTATCCAACAACGTATAGTACCTGTTTGATATTTTTCATATTTTTAAGATATATGTAATATTATTAAAAAATAACAAACTGTATGTATGTATGTATATATGCATGACTGACTGACTGACTTTTAAGTATATATACATATTCATGTATATATGTAAATATGTCTGTCTGCATACATATGCATGTATATATGAACGCATACATATGCATGTATATATGTACTCTTTTAAGTGTGTACGTATTCATTTTAAGTGTGTACTTATTCATATATATATATATATATATATATATATATGTATATTTATATATGTGTGTGTTTGTGTGTGTATGTATATCTTTTAACATGTATGTATGTCTTATGCGTGTAGAAAAAAGTAGAAAAAAATAGATTTATATTATGTGCAGATAATATCAGTTTGTGCTACTCAGATCAGTATGTGAGTATGTACAGAGGTGTAGAGTTGATAACAGAATATGACTCCAACTGGACTGGTTTGTTAGTGTAATGAAATTTACAGTTTAGTACTGTGAAAAGAAACGTGATATGCGATATCGCTTTATATTGAGTGAAATAGAGTTAACTAGGGTGCAATGTACAGAGTTGAGTTTGGTTGAGTCTAGCATACCATTCACCACAAACAGTGTATTAAATTCATAAGTATTCGTATTACAAAACATTCCTGAATATTTTCCATCACAGATTTTAAAACTATACAATAGGGAGAAGGATAATTATTGTCATAAAATTACCTATATATATATAGTATATGCTTACTCTGGCATGACATACAGCAGAGCTCCCGTACATCAGAGTAGATGCAGGCAGAGCGTGTTGGAAGCACTAATGCAGAACAGCCCATCCCGTTATGCACCTTGTTTACTTGGTCACCATGGATACACGTGGCTGATTGATAACAATAACAGTGAGAACAACGACAACAACAACAAATAATAATAATAATAATAATAATAATAATAATTATAATAATAATAAATAATAATAATAACAGCAGAATTTTGATAAAGATTATAATAAAACAGTAGCATTAGTATTAAGTATAGTAGTACTACTAAATAGTAGTAGCAGTAATACTAGTAATATTAGCATCAATAGTATTGATGGTAATATAAGTTGCACGAAGGCTTCTGTAAGGTATCATACTGAACTGATACAGATTTCAAATGTTATGTTCCTTGAAATACTGATTGCACATTTTGAAGGAATGTAGTGGTTTCGTCATACTTATGCTGCTGCTGTTGTAATAATAATAATAATAAAATAATAATAATAATAATAATAATAATAATAATAATCTTTATTATTGCCTTAGAGGTCGAAAATATGTTTGAGTTACAATATATGAAAAGAGGCATAGCTTTAAAACCACAATATTAATTTTAACCCAATCATTCTGTAATAATTTTCAAGCAGGATAAATACATATATATATATATATATATATATATATATATATATATATATATATATATATATATATAGAGAGAGAGAGAGAGAGAGAGAGAGAGAGAGAGAGAGACAGAGAGAGACAGAGACAGAGACAGAGAGAGAGAGAGAGAGAAAAAAAAACTTACCAGGGACACTGGCTGATTGCATACATCTGCCATTTATGCACCACTGAAATAAAATTCATTTTGAGAAGAAGTTAGATTTTATTTTGAAAATGACAAGTTTCGTAAAGTCTGGTTTTGTTTATGTGACCCTTGGTTATCTTATTATTGCTTAGATACTGATTTGATCAAAGTCAACTCAGTTGCCATTAAGGAAAAAGAAGAATGCTCAGCGCTCATTAGCATACATATTGTCTTTAGAATCGGCGATTGCCCTTTTTAAAAAAATATAAAAATATTAAAAAATCATTTATTGATACACGGCTTGTAGTTTTATGCTAACAATTTTATAAAAATACAAAGCACAAAAAATGCCAAAGTATAATTATGTTATGATTCATGTAAAGCTGGCAATTGGATTGGTCAGCGGTCCATTGCAAAGTTTTATAACCAATTGATAGAAAAATGGCACCAGTGGTTAAGGGATCAGTAAAAGTTGTCTATCCAACAATGGTTCTAGTCTGATATATTTAATGGTTGTGTTCGAATCAGATAATTTGTTCGATAAAAAAATTATAATTTTCGATTATATGACTTCTGATATTATGATGTGTCTCTTATTTAAATACCGAGAAATGAAAACAACATACGGACAAACAAGCATATACTTCGTCAAAAGTGACAAAAATAACAGTGCAGTAGATAAAAATAAACGTGTACATGCAAACAACCAACGACGAGAAATCCAACAAGAAAAAGACTTGAGATACACACACACGTACACACACACACACACAGAAGTAGAAGAATAAAATAAGAGACAGACATACAGAGATAGAATAAAAAGATAAACAAGAAAACGAACAAAGAACCTTTCGGGGTCCACATGGAGTTCCATCAGCTGGTAGAGCCAATTCACATGTAGAATCCTTAGAAACCTTACACAACATTCCCGTGCAAATTGAGCTGTAATTGAAACCTCCATCATCAACAATATAGGATGTCTGAAATAAATGTTTTGGATTAGATATTAGGTTATTATTTAAAATTCAAGCTAAATTTGATCGATTATAAAAGCTCCTTTTGTAAGTTCAACTACCCGGTAAAACCGCGGGCCGAATTTATTTTATTTTTTTTTCGATATAGGCTTATTTATGGAAATACGCGTACTATGTAAAAACCATTAACAATTACAGTTAACAATGCCTTTTAAAATTATGTTGGTGTTTGTCCAAAATGTATAGACCAGACTGACTGTCCCATTACCAAACTCCTGTATGTTTTCAATGCTGCAGATCCGAAGGAGGTTAATTGATGATTATATTCCATAAAGTTGATGTAAGTAAATCTACATTTTCAAAGCTATGATTAGGTTTATCCTATAATTCATCGATTATGGAAGTAGTTTATTAAAATCGTCAGTTTTTTAATTGAACATTTGTGTTTTGTGTAGGTATTATCACGTCATTAGAAATTGTTGGGTTGTTTTGCCAGTATACTGATTCGATATTTGACAAGAAATTAGGAACTACTATAAAATGTAGCAACTATAGCTGCGTCAACAGTGCACTTATTTTCCTCTATTAACTGTGGTGCACCAAAAGTGTGAAACTATCGGTACTGTTGAAACGTTATCCCAAAATCGTTGCAACATATCCATTTTCGTTGCAAAGCTAAATTTTGTCGACGAAACTGGAATTTTTTTCGTTGCAACGGTATTTTGAACACTGCTGTTGTTGTAATGGTGTTTTAACACTGGTGTTGTTGCAATGGTGTTTTTAACACTGGTGTTGTTGCAATGGTATTTTTAATAGTAGCAACGGTATTTATATATGATTGAAACGCTATTCGCCTACTAACTGTAACTACATGTATATTTAAATACCGGTGTTAGGATATTTTTTGTTGTTTCAACGGTATATTTTATCGTTGCAACGGTAATATCACTGTTGTAACGGTAATATCACTATTGTAACGGTAATATCACTGTTGCAACGTTGATATCATTGTTGTAACGGTAATTATAGGTTACTGCATTTGTATGGGAAAATATGAACGAGTTTTCTGAGTTATACTGCACGACGTCAGGAGTGCAGTATAGCTCAGAAAAAACGAGTTCATATTTTCCCATACAAATGCAGTAACCTTTTTATTATATGCTCATTTTGCTTTTCTTCCTAAGGCTGAATAAAAAAGAACACACTACAAGAAACAAAGTAACTGAATTTCTGCTATATTCTAAAGTAAATACACAACCGAAGTTAAACCAATACACAGTAACATTATTCATGCGCACATGGCACCGCCCAGTGACCTTTGAACTTGGTTGAGTACCGCGCGCTCAGTGATTTGTTTCAAAAAGAAATCTCATTTTGGTCTACTTAAAATTGAAATTTTGAGTCATATTGTGAATGACTGCGCCTTGGAACAACTTTCCCAGTTTATCTGGAATGGAGGGATTTTGTTTTTATGTCGATTCAGCTAAATTCTGCTCTTTTAGTTTTTAGCTGGTTCTATTACGTACTATGTACATGTAGCTAGAGGGACTGGCCTCGACAGTAAGCTAGCTTACACATGTGTTACTGTCCTGTCATTGATAGTTTGGAATCATAAGGTGGACAAAATATGAAATTCTTTTAAGTGAAATTCTCAAGAAGATGCAGGATTAAATATTTTTTTAGGGAATATTAAATTCATTTCATTTTGAAGTGCAGTAAATTCTCCTTTGAAATGTGATTTCTGTTGGAAATGTAGTCTAGATTGCAGTGCAATTTCGCGCCGTGGATCAGAAAGTACATTTTGAAGAAATTCAGGATGCAGAAAAGTAAGTACATTTATTGCCATTCTTATTACCAGCTGTAGATGACATATTTATATGTACTGTCATAATAAATCCAAACAATTTCTCAAAAAGAAAAAAAAAACAAAAAAAAAAAAACGTCAAAATTGCAAAGCGGCTGGGGTGTGAGAGCCCATTTCGTCAGCGGAAAATTTTGCTTCTTTGTTATCGTGGCTTCTTGGCTCCGAGGCACTTGCTTTTATACCAAAACCTGCCTTCTTTAGTTGTATATTTTCGAATTTAGTGCTTGACTTGTAAAATTAGCAGTCTCTGAGAGAAACGGAATATCATTTGGTCATAAGATGCTTTTTTATGCTATTTTTTGTGACTCTAGAGAGCACGGTTCATAGTCTGAACCATCGGTTAAATAAGTGTTGAAATGATCAGAATGATATTTTCAATACTGCATGCCTCACGCTTGTTGTCATAAAACCACCGCTGTACATTGTGAATATCACGTTCAGTCACTTGCTTGGTTGAAAGATTCTTTTGTGACTCAATGAATTCATCCACATCGTCAGCTTTATCATCTCTACTCTCAAACAGCTTGTTTAGTTCATCGACAGACAAATCTAATAAAGCAAAAGCTCCGGTGTCTGCTACATTTGCGTACATTGTTTGCTTACAATAAAAAAGTAGTTCCTAACACGCGACACTATTTTTAGACACACCTGTCGTGCAGTATGAAGCCGTGCAGTATGGAGAAATACTGCACGATTCTGACAATGCAAAGTTAATGGAGAAAAAAATGAGTATATAATAATATCACTGTTGTAACGGTAATTTGTATCGTCGCAACGCTAAAATTATATTTTAACGTTGAACGGTAAGGTTACCGTTATAACGGTAATTGTTATCGTCGCAACGCTAAAATTATCGTTGCAACTATAACAATAAACAGTTGCAACAACAAAAGCACTATCGCATTGGTGTTTGAATAATATTGCAACGGTAGGTAAATATTGTTGCAACAAATACAAATACCGTTTCAAAGACACCAGTGTTAAAAAAAATCCTGTTTCAACAATAATTTCATCGTTGCAACGACAAATTTTACCGTTCCATGAACAAAATTTAGTGTTGCAACGATAATTGGATACCGTTGCAGCGTAACCGGTAGCTTTGACTCCTTTGATAACGCCAAAACTGAGAGCGTAGATGGGGATTCGTCCTCTGAATCTGGGAGTCGTAGTTACAAGTACACACATCGATTTGTTTTTGTGCCTTGTTGAAACACAGAGTTCAAAGACCCGCAAATAGAAGATGATATACCCTCGCATTCGTTTTATATAAACTTGTTTGGGCATAGGTAAAACGATAAGGTAGTGTGAACTAGGCCTGAAAAAATCCTCAGTCTTCATATATTTCATAAAGTTGTTGTATAAGATAATAGCTTTTATATGTGCCGAAGACTAAGACAAAGCGTGATTGGAGAGAGAGAGAGAGAGAGAGAGAGAGAGAGAGAGAGAGAGAGATACCCTGCACATGTATGAGTCCTTCTCATCTCTCATTATTATACATTGTTCATCAGCAGTATACTGGGTCCCGGGCATAACGATGGTATAGTTACTGTGATTCACGGCATCGATCCTTTTCATACAGTTTGAACCCGTTCTTTAAAAGAAGGTAAAACAAATATAGGACAATCGCCTTCGCTCTATCTATCCGGTTATATATATATATATATATATATATATATATATATATATATATATATATATATATATATATATATATATATATATAAGAAATGCGTGAGACTGTGCAAATAATATATCTTTACAAAATAAACAGATAGATACATTATTTCAAAACGACTGGAGAAGAGAAACCAGAATCATGGTCTGAACAGGTAGAAAATGTCAACGAGTTGTTAATGCATACTTACGGTTATCAGACAACTGAAATTTCCACAATATAACAAATGTGATGAATGTAAAAACGTACTAACTGAATCATTTTGTTAACTTTACAGCCCGTAGGACAGAAAATATGTGGGGGTTTTTTTACAAGGGCTTCGGAAAACAGTTCCTCTTGCTTGTAGACAAATTATAATGTAAAGACATTGACAACAGGAACAACAATGAGAACAAAATCCGTGTTTTATTACGGCCACCACAGCCGCACTCTGTATTGTCCGAGAGTTATACATGTACATATGGCTATGTAATAACGTAGGCGAGATGAAAGGGAATGTTGATAATACTCACTGATCTAAGTTTTGGGTGTAGTTCCGGAATTCATCCCTGGAGCAGGTGGAAAATAGCCACTGATTGTATGCTGTGGGCCCCGTATCTGGTGAATTGATATTGGCCATAATATAACCGACACTTCCATTGCAGGTGTTGACACCAATTCCATCATGGGTGGCACTGAGGCTAAAGTAAGAAAGTAAATGAATCACTCAGGAAGTAAGTACATTAATAAGCAATAAAATAAAGAAAACATATATATATATGAAATCTAACTCAGTAAGTAAGTAAATAAGTAAGGACGTAAGTACACAAGTGTATTAGTTATCAGGTAAAAAGGCATTATCTGGAACATTTCAACGTGCTTTTGTTAAAATATTACTCTGAATGACTATACCCAAAATGAAAATAACTATGAAGATGAGAGCCATGATAAAAGGTCTATTATTAATTGGGTAGTAATGCACATTTGCTCAGTAATAAAGATTTCTATCGAAGAGCGTGTTGACCTGCTACACGCGTGTCAGATAAAGAACATGTAAATTTCTCCATGTGGTATTTTTAGATCGACCTACTCGTCCAATGTTCTTACCCAGTATTGTCAATATGGTCATGTAGTTATAGGAAACCATTAAAATATCAGAAGCATATCAAACGTCTTGATGACTCAAATATCGAGCTAGACTAGTCCGATAAATCGTCCCCCAAACTTGTACTGATACTGATGGACGGTTTTGGATCTGATATCACCTATTCATTAAATCGCGCAATTGGTGCAGACAAATGTGTCCGCAAAATATCGGTGTACATTTTAGACACTTACCGATATTTCTCGCGGCTCTTCAGTTACGGTCGGTTGTAGGATCCTTTCGGCGATATGTACAAAATATTTCCGGATAAAATCCTATGTTTGAAAACTTGTAAATCCATGTAGAATAACACAACCATACCTTCTGTGTCCATTTCTAATTTCGTGGCTACATACTGCTGTTCCATCAGATACAACAACCAATCAGGTGCGACATCCTCTCATTCGTTCATTTGAAAGTTTCCGTTGACAAAACCCAGGGACGCTCAAGTCGAGTCACATGACCATAGCAACGAAAACTTTCAAATGACCTAGTCTGTATCTCCTTTGAATATATCTTCCCCAAAGTCTCAGAAAATGGCAATGATAGGACGACGTCCCATATTTCAGCCAATCATATTATACTCTTGTCGTTCGTGCATAGTTAGGTCTGCTTGGTATCTAATTGTGATTGGTGCTATTCATTTGTATACATCATCAATAGAACAATTTTAAAAAAAAAAAATCAGGGCTTTATTAACGAGGTGTGTGGCCTCACTTTTTTATGCTTTGCCGACGGAGACAGACAAAGCAGAATTCAGTTGGTTCTTGAACTGTGAACATTATGAATTGTACGGAGTATTTAAACATTATGGAGTATAATTCATAATTCTAATGGACTTATCGTAAAGTTATAAAAGTATCTCATTCCTCAGATGTTTATTGTGATGAGGACTGTATTTCTATGTGGAGTAACTGTATTTATTCATGTGCCTGGATGTGATTTTCGGAAGTAACGTATGTTGTTCAGCTAATTATTCATTAAATACATGTATTTAAAAAAACGACTAACAGCTTTCTTAATTTTGTGCACTCTTGCACACACAGGCACTGATGTTGATTCATAATTATATTCTCTCTCTCTCTCTCTCTCTCTCTCTCTCTCTCTCTCTCGTCACCTAAGCACTTAGAAAAAGACATTGTTTTCAAATCTGTGAAAACCTCAGTAAACCGAAAACCTCTAAAAACCGAAAATTTATTTTGGTTCCAAGGGTTTTCTGGTTTTTGAGGAGTTTCACGATATATATATATATATATATATATATATATATATATATATATATATATATATATATATATATGATAAAGGCGCAAATACAACAAAGTTATTAAATATATATATATATATAATGTACGCTGTATCTTTTATATACCACGCGAGGTATTAAGTTTTTAATTGAAAGGAAACGAAGCATCCCGAATTTCGATTTAATGAAACATGTATACAACGAGTAGTATATGAAAAGATTAAGCGTACATACTATACGTATATTTTATTTTTACCACACACACACACACACACACACATATATATATATATATATATATATATATATATATATATATATATACATTCATTTCTAGTGGAGGTTAAATTGTCTACAAGAAACTCTGTATTGACAGAGGAAGATAACAACATATAGTTATGCAGCTATTCCCAGTCTCTTTTACAATTATTACTTTGCTTGGTTTTACGAGCATTTTTCATTCACACTGATTAAATAAGTAAGGGATACACTTGAGATTCAACCGTGATAGCTGATTTAAATAAACTACAAACATTGCATGACCAGCGTCCCAAACAATTATAGAGCGCCATTTTGTATGCCTCAATCCCGGCATGCACAGTTTATTTTAATAAGATATAATAGTACAGTAGACGCCATTGTTATATACAAATTTTTATTTGAAAACTTATCAATGAAAAGAAAACGATTTTTTGAGCCTTCATTTATTAAAAAAAGCTTTTGATTATGTAGGAAGGACAAGTCTATGGAAAAAAGTAATACAATGTGGAGTGACTTGGAAAATGTTAATGATAATAAAATCTATTTACAGCCAAGTGTAAAGCACTTATACTCACATTCAAACTATTACGATTCTTCAAGGCAAATACATCTTCCAGTTTATATTTTCTTTTGATATTAATGATCTGGAAATTACTTTACAATCAAATATAGACGCAGGGTTAATTTAAGAAGAATTTTCATCGTATCTTTTTTTGTTTACTGATGATACGGTGATATTGTCATGGACAGCAGCTTGTCTACAAGCATACTTAGATAACTTGCATGCATACTGCATAAGATGGAATATATTTGTTAATATTGATAAAACAAAGGTTATGATTTTTAACAAGGAGTTAGAAGACTAGACGTTTCATTTAAGTACGGAGATGTGTTTCTAAACATTGGATAATTTTAATTATTTAGGACTTTTTTTTACCAGCAGAGGCTCGTTCGATGTGCTACAGATACTATTGCTGGCAAAGGTGTCAAAGCAATGAACGTACTTTTGAATAATAATCTACAATGTCCAGTGAATATAATGTGTGATTTATTTGATTCCTTTCTATCTCCAATTTTATCTTATTGTTGTGAAATATGGAGATTTTTGAAAGCTGAAAATATAGAACGGGTACATAGAAAATATTGCAAGTGGTTGTTATATGTTAAACTATCTACCAACAATATGTTTGTTTATGGAGAGTTGGGACGATATCCAATTAATGTAAATAGATATGTGCGTATTATTAAGTCTGGTTCAAATTGCTAAAGACAAATAATTGTATTATTTGCAAATATACCAATTGCGAAGAAATTAATTATAAAAATAAACTGCATTTCTGATGTGAAAATGATATTAGTGATCGCCTGAGAAGTCTGGTATTACCCTAATTCAGTCCAGATAGATTCCTTTGTATCGCTCTTTAACCAAAATATTTCATTTTGATTGGAGTTCTGAAGCTGCTTCGAAATCTTCATACACGTACAAACATATAAAAGATATCTTCGAAACCGCTTCTTATCTTAGAATAATTGTTAATGCCAGCCACAGAAGCTTTAAGTTAATTAAGGGATTCATCACACTCATTAAGTGTCGAGACTGGTAGACATGTAGAAACGTACGTCATGAAAGGAAATGTGAACTTTGTATAAATAATGGGGTCAAAAATAAATACCATTTTGTCTTAATTTGTCCTCTATATCTCTCAGTTAGAAAATTTTATATTGATCCTTATTACTGGCAGAAACCAAGCATGTATAAACTACTACAATTACTTAAAAATGAAGATTTAACAACTGTAAAATATCTAGGTAAATATGTGTATAATGCATTCCAACTTAGATTATATACTCTCTCTCTCTCTCTCTCTCTCTCTCTCTCTCCGAGGATTTATGTGCACTGTTACGAATCTATGGTCTAAGAAAAATGTAACAGAAAGAAAGTGAAACCAACAAATCAAGTAAAAATCAACAAGCAATTTATTACTAGATAATTAAAATGAAAAATCAAAAAGTCACTTACAGTAATGTGTTTTGAAATCCTAATAATCCAATAAGAATGATTGTTCTAATCACAAGTCCTAAATATAGAATGTTCCAAATTCACGGCTGTGTCCTTGAATGTTATGATGTGCTAATGGTCTCCAAAGTCCTGATGTACTAGAAATCTTGATGTGCTGATGTCAAAATGAAGTATTCCAAAATCTCTGAATAAGTTCACATAAATTCCAAAATCATCAATTGAAAATCTAAAAGTTTGTGAGCACTGTTATAATCCAATGAATATTTAAAATAATTCCTCTCTTAGAATTTGGAATGAATTTTCACAACTGTAATAGCTCTTTACAAGACTGATGGTAATGTCAAAACTGAAAAAATGTCTACCAAACATGGTATATATAAAGATTGGTCACATGACAGAATGTTCTAGAACATGTGTCATCTTAATGGAATTTTACTTGTAAACAACAATCAACCTTGACCTTCAAATTGAGAAAACATTATATTGATCAAAACAACCTAATTCAAGGACACTAGTTAAACATGTTTTTCCTGATAACATTAAGATTTAAGCAAATATTAAAGTGAAGAAACATTTATAATTTCCTAAAATATTTATAATATTATATAAACATCATACATAACACCTCCCCTCATAAAGAAAAAGAAAGATTTATATAATAAAGCTTTCTTTTGAATATACATCTAATACTACAATAACCAAAATTACATAAGAACATGTTTTATGATACTGGACTTAATTACATCAAGCAATATTACATTTCTAGGCACGTGAGAGTGCATCTGCAATCACATTGTCTTTTCCCCTGATGTGTTTGATGTCAATGTTATATTCCTGCAATATCAAACTCCATCTCAACAATTTCCGATTTTTATCTTTCATTTTGTTGATGAAAGTAAGGGGATTGTGATCACTGTACACAATAATTGGAAAAAGAGCTGAGGTGACATACACTTCAAAATGCTGTAAAGCCAATATCAAAGCCAAACATTCCTTCTCAATTCTGGAATAATTTTTCTGGTGCTTGTTTAGTTTTTTAGAAAAATAACACACAGGGTGATCCACACCACTTTTGTCTTCCTGAATCAATACTCCACCAACCCCTACATCACTTGCATCAACAGATAATTTAAATGATTGGCTAAAATTTGGTGCAGAAAGAACTGGTGCATTCTTAAGCATGGCCTTTAACTTGTCAAAAGATTCCTGACACTTGTCAGACCAATAAAATTTGGCTTTCTTACTCAATAAACTTGTCAAAGGTTCAGCAATTTTGGAAAAATTGGAACAAAATTTCCGATAATATCCAGCCATACCTAGAAATCGCATCAGTTGCTTTTTACAAATTGGAACTTGAAATTCAGAGATAGCTTTGACCTTAGCTTCTATAGGTTTAACTTGACCTTGTCCCACAATATGTCCTAAAAATGTGACACAAGCATGGCAAAACTCACTTTTGCTCAAATTAATTGTCAGATTCGCATCACTGAGTCGATCGAAGAATTTTCGAATGGTTTCCAAATGATCTTCTCAGGTGTTGTTGTAGATAATGACGTCATCGATATAAGCGTCACAATTATCAAGACCAAATGTTATCATGTTCATCAGACGTTGAAACGTTGCAGGCGAATTTTTCATTCCAAACGGCATAACTTTATATTGATAAAGTCCATCTAGAGTTACAAATGCTGAAATTTGTTTTGCCCTTTCCGTCAGTGGAATTTGCCAGAATCCTTTTAAAAGGTCAAACTTGGTGACATATTCCGCATTTCCAATTTTATCAATGCAATCGTCCATTCTTGGGATTGGAAATGAATCAGTTTTGGTGACACTGTTGACTTTTCTATAGTCAGTACACATACGGAATGTATTATCTGGCTTGGGAACAAGAATACATGGTGAACTCCAGTTACTTTTACTTGGTTCTATGAAATCATTCTCCAGTAAATACTGAATTTCTTTCTTCAGATAGTTCTGTTTGAGAGGATTCATCCTATAAGGATGCTGTTTCACAGGCGCAGAATCTACAATGTCAACGTCATGATAAATTTTACTTGTTCGTGTTGGAACATCAGGAAACAAGTGCTCATAGTCATGTAATAGCTGTTTTAGTTCATTTCTTTCCAGTTGTTGTAGATGTGAAAGTTTCTGGTCTAGGTTGTTCAATATTTCTGAATTCCGAAGATTGGTTATACCAGAGTCACTATAGTCTGATCGTACTCCATCGTTGATATCTTCACTGTATGGGACAGGTACAACTAAATTAACTGAATAATTAGCTGAGCTATCTCTGTCAAAATATTCCTTTAACATATTTATATGACAAAGTTGTTTCTGTTTCCGTCTCCCAGGAGTGTTAATGATATAATTTAAGTCATTTACTTTCTTTGCAACGGTATAAGGACCATAAAATTTAGCCTGAAGAGGATTTTGAGGTATGGGAAAGAGAGCCAGAACTTTGTCACCAGATTTAAAACTCCTTTCCTGTGAATTTCTGTCATACCTTAATTTAATTTTTGACTGAGTAGTGTGAAGATTAGTTCTTGCTACTTCACAGGCCTTTGACAACTTGTATTTTAAGTCAGAAACATAATCAAGAAGATTAATCTTTGAATCTTCATTTGAAAGAAGTTTCTCTTTCAATAATTTCAATGGTCCACGGACAGTATGACCAAAAACTAGTTCAAAGGGACTAAAACCCAACGACTCTTGAACTGATTCCCTAACAGCAAACAACAACAAATGAACACCCTCATCCCAATCCTTTTCTGTATCAAAGCAATATGATCGAATCATATTCTTCAAAGTTTGATGAAATCTTTCCAAACCACCTTGACTTTCAGGGTGATAGGCAGAAGATTTAAACTGTTGGATGCCTAATTCATGCATAACTTGTTGGAAAATTCCAGACATAAAATTTGACCCTTGATCTGACTGGACAGATTTGGGAAGGCCAACAAGTGTAAAAAACTTCACCAAAGCTTTCACAATAGTTTTAGTTTTTATATTTCTCAGAGGAATTGCCTCTGGAAATCTTGTAGATGTACACAGATGGTCAACAAGTATTGGTTGCCTGACTTGGTTTTAGGTAAAGGACCAGCACAGTCTACTATTATTCTACTAAATGGTTCATCAAATGCAGGAATAGGTTGTAAATGAGCCTTAGGTATTTTCTGATTGGGTTTTCCTACCATTTGACAAGTGTGACAAGATCTGCAGTATTTAGAAACATCACTTTTGAGTTTCGGCCAATAAAAATGATTCAAGATCTTGTGATAAGTCTTACGGACTCCTAAATGACCAGCCAAATGAGTTTCATGGGCTAAATTAAGAATTTCCTGTCGATATGACTTAGGAACAACAATTTGATAGCTCACTGACCACTCGTCACCAGCGGGTACATCAGGTGGTCTCCATTTCCTCATAAGGACCCCATTTTTCACAAAGTAACACACTGGAACTTGTGTGACTTCAGTTTCACTAATAGCCCTCTGAAACAAACAAGATATCTCGGGATCTTGCTCCTGTTCAACGACAAGGGATTGTCGTTTGTCATCCTGATTAGAACAAAGAGAATGAGTTGCCAAAAGAGGATCACTGTGATCAATACCATTTGATTGATCAATACCTGAGGAAAAAGTGACCTCATCAAAAGACTGACCAATACATGTGTCAGCTAAAGGAATAATATCCTGATCAACATCAATCTCAAGAGCTCTTTTTGCCATAGCTCTAGTAACTGCACAAGCAGGGTACAAATCAGGGATTTCAGTTTCGACAGGATCAACTTTCTGATCCAAACAAGACTTGTCAGTTACAAGTGGATTAACCACAACCTTATCTCCAGCTAGGTCATTGCCTAGTAATAAATGAACACCCACTATGGGTAAAGAAGTCACTGCCCCAAAAGTCACAGGTCCAGAAACTAAGTCTGATGCCAAATTTACACAATGGAGAGGAACATTTACAAAGCCGCACTCTACTCCCTGAACAAGAACACTTTCACTTGAAGAAGACTCCTCAGACAAAGGCAAAGTACCTGATAATAAAATACTCTGAGAAGCTCCAGTGTCCCTTAATATTTTAATTGGGATAGGTTTGGCAGAATCACCAATAAGTGATATAGAACCTTCTGACATGAATGGTTCATAAGCCTCCAAAATAGAATCAGACTGGGGTTTGTTTGACCCAACAAATGTATTGCTTTCAATACAAGACCGTGACCTTGACCTCGTAGAAATAAGAGCATTTGGAAAAGCTCTGTCTTTACTCTGTTGCTTATTTTTCAACTTGAAGCAATCAGAAATAACGTGCCCTTTCTTTTTACAATAAGTGCACGTAGGAAGAGATAAGGATTTCTGATCAGTCTTATCAGATGTTTGATTCCTAACAGTTGTGCTGTTGTGAAATTTGGAAGTACTCGAATGAGATTGAAATGGTTTTTTTTACCAGAAAACTGCTGAGAGGACGACTTATTGCCAAATGAAATTTTGTGAGTCAAGGAATAATCATCAGCCATACGAGCAGCATTTTCCAAAGTTTCCACATTCTGCTCGTCAAGATAGGTTTTAACATCACTATGGATACACCTCTTGAACTCTTCAATTAATACGAGCTGTCGGAGGTTATCATAACCTTGATCAACTTTCTTGGCTGAGCACCACCTATCAAATAGTTGTTCTTTATCCCTTGCAAATTCGACATGAGTTTGTCCAGTTTCTTTTCTACAATTCCTAAACCTTTGTCGATATGCCTCTGGTACCAACTCATAAGCTTTCAAGATGTACTCCTTAACCACATCATAATCAGTGCTTTGTTGTACTGACAGTGAAATGTAGACTTCACGAGCTTTGCCAATAAGTACACTTTGTAATAATAAAGTCAAATGCTCTCTGGGCCATTTCAAGTTTTCAGCTATTTTCTCGAAATGAAGAAAGTATTTATCTACTTCTTTTTCCTGAAAAGGGGGTACTAACCTAATATATCTAGTAACATCAAAACCTGGACTTGTGTTTAAAGGAGTGGAGTGTGCTCTGTTTGCCAGTTCTAATTCTCTTAACTTAAATTGCATTTCCCTTTCTTCTCTTTGCATCTGCATCTGCATTTGTATTTGTCTATCTTCTTTCTCTCTCTCTCTCCATCTGCATTTGCCTCTCTTCTTTCTCTCTCTCCATCTGCCTCTCTTCTTTTTCTCTCTCCATCTGCCTCTCTTCTTTTTCTCTCTCCATCTGCCTCTCTTCTTTTTTACTCTCTCTCTCTCTGAATCTGAAGCTTTGCCAATTCTAAATCCATCTGGTTCTTTAACTCTAATTCCCTTAATTTCCTGTCAGAACCAGATACAGGCTTTCTCTTCAAACTTAAAGCACTATTTTCAAAAATTCCCTTTCCTACTAAATACTGAATTAAAATAATCTTTATCTCCTGTTTTGTCAATGATACTTTTGCCTCAGATAGACTGTATTTTCTGGCAAGCTCGAGCAACTCATCCTTTCTCATGCACTCTAACCCGTCCTGGGTAGGTTTTGAAATCAAATTCTGAACATTAGATGCCATTGTAAATGCTTGTTGGTTTCACACAAAAAAAAATTCTCTTTTAAAAATCTTTGCCAAAGACAAAAAAAATTCTCCGAGACAAAATCAATATGAATTTCAAAGATAAATTTAATATCTCTAATATGCTTTAAAGAAATTCAGATCCCGGAACGACGAGCCCCCAATTTCTGTTATGACTCTATGGTCTAAGAAAAATGTAACAGAAAGAAAGTGAAACCAACAAATCAAGTAAAAATCAACAAGCAATTTATTACTAGATAATTAAAATGAAAAATCAAAAAGTCACTTACAGTAATGTGTTTTGAAATCCTAATAATCCAATAAGAATGATTGTTCTAATCACAAGCCCTAAATATAGAATGTTCCAAATTCACGGCTGTGTCCTTGAATGTTATGATGTGCTAATGGTCTCCAAAGTCCTGATGTACTAGAAATCTTGATGTGCTGATGTCAAAATGAAGTATTCCAAAATCTCTGAATAAGTTCACATAAATTCCAAAATCATCAATTAAAAATCCAAAAGTTTGTGAGCACTGTTATAATCCAATGAATATTTAAAATAATTCCTCTCTTAGAATTTGGAATGAATTTTCACAACTGTAATAGCTCTTTACAAGACTGATGGTAATGTCAAAACTGAAAAAATGTCTACCAAACATGGTATATATAAAGATTGGTCACATGACAGAATGTTCTAGAACATGTGTCATCTTAATGGAATTTTACTTGTAAACAACAATCAACCTTGACCTTCAAATTGAGAAAACATTATATTGATCAAAACAACCTAATTCAAGGACACTAGTTAAACATGTTTTTCCTGATAACATTAAGATTTAAGCAAATATTAAAGTGAAGAAACATTTATAATTTCCTAAAATATTTATAATATTATATAAACATCATACATAACAGTACACAGACTTTTGTATCTCTTTATTCATTCATTTATGCATCAATGTATGGTATATGTGTTATATATTGTGTATGCATTATGTATTGTATTCAAAATGTGCTTTTTGGCATACGTCATATCAATAAAGTTATGTTCTATTATGTTGAAACAATGTAAATTAAAGCATACAAATCTTAAAATTTTACAGTGATCAAGTAAATCTGTCATTTTAATCGCATTGTTGCAGGTTAAAAATAGAATTTCCTTTCAACTGTTTATATCATTGTAGCTATTTCTATTTGTTTGCAAGTTTTTTTACTAAACGGAAGTATTTCGTGTGAAACAGCTATTCATCCATTTATTCATTCATTTCGTCCGTTCACTCGACGGGATTCACTGAAACAACGCACCTTCAGATGCAATATATGTCATTTTTATGTTTTCCCGCGCAAAGAGTAATCAGGACAGAAAACAACGGGAAAATCCTCTATTACATTAATAACAAACTTAGCAGTCTGTAACTAATCAAACAGTGAAAATAAAGAAAGAAAAATGATGCACATTAATCCACCAGCGATTGGTGGGCTCGCAGATCCCACAAACGTATGCATTTTGCGCAGCAAAAATGAATGTCTGTATTCATAGTATGACAGCTTGATATTTTACACACCCACTCACTATTGGTGACTATATCACTCCCAATCATTACAATAACAATCTAATAGCTTTAAATTCGGCTATAAAAAAACCAATCTTAAAGCTTTAAATGGGGCTATCTCCTTTTTTAAATTAGGTACCGTGAAGCTAATTTACAAATTATATGCACATTTGTGTTTGAACACCCTAACTGCAGGCCAGACCCTTGTATAGCCTCAGAGAATAGCTCTTCCTTAATAGTTTCTTGAAAAATAACGAAACAGGAGATAACGTAAAATGTGAGCCATTACATTCTATACTGAGCGGTGTCTTGAAAATTCTAGCGCTGCTACGCAGCAGATACAGCCGCCAATAGAACACGCACATGAGTCATTACATTCTATACTGAGCGGTGTCTTGAAAATTGTAGCTCTACTACGCAGTAGATACAGCCGCCAATAGAACACGCACATGAGTCATTACATTCTATACTGAGCGGTGTCTTGAAAATTGTAGCTCTGCTGCGCAGCAGATACAGCCGCCAATAGAACACGCACATGAGTCATTCTATACTGAGCGGTGTCTTGAAAATTGCAGCACTACTACGCAGCATATACAGCCGCCATTCTAAGCTGTATTTCGTGAAAGCTTTTGAGAGAATAAGGATATATATGAGCATTTGACGATTTTTTCTATTTAATTGGTGAGTACAATTAAATTTTAATTAGTTTTTGCTTATTTGTCAACAAAATAGCAGTTATAACCATGCAAGCTGTATATTGAGGTATATTAGGGCTAATGGGACCCCGATTAGAGAATATGTTTTCTGTTTTCACATGAACTATTTACTTTTGTGTATATGTATCACAGCCAAATCTATCTTGAAAATAAATCATACTTTAACACGATCATTGAACCGAAATCATGTCTTTATTGACAGAAATATCCCTTTCTGTTCGACTATTTGCATAATCGAAAATTCCCGAATATATACTAAAGTGATTGAGAAATCTTAGAATTCCGTGGGAATAATTCGGCTGGAAACTCATTTTTTAAAAACATATTATTTTAAATTTGTGAAAAGACTAATTTATGCGAGTCGAATAGAATGTGTAATTTTCATCAAGTTCTAAAATTACGAAAAGTAGACATTATAGCTTTAAATGATTTAGAACAGTCTTTCACATTCAAATTGGTAACTGCAGCAAAATTTGTGCTAATTATTAACTTTGATGTGAAAATCTGATCGTATTTTTTTGTAATCCAAGGAATTTAATCTTGGTTGTTTAATTGAGTGGCAGCGTGTTTCGCATGGTAAAAAAAAACAAGATTTGTGGGCGATTCTAAAATATTTTATCTTTTACGAAATAGCAAATAAGTCTATAAATAGAAAATACATACCAGCGGAATTTGACGGAAGACGACCTTTGTCAGTTGTTTTCTTTGTTGTTTATTTTCCGTATAGTAAACAAGATTTGGGGTGATTTTCAAGTATTGTGCACAACATTAAAATTGGCCTTTTCATTTTTAGGAGACATCTGTCATCATCAACTTCATTACTTGCATCCCCGACAAACAAGTATTCTCCCAATGAATGAAAAAGAACTAGTGTGCAGTCTGAATTAAATAAATAAATGAACAAATAAAACATACATACATACATACATTTTAAGCTCTGACAGTGACATTTAAGAATGAGAGCTTTTTATTGAATTTTGAATTTTGAAAGATAATTATATGAATAGTTCTCATAGGTCCAAGGACAACCACCAGCAATAAACTTGCTTTGAGTGAGACAAGATGCCATCCCCGTGCCTAAAGATAATCAAGAACCAACGGACCGGTACATTCGATATGCCATTACCATGTCTCAAGAGAATCAAGAACCAACGGACCAGGACATCTGTCATCATCAACTTCACTACTTGCATCCAAGACAAACAAGTATTCTCCCAATGAATGAAAAAGAACTAGTGTGCAGTCTGAATTGAATAAATAAATAAATAAATCATACATACATACATACATACATACATACATACATACATACATACATACATACATACATACATACATACATACATACATACATACATACATATATACATTTTAAGCTCTGACAGTGACATTTAAGAATGAGAGCTTTTTATTGAATTTTGAATTTTGAAAGATAATTATATGAATATTTCTCATTGCTCCAAGGACAACCACCAGCAATAAACTTCCTTTGAGTGAGACAAAAGATGCCATCCCCGTGCCTAAAGAGAATCAATAACCAACGGACCGGTACATTCAATATGCCATTACCGTGTCTCAAGAGAATCAAGAACCAACGGACCAGGACATTCGATATGCCATTACCATGTCTAAAGAGAATCAAGGCCCAACAGACCAGTATATTCGATATGCCATTACCATGTCTCAAGAGAATCAAGAACCAATGGACCAGGACATTTGATATGCCATTACCATGTCTCAAGAGAATCAAGAACCAACGGACCGGTACATTTGATATGCCATTACCATGTCTCAAGAGAATCAAGAACCAATGGACCGGTGCATTTGATATGCCATTACCATGTCTCAAGAGAATCAAGAACCAACGGACCAGGACATTCGATATGCCATTACCATGTCTCAAGAGAATCAAGAACCAACGGACCGGTACATTCGATATGCCATTACCATGTCTCAAGAGAATCAAGAACCAACGGACCATGACATTCGATATGCCATTACCATGTCTCAAGAGAATCAAGAACAAATGGACCAGGAGAGTCAAGATACCTTCATCAGATCTCTAGGGACAATATTATTGGATGAGAACTTGAACAGTCAAGATGCCATCCCCGTGACACAAGAGAGTCAAGAACAAATGTGCGTGAATATTGATGTGCATATTCCCAACTACCGTGTGTAAACAAAATTACCGTCTCATGTAGGGAATTAGCTCACTAACTGAACTACTGAAGTAGTGTTAATTAGCACACATACTGCTGTTATGTGTTTTATATTTATAGAATGATTTTCCAGTTTGTCCTGTTTCACAAGAGGTATAATTTTCAAAAATCACAGACAACTATTGCTTGCCATGCGAAACAGCTAACCAAGGTTGTTTCCCCTCAGACACATCTGGTATGTGTTTTGTATTTATAGACCGATTTTACAGTTAGTCCCGTTTCACAACAGGTAGAAGTTTCTGGAACCATCCATAACTTTTCTTCACCGTGCAGATAAATCTGATTAAGGTTGTCTACCTTCGCATACTGGTTTACGAGATCTTGAAAGACATTAAAAGGGTAATGAGAATCACATAGATGTTAATGTAATCATTAGAACATCAGCGATTCACACACATGCTCATTAAACTGCGCATTTGTCTGGACATATTTAACGTGTTCAATTTTAGAATATCAATAAAACCGTCAGTCTCAAAGAATTACAACAAAATGAACCAAAATAAGTTGATTTTGGAAATATTTGCACAGCATCAGGATGAAGTCAACACCAATAAACCTTTCGCAGTATGTAGATATACAGATTTCGAATATTCAGTTTTCACTAACACGTGGCTGATGATGACTTGACTACTTGATGTTCCAAATAGCACAAACAGCTAGTTTGAATACACTTTAAATAATATAGCATCTACATACAATGATCTTACTGGATAGGTTGTACAAAGCAGTGTACATCATCTACACAAATGTGGACAAACTCGCAGTTGTCTCAGCTGGCATCAGAGCAAAATCCTACACAATCAAAGATGTATAAGAACAGAATTTATTGCCAAAAAATGTCGCTAATTGATACAAAAAGCTGCTAAATGTCACCAAACTGAGTTAGGAGCAAGGTAGAATAACCAGTGTGGCTAAGTGGTGCCCCTATTTTCCTCGCCTGACAAGACACGAAGATGGCATCTTAAGTGTCCTGTTCCATTTTTTTCTTGACTCTCGTGAGACAATGAGATGATATATTTACCTTCACCAGACACTTGGTTGCCCCCGGAGCACCCAGAAAGGTTCATATAACTGTCTTTCAAAATTCAATATAAAACTGTCATACTTAAATGTTAGCTTCAGAACTCCAACATATTTTCTACAAAACTTCAGACAGCTCTCTGGATCATTTTTTTATCCATCACGTATGTGTTTTATATTTATAGACCCATTTGGTATTTCGCAACAGGCATAATTTTCTACAATTCCGCCACAAACTCGTATTTACCATGCGAAAAAAGAAGGCCAATGTTGTCGTCAACTGATTAAAAAAACTAAAGCTTAATTTCTTTGGATTCCTGAAAAACATATGATCATATATTCATATCAAAGTAAATAAATATAAATAACTCAAATGGTGTTGTAGTTAACGATTTGACTGTAAAAGACTGCTCTAAATCATTTAAAGTTGTAAGGTCTGTATTTTGTCGTCAGCCTAGAACTAACTGAAATTTACATATTCCATTTGACTCGGATGAATTAGTCCTTTCACAAATTTTAAGTAATATTGTGAACAAAAAGAAATGTCAAGGTCATCACTGAAATTTTGTCATAGGCTCTGTATAAATCACTTGTCATTTTTTTTCAAAAATGATGATAAAGCCACACAGTAAGACAATAGGCAGAAGAAAAAAAATATGTTATCACGAGTTTACAACGCCATTCAAGCATATGTCGAGATGCTTGCTGCCCGCTCGTGCAAAAATGCTTAAATATGCAACTATCAGCAAACTACGATGCTACTTTCTTGACGACTAGGCAAACTTTATTTTCAATTTAGTTGTACTTACCAACTAAATAGAAAAAAATCGTTGAATGCACATATATATCTTTAATCTCTCAAATGCTTTCACAAAATGCATCTATGCAACGACGGCTGTATTTGCTGCGTAGGAGAGCTAGAATTTTCCAGACGCCAATCGATACAGGATGTTGACAAGCAGCATCATAGCACTTTCATATAATTCGACCCCCACCTACCATCGAATTTATTTTAAAAACTTACAAGTGCGCTCACAAATCTCAAAATGCCTGTCATGCAGTTAACTAATTATTGCCTACACATTTGTTCAGCAATTGTTACAAATTCTATCGCGAAATGCAACCCATCGTTACACGTGTCATTGACCGTTGCTTTCCGACCGTTGCTGGCCGTTACAACTGTTCTCGATCATTGTGTGACAAGCGTTACCACTATTATCAAGCTTTGCGATCGTCTCCTGTAACGGAGATATACAAATTCGCATCGTTGCATTACCGTTGTATTGCGTTGCGTTTTCGTTGCGTTACCATTACTAGTGTTAAACTTAACGGAACAGGAAGTGAAATATGCCTTCGCGGACACGACTATAATAAGGACACCTGTTGATAAAGGACAACATTTATATGCCCTTGTTTTGCTTGCAATTGAACTTTTAAACTCTGTATCAAAATATTGTCGATTAAGGAAAAGTGTATGGACACTTGTGTGCCCTTAATAAATAGTTTTCGCTGCATCTTTGCCTCGTTATATGTCTGGTTTTGTAATATATATATGTGTGTGTGTGTGTGTGTGTGTGTGTTTGTGTGTGTGTGTGTGTGTATCCGTACATTACCTACCCTTCCGAATGTGCTAACATGTACTATGGCCCGTTACAATTCAATTGATTAACAAACGTAGAAAAAAGCAAAGCAAAATATATTAAAAAAACATTAGTCAAGCAACTTACAATTAGTAGCCATTGCTGTGTTATTTTTACATTAGACCAGTTACCAAGGTGAAATGGAAATCTTGCCTGGACCTACCTGTGACCGATTTCATGGGCAATAACAGTAAGTGACACAAAGTTAAAATGGTCCTCTACGACGGATACACTATTATTTCGGCAAAGGGTGGATAGAAAGGCATAACCTGTAATGTAAATGAATATTCAGTTAGTCCCGAAACTATCTTTTTACACACACACACACACACAGATATATATATATATATATATATATATATATATATATATATATATATATATATATATATATATCTATATATATAAAATTCTGTGTGTCGCGGGCGGTAATGCTAAATTTGGCCCTTTCTCGTTTTTTATTTGCAGACTAGTAATTTTAAAGTGTGGGTAGCCGTAACAAAAATAATACATCTCTCTCTCTCTCTCTCTCTCTCTCTCTCTTATTCATTCAAAGTTGTTGAGAAAATGCGTATTGAATGCTCAATATGAGACATTCATGATGTAATGTATTCTCTAGTGCATAAATCAGAACAAAATTCGTTCATGGTATGTCAATTCATCAGCAACGGCTACACTTAGGAGCAAGCACCTCAATGTATACCATAGTTTTGTCATCAAAATTGTAAGTAGAAATTGTGTTCCTATGTCTTTTTATCCCTGATAAAGGCGATGGAACCTATCGCTTTGAATAATAAAAAAGTCTCAGGCAGAGAATGTTTGTCAAGCTATATCTATTTATCCTGCTCTCTGTTTTTCATTCTGCTTTTTAAAACCGTTTATATATCTATGTTTTCTTTGTATCTTATGTCCTTCTCTTTGTCCATCTTTAGCTCTTTGGCATTTCTTTCTGTTTGTCTTCCTGGAGGAAAGTCTGTTATTGTTTGCTAAGGTATTACAATAAATGACAGGTACAATATTAATTCATTGGTATCATACGCTGTTTGCTGTGCACAAATGTTTGCGGAGCATGAGAGAAGAGCGTCCAAGAGTACAAAGTCTTTCACGAGTGCTCTAGCGAACTTTTACAGAAAGTCCCGTATGATCGTTAGTCTTGCTGGGTCGATTACTACGTGCATAAATTATATATAAAATACTTCCTGAAAGTGTGTGTGTGTGGGGGGGCGGGGGGGGGGGTCTTTAAACAGGAAGATCTTGTCTTGAAACATATTGTGACCATACTAGAGTTACTTTTCTTGAATAACAGTAAATCGTGTGCATATTTAAACAAGTAAACGGTAAAATATTCAGGGAGAATTCTTTGTTTTAATTTCGTTCTATAGTTAAAATACGGCAAAATTTGAAAATCATGTAAATATCATTCGTTTCATAACATGTTGAACAATCTTGTCTGTTTATTATATACTTTAGTGTGAAATATGGAAACTTATTGGCGAAATAATTTTCATATTTTTTCATTCCTATATTTTCACATGTGAAAAATATATCCATATATTTTAGCATGTGAAAATATAAGATTTCCCATCATGCCGTGCGACGCTGGATTGTGTGTGCCTACAGAAGTTATATCTGCATCAACAAAAACGAACATTTTGTGAGATAGAACAAATAAATAGAAACTGCATTACATTTCAGACATGGAAATTAATTTTTGCTGCCGAAATTTGAGTCGACGCCGTTCGCGTCTCTATGAAGTTATTTCCCCTTACTTCCTTGACAACAATGATAAACCCGCTGTGATGCATTGATGAATCGGACTTGCTTTGTGGTCAAATATGATCAAATAGTTTTTAAAATGTCAAAAATATAATTTACTGCGACAGATTAGGTCAACCCAATCATACCGCTATGTTAAGTCACTGATATTTATATGAATAGCCTATGAAACTGAGGTGAATTTGCGAAAAAAGGGGTGGGTGGAGGTGGAGTGTTGTGCTGAATAGTGAGTTTAATCTTCTAAGCTTCGATTCTGGAGAAACTTTGGTATATAATAAAAAGAAAATTATACATATTGAAACATGACAAAGCATCACCATTTAAAAGATGTTAAATTGCAAATCTTAATAAACCCTATTAAATGTAAATATTTTTAATTACTTTACTAATTAATTAATATTTTAATTATATTATTATATTATAATATTTTTTATATTTTGTGCCTTATGTAATACTTATAAAAAGGAAATTTAAATACAGATTTCAGATGTATGATTTGAATGTGTAACGAACTTATATAGCTGTTTGTCTACTAGTTATCACAAGAAATGTGAATACAAATTTCTGCCTCACTGCGTTGAGTACCGTTAACCTCCATTGCTAACCAAATACCACCACTTCTGTGGCATAAGTCACTATTTTAAATAAATGTTTACTAAAGCTCACAACGTGTGTTGGAGTGACCCAGTATTCGTACGCAAAATACGTTAATTGCGATACGCACTCAGACTGGAACTGTAGTAGCAATTGTTACAAATATGTTGAATTTAGAGCCTAGGTATGATTTTCCAGCATTGTTGGATAAAAGCTGGAAAGTGTGTGGCAGTGACCTAGTCTTGTTGAGCGACACATCTTCATTGAATTCAATTTGTCCGTCCTTCCGTTCGTTATCTCAGACTAGGCTAGTATCATTATACATATTGAGACCAAACTTGTGTAGTCATGCTCCTTTCCATGAAGATGTGTCGCTCAACAAAACTAGGTCACTGCGACACACTTTCTAGCTTCATCTGCCCACTGAATAAGCAGGTTATAAATAGATGATGCAATATTTTGCCAATGCTCTGTATTTCCGTCAAATAATTCGATTATTTCATCCAACTTGCAAACAGTTCGGTACTGTGAACACTAGTATAACAGGTAGTATTAACACTAGTATAATCGTTAGTAGTTAGTGGCATACAAATAAGATAAGTATAAGAACTACAACTTTGTGCATCCTTACCAGCTGCAAACGGATTGCCTTTGAGGAGTAAGTCGTACCTACAAAGATAAATAACTATGCATACATTCAATATTCCCCTTGGAAAATTTGTACCTTTAATACTAGGACCCTATGTATTGAAATGCTCAAAACATTATTAAAAAATTTAATAAGGTGGTATTCGTGCATTGCATGAATATCATTAATTACTTGTAGAGATAACCGAGAAAACTGCGTAGCATTGTATGAGGACCGTGTCGTATTTCGTCTGTGCGTGTGCGCTTGAATGTATTATTAGGTATTTTACATAGCAAATCTTCTCCTGCACTGTTTATGATAGGGACTTTAAACCAAATGGGATAATTTGTCGCAACATCCAAATACACATGTTTTTAAAGCGAAATATTGTGGTGCACAACTGAGGGGTCACCGGTATTTGGACGCTTAATTAGAACCTAGAACTAGTGCACGCTGTTTTTTTTTTTTTGCCAAGTTCTAATATTGAAATAGTATTATCATTTGCCTTTAAATATAAACAAAGGTTACATATGTGTCTAGTTCAATGCGACACGCGCGTGAATATTGAAGATCTGTGCTAAATCAAATACAAGTCGTGTAATATTGCACCCGATTCACGTGCATCTATATGCTTATTCAGAATGATGACGGGTCAAGCTAAAAGCAAGTAAAAACGACATAATGGCAATGCCAAAGTAGGACAAGTAGGACAAGGTAACCAGTTTCAGACCAACTCGGTTGTCTCGTAGACGCGGAAACAAAGGTAGTTTTTAGTGTGAGTGTGACTCTGTATGTATATATATATATATATATCTATAGAGAGAGAGATGTTATTTTTTTTCGGTCTTTTCCTGCGTTAATACTGGATATATTTCATAGTGTGGTAAAAAGAACAATAAAATTTAAAAAAAACAACCATAAACCCAGGGGCCCAGGTTTGCCTCCGATAGATCACCTGGATGGCAACTGCCTAATAGCCAAATGCAAGAGAAGCTGTCCAAGAAATCTGTGTTAGTAGGATGCTTTCTGTAGACATTTCTCTCATTGCTGTTGATTGCATATTTTATGAAAACAATTGTTTTAAGGTTTCTCTAGTTTCTTTATTTTCGTCTATAGTTCATGGCACATAAACTACATCTGTCAAATATGAAAGGATTTGCCAGGACGCTTTGTGTCAACGTTGGTCGAATTTTCCTAAGCGGTTCTTTGCAATTAAGTTGTGTAAATAGTTTTCTATTTTAAGTAACGAGGGTCATATTTGATGGTGGATCGGTATTATGTGTATTAATATGAAACGCCTTCAAGATAGGGCGCTTTCTGTCAAATTTGGTCAAATTATGTTAGTAACCTTTTAGACGAAGTCACTACAGTGTTTTTTATTTTTAGTAACATCTACATTTTACGTCAGATTAGTAATCATCTGTATAAACTCAAAAGTCCTTTATACCACGATGCTTTCGGTCAAATTTTATCAAATTCTGTATATGGCAAGGTGAGCTGATAAAAGCGTGATATTTTCACTAGTGGCGATGATATCAGTTCACATATATCGCTTTTTTGTACTACATTATGAAATATATCCGGCGTTAACGCAGGAATAGTAAAGTTTATGTTTATTATATACAGATCTTCCTCATGAATAGGAGATTGGAAGTTTTGCCCATTCTTCAACCCCCACCCCCTACTTAACTTTACATAAGCTTATCATAAAAAGCAGCGATTTAAGACAACAATAGACTGAGGACGACACAAACTGTTGCAATAAACTACACTTTTCACATAACGTATTAGACCGTCTCTGACTTCAAAAGCACGTCGGATCAAGTGACATAACACCCACCACGATAGTACTGGGCAATTAACTTCGAAGAGAAGCAAACGGTGGCGAGTCAAGACTCTCAGCTAGCTGTAATTTCCATGATCAAAAGAATCACTGAAGTTTCAATTGTTTGGTCTAGGTCATAAAATACATTGTATTATGCAAATACACCTCAAGTTTGAATACATGTTCAAGCAGCATGATATGCTAGGTTATAGGGATGTATATATATATATATATATATATATATATATATATATATATATATATATATATATATATATATATATATATATATATATATATATTAGAATCTGCAGTATGGAATTCAGAGCCATTCCGAATCACCCGGCGGTAATTTGAAATACTCTAGGCCGAAGCTAATGGGAAATCCGATATACCCCTTGCAGTTATGGGGCCAGATTAGAATTTCAATTTACAACGGGGCAAAATGGAATCAAGGATTTCAATAAAGCGCAAATATCACGTTTTAAACCTTTCTGTTGATACTTCCACGTAGTTAGGGCCTATACAATATGTCTGAAATCATGCAGAATGTTTAAAGCTTTCCTTCATGTAAATTGGCAACGTGTACATCGATAATGAATCATTGCAATTTCATTGTGAAGTTAACTGCCTAAAATGGGGCTTTGTATTTCATCTTTATTATATACCTGTTGCGTCACTTCCTATGAAAGTGTTTGGCGTGGGATGATCCATTAAATTTCCAACTTATTTGACGTTGTCAAGTACTTCGTTGGTGTTGTTAAGCACAAGTAGAACCCGATAAGTGTGTTGCTACATAACATTAAGTCACAGTGCGTCTATAGTGACGCAAAAAGTACATCAACACATGTTTTGTCATGCAATGTATTTATGCCTGATTCGGCGACGCAAATAATTAAACAAACTTTTTTCAATAATATTTGTATTCTTTTCAATTTTTTAGAAAGTAGTTTACATACAATTTATTCATGAAGAAAGAGGAGGTATATAATACATAAATTATAATGTTTTTATTGTTGGATATTATGAGCTATCCCGAAGCACACAGGGCTCACAAGCTAGACCTGTTGAAGTGCAGTCTCGCCCACAATATCTAACAGTACAAAATAGTATTCAAGCGATCCAAGTTCTTCGAGTCAACCATGTTTTAGCTTACATTCATATATATTCAGTTAACTTACCGTGTAAGTAACACTGCGTGATCATGCCCAATAAGCGAGCTACGAGTCTCCTTAATGTAGTTACCAAAATGAACTAGAGCCGTTTCTGCATCAACATTCGCTCTGTTTCCAGTCATACCATTCTTGTTCTTTTCCATCCAGGGCGAATCCGCTTCGCTCTAAAAGTAACAAGATTGTATTCTTCGAAAGCCATATTTGTGCTCATGTTTACATATTACAGACGAGTTCATGTCACCATGAATATGAAATGCAGACTCCTTAAGCTGAATGAACTGAAGGTTCAATCGAGTTCATATCACAATGAATATGAAATGCAGACTTCCTTAAGCTGAATGAAATGAAGGTTCAAAGGTTCAGCCTAGTTCATATCAGCATGAATATGAAATGCAGACTCGTTAAGCTGAATGAACTGAAGGTTAAATCGGTAAAATTCAATTCATCACCACGCTAACTGGCATGCATTCTTCTGTCGATTTTGTCTAGCAGGTTTATTTTTCTTCTAACAACAACAGAAACAAACAAACCTACAAGAAAATTAGGTTGTAAACTATGTTTGTCGAACTCGAATCTTCATCGTCGAATAGGTCAACCAATTTTTGTTTTAAGATACGCAAAATTAGCAAAGTCTGTCTATATTATATTGTGTAGTAAAACAAGATCAGAAGACAGCTATGCAAGTCATTATGACTAAAACTTTTGAATGAAGCACGTTTTCGAGGCTCAAGTACGTGATCTCAAAGAAATATATAAATCTAATCTTTGCATGAATAGGCGTATTCCAATCAGTTTGACGCCAGCGATTTTGTTGCGCCAGCCATACTCAAACTTCAGTCCGCAGTACTCAAAGATCAGTATTGCATATGCCAACTGAGTGCATGTTTGTTCATTGTTAATATGTGAAGAAGTTCTTCATGTAGGATTTAAAACGAGGCACTTAAGCTACACCTTTTGAATCATGATTGAGCATACCTTGAATTTACCAAACCATTTTTGACCCTACCAGTATAATAACGCGCAATGGAAAGTTCAGTTACGCATTCCAGAGATTTCAACGTAATAGGCACTTCTTTGTTCCTTATTTGCAGTACGCCCTTTAAGCCACGAAAAATGAAATGCTTCTTGTTTTTTTTACCACAAAATGATATTTTGTGATAGTTTAACATTTTTTCTTTTTTGCTCATAAGCCAGTGCGATCAACTGTAGTTAAAATGTTGGTCGCCAATAAGTCAAATTTCTCACATATTTGCCTTTTTCATCTATTTTCATATCTCCTCTCTATATGAACGTATGCATGGATGGATGATTGGTAAATGGGTGTTTCGATGGATACATGTAGGTGTTTTGTCTGTCTGTATGTGTGTAGGGTATGTTTATATGTTTTGTTAAAGTTTTTATATGTCTTTTTGTTTGCATCTTCACGTGTATTTAATTTTTTTTTACATACATGAAGACATATAGAGGGACAGGTACAGAGACAGGTATACAAAACGCATTAGTGTACAATTAACTTACCTGTGCAATGATGATGCCGACAACCTCCACTTGAATATTCAAATTTGTATCATTAATATTCTGGTACCGTAGGTTAACCTAAAGTAAAGATTGCAGCTGTAATGGTAATGTTTGATTAGTCATATTAATGTATCTCTTAATAAACACAAAACTACAAGCAGCGGCCACGTGTCGATCAAGGTAAGTTCTGAAAGCCCCCTTGGTTACCTCAAAAACGCGTGCCTTTTATATTCCTCATTCAAAAAGGTGAAATCTACTAGTGCATGACTTATAATTACCGATGAAAGTTTCATTTACAACGATAAGGGCTATGGCAGTGACAATGAGAAATATATTCATTATGTAAGGCAACCGCTCTACATACATTTCATGTTTAAAAGACATAACACAAGAGCATTTCAATGTCAATCAGAACAGAATCAGTGCTAAATTACATTCCGTTGCCGCAAAATATTCTCAGTAAAAAGGTGACTATATATAGGAACATAAATCAAGTATTTACATTCAAGTTGGGGTTTATCAAATTAGTCCTGTATCCTGAGCCTGTTTTCTTTTTTGACAGCATAGTTAACAAAGTAGCATAAATTTCCAATAATATAAGAAAAATTAGTCTGCAAGGAGTATATAAAACGATCCATTCATGACAGTTACTTTATTTATTGTAAACATCTAATGAAATTTAAGAATACCTTAGATACTTTGCATTGAAAAAGTTATACAATTCTTAAAAGTACTCAAATGAGATTTGTCTCATGTTATACAATTCTTAAAAGTACTCAAATGAGATTTGTCTCATGTTATACAATTCTTAAAAGTACTCAAATGAGATTTATCTTATGTTATACAATTCTAAAAAGTACTCAAATGAGATTTGTCTCATGTTATTTTTTAAACATTCTCTTTGGATTGAGCGCAACTTGCTTTGCTTACTCTGTGTCCAATAAATGCCTCTTCATCTAAAAACAGAAGGCGTTACTAATATACGATCTCAAATACTTTACCTCTGCTGGTAAATAAGTTTAAATATACTAAAGAATTTACACGTACTGCTGTTCCCATGAAGGCATAGTACTGCTCTATCATCTTTATTACCACTTGATCTCTGTTGGTTCCATTTGCAGGTACCAGTTCCTTCCAGCTGGAAAAAATCAGTCGGATATTTGAAACTTGCCTTTAGAGTTTATATTGATACAGTTTCTAAAACAGCATAATGGCTCAATCTCGACTTGTCTTTCAAATTTATATTTGTTGCCTTTCTTCACAAATGAAGGCAGATTGCTTCCTGGCTATCCTGCTTGATAGTATTGTTGTGATAATTTCTGATGTGTGTCTGTTTTCTTGAGTAAATATTATTTTTCCATGCATATATGTTCACTCTCACCACGAAATATGACAATACGGAAAAATATCTCAAAGTTTTCTTAAAACTGTATTGAAAGTTACGCAATCCCATGAAAAGTTATTTCCTCCTTAATGATGAGTGATCATGTTTTTACAGAGAAATCAGGGGAGTCGAAAAAGTGTCATAATCAAGTAACTGACTCAAATTGCAATTAACGCCATTTTATGTGCAGGTAAATACACGTAACATAAAATATTTTCCCTTCCAAAAATATAAAAGTCTTGATTTGGCACGATTGGTATGCATATATGCAGTTCTTATCTCTGCGCCTGTAGAAAAACAAAAAAACAACAATTCTAGTAAGATTTGAATCACTTATTTCATAGTATTATAACGTACCTATATTATTATATTGTATGTATACTGTGTGCATAATTTGTATGGCGAATTAATAAAACACGCTTACAATTTATAGAGGGAAAAGTCTACGAAGATCAAAAGCTCGATTTTGTTCACTGCTGAGACTGATGACGTTTCTCTTTTCAATCTTTCATGTTCTTTTTCTGAAGCTTGTCCTTCATCTGAAAATGTTCAGAAAATCCATAATATGCTCGGCACCAAATATACGTGTGAAAATGGAAATCACTGAGGCATTAAACCTGAAGATGTACCACTGGGTTTTCTGACTCCCTGTTTCAGAAGTTGCGAATATATGAAAGCTGTCTGAAACAGAGAACCAGTCTAGAAATCCAATATTTGTCTTTAAACAATCAAGAGTTACGGATCGGCCTGTCCGCACGGTATCTGCATACAGAATTTGTAGATACAAGTTTGGGGAAAACACCGTAAAAACTGCTCCCCTTGCGGATTATTTCCATCAAGCGGAATCCTTTTGATCCAATCCCCTGAGAAAGTGTTGATATCATCGAGATTATCAGGTCATAAAACAGATGAAGTCAAAAATGAGGTTTGGATAATATGTAACTAAACTGATCTTACACAATTATTCTTAATGAAACAGTTTTTACTTTTGTTTACTCTGAAGGTATGAATTGTCATATTTTGCTTTCATTAATAAATTTAATTTACCATAGCTACCGCTCACGAAGGGGTGGGTAGCTCATTTCTTTTTTGTTTTCTTTACTTTTCGCCAGGCTCTGCATACTTCTCGTAGTTGCGCAATTGGTTATTCACTCTTACAGCTAGGATAACGCAACTACAAGTCGAAATCTGCTGGAAAATTGCAGAAAGGCCTTTTCTCAATTTAACTTTCTTTCGAACATATTTGTCCAAAATAACTGATAACATATAAGATTGAACGTTTAAACTAGCAGATCTAGTGTTGTCACTGTAAATTTAAAGATCTTTTCGTCAAAAATTAATCGCTAAGAAAAAGGAATAGCGTTTCAAAACGAGGCATCCCTTGGCGGCAAACGGTTTGTGAAGGTATTGGCGCTGTTTTGCAGACCCTGGTTTGGCTATCCATTGTATTGCGATTAAAGACGTAGAGGGTTTGTTGATCCAGGCACTTGATTTAAACATAGATCTTTTGAAACAAAATCATAAAAAGTGGGTGGACATGATTCTCTCTCATAACCTTACCCATCTTGATAATAAACAAACAAGGATAGCCAAGTTAGCATCTACTTTGATTGATTATATGTATACTACTCCGCTTAGTTATAATTAACCATCAGTAGAGTACTAACGGGGGGGGGGGGGGGAGAGAACGGGGCTGGGGGGGGAGGGAACGGGGCGGTTGCTCCGGGCGCCAGATGTCTTGGGTTGTCAAAACAGCTGATAAAAATTCTGGCCTCTTATTCTGGCCCTTTGGGCGATCATCGTCGCCCCGGGCGCCATTTACCCTTAGTACGCCACTGGTAACCATTATCCAGTTTGCGTGTCGCGAAAGCAATTCATTAAACCAGGTCAAACTTCTCATCCACATATTATATACAGATCATCCGTTCATTTTGATAACGATCTGTTCCTGTATGAACTATCCTCAATGCTCAAGAAGGCATCATTTTTATCACTCGATCCGGATAATGCATTAAAATTTTGGCCTGACAGGTTTTTATCTGAATTTAATCAACATACTTCAATAAAATCCAAAAGAGTTAAGCAACAACCACAACCGAGATGGTACACTGATGATATAAATGGTACACTGATGATATAAATGGAACACTGATGATATAAAAGTAGCTCATAAATTGCGTAACATCTCTCACCAAAAAAAAGATTTGACAGAATTATACAACTTGGCGAAACAGGACAACGTCTATTATGAAGGAATGTGAAAGAAAATATTACTCTAGTTTCATTTCTGGTAAAAAGGACACAATGCTCATCTGGAATTATTTCAAAGGCTTTAACGCATCGAATTATTTATCTATCCCTCATGAAATTACTGTAAATCATGAAACTGTACATAATGAACACGACATTGTAAATAGGATAAATTACTTTTCGCATCTGTCAGCAATTGGCTGAATGAAAAATTTATTTCAACCCCACGTGATTTTTTCTGCTTGTTTGATTTTGTAGCAGAACGAGTACCTTCTGATATTGAATTTCTTATAATTAGATTGTCTGTTCCTGAAATTTGTTTATTCCTCGCAGTCGTGATTAATGCCAAAATATCAAACCTTTCAGCACATATTATAGTTCACTCATCTCTGCAATAATTATTTAGAAACTGATGTATTCCCTGATGCCTTGAAGCAGACCAGTGTTTTATTTTTTCTTCTCACATTCATATAGGGAGACCAAGAATGACCCATCAAATAATAGACCTATTTCTATCCTGCCAGGCGTTTTTTTAAAAATTGAGACATATCCGCCTATTTTACTGTCCCCAAAACTATAATCTTCAACATTGAACCAAATTGGAACTAAGACTCCTGTCAATCTGCCCAGACAAAACTAATGGACTAATGGTTATCTGCTTTTAACGCATGTAAAATCACTGGTGTTGTCTTTATAGATTTCAAAAAGGCTTTTTATATTATTTATCACTATATTATTTGAAGAAATTAGCAGTCTATACATTTTGAACTATTACACAAATTAGCGGTCTATACATTTTGAACTATTACACACATTAGCAGTCTACACATTTTGAACTCTTACACAAATTAGCAGTCTATACATTTTGAACTATTACACAAATTAGCAGTCTATACATTTTGAACTATTACACAAATTAGCAGTCTATACATTTTGAACTATTACACACATTAGCAGTCTATACATTTTGAACTATTACACAAATTAGCAGTCTATACATTTTGAACTATTACACAAATTAGCAGTCTATACATTTTGAACTATTGCACACATTAGCAGTCTATACATTTTGAACTATTATACACATTAGCAGTCTATACATTTTGAACTGTTACACACATTAGCAGTCTATACATTTTGAACTATTACACACATTAGCAGTCTACACATTTTGAACTATTACACAAATTAGCAGTCTATACATTTTGAACTATTACACACATTAGTAGTCTATACATTTTGAACTATTACACTCTCATTGCTCAAGAGTTACCTGACAAACATGACTCGAAGTGCCAGTATTGGAAACCATTCATCAGCACTAGAAGCTTTAAAATGTGGTGTCCCACAAGGCTCCTTCATTAGACCTTTTTTCTATTTTCTTTCTCTAATCTTAATAACCGATCTACCTCTGTGTCTTAAATACCATAATTCCGATATATTTTCTGATCACACGACTATCCAGCATTCGGGCAGCTCTACCTCCGTTGTCGATTATAATCTTCAGACTTATATTCAATCTGTTCAAAAGTGGTACACGCAAAATAAAATGCATATAATCTATCAAAAAACTACCTGTACGACAATTGACTCCACTCAGAAACTGTCGACAATTCATAATCTATCAAAAACTCCCTGCACGACAATTGACTCCACTCAGAAACTGTCGACAATTCATAATCTATCAAAAAAAACTACCTGTACGACAATTGACTCCGCTCAGAAACTGTCGACAATTCGTGTACCAAAACATATGCTCAACGAATTTGAACTCGCCTCTGTATACCCTCAAATATTGTTAGGTATCTTCATTGATAACAATCTTCATTGAGACACACGAGTTAATTTGTCTTTTACTTAGTAAACGGATTTAACTTATAAAACTTCTTACTAATTAAGTTTCTCAAAATATTCTTAAACCATATCACAATTGCTATATTTGAAAATCATAGATTATCGGTGGACCATTTGGGACAGTACCGCTCAAAATGATCATATTATTAAATTGTAAAAGCGAACTGCCCGAATATTCCTAAAAACTGATATTTTCCACCATCTTCTGAAATGTTTTCGATATTTAAACTGGTTACCAATTTGTGAACGTTGTGGATTGCAACAAGGTCGTATGTTGTACAAGATGGTGAATGGTTTTGGACCTAATTGTCTCATCTCACTAAATCTCTAATGTATGACCTAATTATCTCATCTCACTAAATCTCTAATGTATGACCTAATTGTCTCATCTCACTAAATCTCTAATGTATGACCTAATTGTCCCATCTCACTAAATCTCTAATGTATGACGTGACATTTGTTTTTTTTCCAAACAGTATCGTTTTATTACACGATCTCGCTCTTCCTATTTCGTTAAATCTGTATTGGGTTCAAAACTAGATTATGCTATTCGCACTGAAATTAGAAATTCAACTTCTTACTGTAAATTCAAGTCCTTGCATAATGATTACCTTTTGTTTAACCGCTAATGATATCCAGACTTATATTCCGATCATATTGTATGCACATAATTTTCTTTTATTGTCCTAAAATAACCATATCATTTTCTGTTATTTTACATTTCATTTTTTTCAGCGTTTTAGGATTACTAGTTTCAACTGATTATATACGCATGTAATTTGTATACATTGTATTAGGACCATATGGAAGATTAGCTTTACTGATAAGCACGTTATCAACTTAAAAATAAAGAATTATTATTATTAATAATAATAATATTATTACTAAAAGATATATTATAATTATTATTAGTAGTAGTAGTAGGTACAATCTCTTAAGTGATTCGAGAAGTGGCAATATTTAGTATTATCGCCCTACCTACAAACAATATAAATTGTTCTGTTTGTTGTCTTTAATATTCTCTCGCTATGTCCAAATAACCATTTTGTTTCCACTTTACGGACTGACCATTTCATTTTCGAGGGGGGGGGGGGCTGCCCTGCGATTTTCTTTCGAGGCCTGATATTTTTTTATATTTTACCTCAAGATAATTTATTTGTTTAACTAATCAAATCTATATAATAGCTTTTTGTGCTATGCATAAGTGATAATGTTTTGGAAGCTACTTGAGAGCCGGGAATTCCTTTATAAAACAATTCCAGTCCTCCCTCCCCCGATAATTAAATGGTCTGTCCTTATTCCTTCTATCTTCTCTTTTCATGGAAACTTCTGTGACCATTTGGGTTTATGGGGATTATTTTTACGTTTGCTGAGGCAGGAACATACACTTATGTATATCGATACATATGTTTCTCGCTGAGGTTAATTTTATAAATAGGGGGCCCCGGGTGGCCGAGTGGTCTAAGACACTCGCCTTTACAGATCACTGACATCTCACCTCTATCCGCGTGGGTTCGAGTTTCGGGCTCGGACAACGTGGATATATGAGAAAGCTTGCCAGTAGCATCCCGTGGGTCAGTGGTTTTTCCCGGGGTTTTCTCGGGTTCTTCCTCCACCAGATATACTGGCCACCATGTATAGCCTATCATGTGCTAAAAAATGGCGTTAAACCCATAACAACCAACCAACCAACCAACCAAATTCTATAAATACTCAACAATACTAATCTTATGGACTTCGGTGTCAGTCGAAAAAGAAACGTCATGATCACTTGTAAGGTAACGAAATATGAACAAATACATAACTTTTCACAGTGATTAGTTAGGCCTGACACAACAATGAATGGTAAATGTCACGAGAGAGAGAGAAGAGAGAGAGAGAGAGAGAGAGAGAGAGAGAGAGAGAGAGGGGGGAGGGAGGGAGGGAGTATTCTCCATGTACACGACTAATTTCAATTTTGAAAAATGACCTGTACATTGTACATAATGGAATAGTCGGCATGCATTTTTATTGGTTGTCGCTGCTAATGTACGAGAATATGAGGGCATTCTGTCTGATTCCTTGCACGATGTGGACTGAAATGAGCAGGAATAGCACAGACAAGTGATCAGGCAGGTGACTCTAAGTCAGGGTATTCATTTCAGCTATTTACTGCAATATAATATACAATGGATGAGCACACTTTCATAACTGTGATTTTGTCCCAGCGCGGTAAAACGAATACCTACAATCAAGAAGAAAGGATCATAGTATGTATGTTTCATAATTCAAAAGTGCATGTTGTTAATCCATCAATAGGATTTTATATCTCAGTATGAATATAGTTTTATTATTGTTTTCAAAGTTCATTGTGATAATTGTGTACGTGTCTTTGCGTCATATATCGATGTTGTCAGAAACTATGTGTTTATCATCGTGGGCCATCAAAACACTGTCATCCTATATTAGTAACCCTATTATTTGCTATTATATAATTCTTTCAAAATGACTCACTAGCAGCTCCACCTATATTATATTTCTAGTACTTGCTATTATGTAACTCTTTTAAAAACGACACACCAGCAGCTCCACCTATATTATATTTCTATTACTTGCTATTATGTAACTCTTTAAAAAACGACGAACTAGCAGCTCCACCTATGTTATGTCCCTATTAAGTGCTATTTTATATCTCTTTCAATACGACACACTAGCAGCTCCACCTATACTATGTCTCTATTACTTGCTTATTATTTAACTCTTTCAAGACGGCACACTAGTAGCTCCACTTATTTTATTCACGCTTAATGAAAGAAACAGCGTCTTTATATTACTATGCATTTCAATTCAATTTCACAGGTGGCTTACCCGCAAGTTTATAGTCATTTCCCGGGGAGAGCACATTTATTGGCTCCAGTAAGGTGTGGATTATGTCTTCCGTGTTGGATGGATCATATTTCGTGACCACAAAGAACTGCCTGCCACCAATATAGAACTCCATCATCTGAAAAATGCAACAGAAAACTTCATTACGTTTATGTTCGAGTGAAGTTGTATGAATTCCACAAAGATTGTTTTCCCGCTTGTTATAAATTATGTATATTTGCGTGTTGTAGTCAGAAGAGAAGCGAAAGAGGAAGGCCTAAAGCATAGTCAATATTGTCAATACTATGCATAAAAAGTGACCTATAGGCCCACATCAGATAGGGTGTTGCTCACTCTGATATTCATTTTTTATCCATTCATTCATATGTGTGAACACAAGTCACTATATATAGTGACTTTATATATATATATATATATATATATATATATATATATATATATATATATATATATATATATATATATATCTTGACAGGCACAAAGAGAGAATTGCAAATAGTAGATGTCGAGTTAACCATTTTATATTGAGAAAATTATGAGTAAAATTTCGTAAAAGAGGAAATTATCTTTTAAAGTACATTATATATTATTTACTAGTACTTTATTGCAAAGAGATAACTAAATTTTCCTAATGACAAAACAGTCTTTTTCTATATATTCTCTAATGTCGTTTATTCATATATTGGCTTAATTTAAGAGAATATGTTTTTAAATTTATTTGAAAATAAGCAATCATACTAAATTCATACATTTTCTTTTTTTAAAAGCGAAAATCATAGCGAATATGAAATAATTATTTTCTGAGTCTTTATTGTAATGAGATGTAATTGATATCAGACAATGGCAAGAACAGAGAGGACATATGGAGGCTCTTCCTAGAATGCTCATAATCACCCCAGTCACAGCCCAATAAGGCGTCCATATAGCCACTACTGAGCTGAGGTGCCGCAAAGCACTACATATATACATACATTAAATGGAATTACTCAGGATTAAAGGCAAATATTGATGAAATTACTCTTCTACTTCAAGAACATGATCCAATAGCTGTCTGTTTTCAGGAAACCTTTTTAAGAGAAATCAATGTAAATCAAACTTCTCCACGTACACAGCTTTTCCAGAAATACTAATAAGGCTGCTAGAGGAGTGTTCATCATCATAAATAATAAAACTCCTCACAGTCATATTAATCTCAACACTACTTTGGCACTACATAGCCACTTTTGTGCTGAGGTGCCGTAAATCACTGCAACATACAGACATGCATTCATATATATTATTTCAATGAATTTTGCATAATGTATAGAGGATTTTTTGTAAAGGGGTTTTTAGGGGTTCTAATGGTGAAAAACGTTCCTTTCTACATTGAGTTGATACCTGACGAAATGAATCCGGCAATTCTGGGTTCGAACCAACACAGAGGTGAAATTTTTATTAAAGCCTTATTGTAATATAAAGTTCAAAAATCATCATCAGCAATAATTATAATAATAACAATAATAAGATGAATGACAAAAAAACATTGTTTTTCTTAGACATGCGTGGCTGCAGGTAAAATTGGTGAATATTTACAGGTATTTGGAGGTAATATTACAATCAATGATACAGGCGTAGCCAGAACGTACATAAAACATAGACATTATTTCATTTTAATATTGTTTTGAGTATTGTTGTCAGTTTGATTCCAAGGAAAATTCATGTTTTTCCAGTTTTGTCAACATCCATTCCTTTCAGGAATCATTAGTGTAGTATGTGTTAATACTATCTATTGTATTTCTTCATATTTAATTATTGGTGTTATGTACCTTTGATAAATAACTGATCCCTAATGGTTATGCAATGATGTGTTCTCTAGAAATACTGCACATGCGTACGGATATAGAGAATATATACGGTGACATGCCGGCTAACCTTCGATGGTCGTTTGTGTTGGTTTAATCCGGTAAACATCGATTCAATTCGTAAAAAGACAGACGTTATATTCGGCGATGAGGTTAGTTCAGATATTAGTCTGCACAATGGCGACGGCAATAAGTGATGTCAACACGATTCCAGTGTTTGATTCGACTGAAATAACTGGTTTATCGGCGAGGTGGAAACACTGGATTCGGGCGTTTGAACCGTTTGCTGAATGGAAAAAGTAACTGATGCAAAAAAGAAAAGAGCCCTGTTGTTGCAAACGGAAGATATGAGCGTCCAAGACATAATTTTGTACCTTGGACGAAGAGGAGGAAGGAGGCGATGACCCGTACGTAAAAGCGAAGAAAACACTTGACTAACACTTTACACCACAAAGCAATTTACCCTATGAGAGACACGTATTTAGGAACATGCATCAGCTACAGACTAAAACTAATGAACAATTCATTACTAGGCTGAGAATTAAAGCAGAAACGTGCGACTTTGGGGACACAGTTGAAGAACAAATTAGAGACCAGGTGATTGACAAGTACCTTTCCCGTGTGTTAAGGAGGAAACTCCTTGATAAGGGAAGAACTTTGAAACTAGACAAAGTAAGAGATAGAGCGCGTGCTATGGAGGGTTCGGAAAAACAGGCTAGATCAATGGAAGGAATAAAATCCAAAGTGAATAAACTGTCACTGAAACTCCATATAAGGGAAACCTCAATAAAGATGCAAAGAAACCCGACACAAGTGTATGCTACAACTGTGGTTACGCAGGACAAAAGTCAAAGGATCTTAATTATCCTGCCTGAGGGAAAAATGTCACAAATGCAAGGGAAAAAGACATTTTGAAAGAAGGTGTAAAACATAGATGCCACCTGGTAAACATCTCGAGGTGGTAAACATGTCTGACAGGTAAGTGACGATTTGCATGGACACACAGACAGTGATAAATATGCATTTAGCATTCATGAGAGTGAAAATAGTGACATTGGAAGAATAACAATCAATGTTGCCGGTGTTGACTTGAATGCTATTATTGACTCTGGAGATATTATAGAGATACTCGATCACAACAGAGAAAGAAAAGAAAATGGAAACATATATGCTAATGCGAAAAGCAAGGCTTGTGAAAGTGATTTAAAAGCACAAGATGGTGTTCTTATGCCTCCGGATAGAGAAAATAAGCCCTCTACTACATCAACACCATCTCCATTTAAGGTACTGAACAAAACGGGTAATTGTGTCATAATATAATCTAAAGACGGTACTCAGTATGAGCGAAATATAACGCATGGGAAAAGGTTCAATGCGGAGGAGACTGATTCGCGACCGGAAATGAGGTCAATATCAATGATGAGATTCCAATCCAAATCGAAACACTTGAGGAACAAAATCCTAATGAACTAACGCAATTAGACCCACCTGACCCCGGACTGAATGATCGAAGTGACAAGTTTAAGTCTCTTCGATCTTCAAGGATGAGAAAATTACCTGAAATTTTCAAAGATTTTCTGACGTGAACTTTATAATGTAATGATGAGTGGAATGAAGAACATATTTGATAATCTACTAGTATCTAGTCATAATCTGTATCAAGGAAAAAAAATATTTTGTAGTTACTAGTTTGGAAAGTCGTTAGTTTCTGATGTTCTTGTACTTACACAATTTTTCACATTTGTTTCTTAAGTTTATTTCTAAAAAAAGAAGGACGGGGTGTAGTATCTGTTAATACCATCTGTTGTATTTTCACATATTTAATTACGAGTGTTATGCTACCCTTGGATAAATAACTGATCCCTAACGGTTATGAAATAATGTGTTCTCCCTCAATGCTGCACATGCGTACGGATATAGATCATATATCCGGTGACATGCCGTCCAACCATCGAAGTTTGTTTATGTTGGTTTGATCTGGTAAACATCAACTCAATTCGTAAAAAGACAGACGTTATAATAATTATTCTTATAGTCATTGCTATTATCGTTTGTAACTAACGAATAAACTTGATATTTTAAAATCTTTTATTCAAAAAGTGTTCTTTTAAGTTGTCTGTTAATTAATTTAGCAATATATACCTTCTGTCATCTGAGGTTTAGTCCATTTCTCTCAAAAGCCAATTCTGACGAACGTTAAAGCTCTATATGCCAAATGGTTTGTTTTCTATACAATCTAATCCCATGTGCAGGACTATAAATAATTCCATCTACCGACAAATGAGTCAAATTGGCTGCGTCAGAAAATGGATTCATCCCAAGTTTACAGTGAGCACTTTTTGCAGATTTAGATATAGGCAGCAAAGGATAATATTTTCAGTTGATGAATGAACAAAATCAAATTTCTCGTGTAGTTGCGTACACCGATTAGACCGATAACTGTGATATTAAAACTTTGATGGAGGTAGTAGGTTTGGACAGAAGAGTAAAGAAAAATGGAATGTAACAGGAATCAGATTATGCTAATCACTTACCACTTCCAGCTGGCCATTGGAACGTGTCACTAAGGCGGAAGCATCGTACGTTTTGTCGATATAGGCCTGGTATGGCTGCAATGAAATACAAAATCTCCTTTGTTACGATTTCTTTAATTGGTATCACTAATTGTTACTCTACAACGACAAAGCAAACAACGATGACTACTACTACTACTACTGATACTACCACTAACACAGTGACTTTTCCGTCTTTTGTAATCTCAAGTGGTACAACAAATACCTCTGCTGCTGATGCTTACAAAAACCCACAACTACTATTATTACAACCGTCACCACCATATGATATTTTATTATATCTTTTCAAGTACAATTTAGCATGTTATCCTTTTGAAAGCTTTATTTTCCAATGCCACACGACTGAAACCACCAGTTTTCATAATATTATTTAGCAATATATATGGATGTGATATTTTCCAGTTTTCTTTTTAAATGCTTACTTCTTTCAAAAGTTGAAAATGATGAATTCAAAAAGTTTTCCATATGTGTAACTTTCTCTTTCTACATGTCTGGAACTAAACTCGTCATCCCCATCCGTACGTGCTTTCCAGAATGAGGGCGTGTATGCACTTGTTTGAAATAATGCATGTGAAATTATAAAATTGTGTAGCATATTTACCCTAAGCCATTTTGAAATAGGAATATACTGTATCCACAAAGAATGTTTCTTTAAAAAACAATGAAATTCGAAAAGGTAAGAAATTTCCCTGTAGTACCAGAAAGGCTAAATATTTGTAAAATTAATTAGCTATCTTTAAGCTATATAGCTGAATAGGATATTCCCTGAATGATCCTTTGAGAAGCGAATTACAGCATTGAAGGAGTTGCGACTCACATCCTACTTTATATATATATATATATATATATATATATATATATATATATATATATATATATATATATATATACTCATCAAATATCGGACCGGAATCATCAGGTACCTTTAGCAATGTCACTACGCTCCGTCAAAATCAAATTATCGTCCATGTAAATCTAAGGTTTATAGCCCAGAAATTACAATTTTTCGGAAGATCTGTAAAGTACAGACTTGAATTGAGTCACCCAAAGAACTCAGCTCCTTAGGGATAAAGATGTAGTCTTTTTAGACTTTTGATTTCTATTGATTGTGATAATTCTAGAACGTACCTACATCAACTTGTTTTGATCGAAAATTTTGAATTATGCAATCTTTACTTTGTTTAATTTTCGTAGGTGATACATTCTTACCCACCCCCCTTCTTATATATAAACATAGTTATAACATCAGACTGAGCCTCTATTATTATGAGCCTCTATAATTACTATAGACCGTCAACTATAGTTACGTGAACAGTCCTGTTACAACTTTTATTCTTGGGATGGCTCACTCTAAAAAAAAAAAAACAGGAGTAAGTTGGTCATAAAATCGGAATGTGCATCATTAATCACTATACTATGTTAATTACGTGTTAATTACGTGTTGATTACGTGTTCATCTCTACTACAACTTTTATTATTGGGACAGCTCACTCTTCATATTAAATATGCGGAAACATAAGTATCTATACTGGTTGCATATCCAAACGTCTGCATATAAACCTTAAAATAATATTCACTAAACTGAACAGTTTAATCATTTTGAACGTTTTGATTCCGTCCTTGGGTATAATATAAAATTAAATCACTTAAATACTGTTCAATGGATTTAAAGTTTCATAACTTTGACCTTTTGATTCCTCCTTTGGTCAGGGTAAAAAAATAACCCTCTCCAACATCATGCCCAGGTGGGTAAGTGTATTACTAGGTTATAATTCTCTTCCTAACGAACAAGGACATGAAAATATGCTGGACAGAAGGACAGACAGATTTACAATATCATTATGTTCACCCACGCCTTGCCAGCAAGCGCATCAGGGGGATAAATGTTTATAAAATCTTTTAAATATCACCGCATTAGTGGTTAAGACTCGATAGAGATAAAGGAGCAATTAAAAAAGTACACACGGAAGATCTACTTATTTATCTGACGAAGTAGGGATATGCCACAGTTCAGATATTGACGAACGAATATGCACATTATACGATTCGAATGATATTGGTAAGAGTGTCATTACTTGTTAAAATGGTAGTATTCAAACATGCAGAAGCCGGAAGAACTTCGATTGCTCACCATCGTGAAATCCCCATGCTTTTTTTTCCATAAACCACCTCACTTACTCCACACCCCTGGACAGTGAGCCATAACCCAATATACGTTACGTATATGATGTGTGTTCTTGCTATCACTGCTTATCGACAGTTCAGTCAAAAAACGTTTAAAAATTTCACTGTTGTTGAAAGTATGACAATTTGATCTTTGAAGCCCCTTCATAGGGAACCCGGTGGAGGGAAACCAAAACAATAAACTTCTTCAAGATTGCAATCATTATCATATGGGTAAAGATAACTTCCAAGTTTCGTGAATCTCCACCCAGCTGTTTAAAAGGAATTTTCGTTACAGCTGGCTGACAGAATTACAGATGGATAGATGGGGGTAGTACAAAATTTAAGACACTAGAGCATGGGGATCAAGATGACCAAATTGTATCGTATACGACCATACATTTTCAATAAACAATAATTATTCTAGAGAGATTGTGGGAAATTGTTAAGCACCTTTTTGAAATGTGTGCAAATAATTGGAAAATAATATATGTAAATTTACGAACCTTGGTATTCATTTTTATTATCTAATAATTTATATAGTGTAGTGTTTCACTCTACTGTCATTACAGTAACTTTGATTTTGTATCATATATGTTATGTGGAATAATATACTTTTCACCCAAATTCAAACGACATGCATGTCAGCACGTTCTTCACCTCATTTGTACAGTTGATTTAACCAGAAAGTACTTCTATGTTCGAAAGGTCAAACGAATTATATAAAATATATCCAATATATTTATGTTATAGACTTAAAAGGGAATGCTTGAAGATGCAGCAAGAACTACCCGCTGTGTTCTGACTTACAAATGAGATTCACTCGGTGAATTTGTTTTGTACAGAATGTGACAAGCAAATTGAGCGAATCGTTTTGGGTGTATAATTTTAAAGAGAAACAGTTTCTTTTCATTTTCATAATTTCTTCGTACGATATACTGACGGTAAAGTTACATTTTCAAAAAGAAATAAGCGTACAATGAACGGCACATTATATGCCTGCCACGTGTTTAATAGGCCTATGTGTAGACACTAGTAGGACATGGAAGACTCTGGAGATATTGACCAACGGGTCTCAATGACCTGGGACTTTGGTCAAGGTATGCATTCTTGAACTAAAATTACTATGCAGGAACCATTATATTTTTTTTATTAGACTTACCACGGCTTTTGACTTTTAGACGCATAATCTATAACTTTCTATAACTTTCTATAACTTTCTTTGTTACCATAAGTACAAGCCAAGCACAAAGTTTGGTTAAAGAATTTACTTTAGAGCAAAAGCTATTCTGCAATTGCTATTTTGGTCTTGACCTTAGACTGTTTTGACCCCAAAACCAATAATCCCCCTCCATACCTTAAGTGCAAGCATTTCACACACTTTGATCCAGGTATTTGGTCTAGAATTAAAATTATCATGCAAAAACGTCTTTCTTCATTCAGTTACATTGACCTTAAAGTTTAATCTTCCCCCCCCCCAAAAAAAAAGGTTTCTTTCTTACCCAACATGTAAGTCACCTACAAACCTTGGTGAAGGTACATGGTCTAGAACGGACTTTTTCGTGCAGAAACCATTTTTCTTCTTTCAGTAAGAATGACCTAGAACTTTGACCTGTTCACCCCAAAATAGATACAGTTCTTTCCTACTATAAGTGCAAGCCATCCATGAAGTTTAATGCAGGCCTCTGATGTAAAACGAAGGTCACTGTGCCGAAAATATTTTCCTTCTTTTTCTCAGAGTGTTCTTGGCCTTTGACCTTTTGCCCCCAAAATCAATAGGTGTCCTCCATACCACAACGCAAGCAACGCACAAGGTTTGATTGAGGTATATAATGTGTAACTAATGTTTGATTGAGGTATATAATGTGTAACTAATGTTTGATTGAGGTATATAATGTGTAACTAATGTTTGATTGAGGTATATAATGTGTAACTAATGTTATTGTGTGAAAACTATTTTTCTTCTTTCAGTCACAGTGACCTTGACCTTTTATCTTATCACCCCAAAGTCGATAGGCTTGTTCCTTTGTCAACTGCAAACCATCCACAAAGCTTGATGACTGTAGATGGTGGAAAATTTGAGTTATTGTGTAGAAACAAAGCAGTGAACAGACGGAAGTCCAGATTGATAGGTGGACACACAACGTCAAAACACAATACGCTCTGCGTTATAGCGGGCGAATTAAAATGAAACTATATTGCATTGCTTCCTGAAATGATGATAAAGTAAAATAAACTTTGTTTATTTTTGAAGGTTTTCTTCACTAAAAGAAACCTCTGATCGTCACTATAATGTATTGCTCATCGAAATCTCAATATCATACAACTTTGTTCAGTAGCTTATATCAATGTATTTCATATGTAATAAATATCGTTTTATCCACATGGAAATGTCTTATCAGACCTGTGATGCGTAAAAAGTTTCAAATTAAGACATTGATTCGAAACTCAGTCATTAGAAATTACTATTCTGCTTAACGAAAACTTTTCCAATGTGAATCAGTGTTTTAAAGGAGCAAGTTAGTCGTCAGATCTGAAATATTTCATCTTTGTAGATACGAGACAATTGAGCGCAATTGATATTATGTTTTTACATTCAGCCAATCAAACCTTTCAAATGTAACGTCGTGTATGATTGGTCATAACAAAATATCAAGCTCAAACTCAGGCTCAAGAGTTTTGTGATTTACATGCATGATATGTATTTTCTCTTCCTCATACGTCACATTTATATTGACCAAGATAAAAAAAATTGATTTAACCAGAAAGCGCTATTTTTCTTAGTATTTGAAATTATTGTAATTGTTTAATATCAGCTACAAATATTCTTAAAATGGATCGATTGAGGATGCAATAAGAATTACCCGCTGTGTTCTGAATTACAAATTTAAGTCCCACCATGAAATGCTTTTGAAAAACGTGACAAGCAAATTAAGCTAGTCCCTATGATGTAGTTGAGAAAGTACAGCTTGGGTGTGTAAATAAAACAAACAAATGAAGTCGTGTCATCTTCATTCGTCCACGAGATTTACTGATGGCAAAGTTGTTTTGTGAAGAGAGAAAATAAAGAGATCTTTTCATTTCTTCGTTAAATGATAATACAGTCTGAAAACTGGACTACTTGAAGAGATAGTGTCATTCCTGGAGTTGCCTTACAAAAGAAAGCGATTAGTCGAGACCATAATGTGCAGCCTGTATAAATCTCACATTAATCATGATGTCACTTTTTTCAATACCTTATATCGATAGATGTTTTGTGGAATGAAGGTATTTTTCACTCACACGCAAGACAAGCCCAAAAATCACGAAATTGTATAAACACAAGAATTAAACTATTGTTCAAACCTGGAATTTCAAGTGTTGTACGTAAAGTCTCTCAAAAACATTGAAATTTCGTATGTATTTGCACTTATCGATGGAAAGTCCCTAAATTACAAACACGGAAAGTCCCTAAATTACAAACACGGAAAGTCCCTAAATTACAAACACGGAAAGTCCCTAAATTACAAACACGGAAAGTCCCTAAATTACAAACCCGCTCAGACTTTACTGAAGATTCTGACGTCTGATTGATCAGTGATTTGATGATTGTCAAATTAGTCGTCAGAATTTTGATTTGACTGTGAGTCTGATAGTATTGGAGTTGAAATACTAAAAGAGAAAGTGTGTTTTATTTCTACATGAAATTAGTTGATGCTCTTGTCTAAAAGCTTGATCGTGACTTTCCAGCTGTTGATTCACAAAGGAAGGCATATTAGCGTGACCATAAAGTGCAATCCCTTATAAATGTCACATTGATTATGTTTTTACTTTCCATTATTCAGTGTTAATTTACATTTCTAAGCTTTCCAATGTCTGGTGTTAATTTACATTTCTAATCTAAGTTTGAGATCAGTATTGCTGCTTCATCCACACAAACAACATGCTCACTATCTCAAGATTCACGTGTATCTACAAACAAAATTAAATTATTAAGGTTGAATAAATAGCGGAGGTGTATGTAAATAATTTCGATTTATATTTAGAATAATTTTCAATACATGCATTTGTGAGATGATCACGTTGACAGAAAATTGAGTCAGACGAGATCGTGCAGTTGTAATAAGAAAGAAAATAACAAAATTATTAGTTTACTAGAATAACAAATATAGAAAGTGACTTCTGGGTGTTGGTTTCAAAGAAGTTTTCTATTTTATAAAATAAATCCACCCATCCCTGCATCTATGTATTATCCCTTTATCACTCACCCACCCCTGATTTTATCTGTCTCTCCGTCATTCCATCCATCAACTGATCGATCCATTAACCCATCCAGTTTTTCATCCCACACAAATTGGATGTGATAGAAAAATATAATGTTATTATTATGAAAAGTTTTAAATAGCTCTTAATTTTAGATTATATCATTACTAAAAGTTTTAATTAGATTTTTCATAACTAATTTGAAAACAACTCAATAAAAGCAAAATACAAATAATATATGATTTATAAGGATGCGTACTTACCTCACTTTCATCGTTATACTCATTTAGAAATGTATCATTGTTATGGTATTTGATCGGGAACCATGGCCGAGCATCAATCTTTTTCTGGAGTGTGATAATGGGACTAAATCTTTTGGATCCTATTTGGAGTTTTATTTTCTCTGGAAAAAGTGAAGACGAGCGCCTCGCTCTGTTGCTTGGTAAGAAGTGTTCTGAGATTTCAATGTGGACGTCCTCTGAAGAAAGATATCAAATGCTTTTATACACATTCAAGCTATTGTATAGACTGTCTTCACATTTAAGCTATTATATAGACTGTCTTCACATTTAAGCTATTATATACACTGTCTTCACATTTAAGCTAGTATATACACTGTCTTCAAAAAGTTCTAGTACTGTGATTAATGTAATATTTTTCATTGGCGACAAGAATCTCGACTATTAGGAAAGAGATTATTGTTTTTAAAAATATGTTAATTTTTGACAAAAACATAATACGAGCTGTATAGTGTCATGTTTCAGTATAAACATTGTAGCAAAATGAACTCTTTGGGAAATTTGACCTTTTGTATAAGTTGTGCCTACATTATCATTGAGAAATTTATTTAAAGAAAAAAAAAAAGATTTTTAATAAAAGTTATCAAAGTTGACTCGTTTGTACATGTAAGTTTCTATTAAACTGTCATGTGTCATAACTTTCCATGGTTACTTTAAAGTTTCATTTTTATCAAATACTGAATTTTATCTTACGAGATGGAATTGTGGAAGCGCATTGTGCATTAATATCTGAATTTGTAAAACAAACCGTGAAAACATTTAACAGTATTCAAGGATCAATCAGGTATTAAATATCACAATTATTACTCACATGTGCAACTGAGCTTCTACCTTTTCAAACTGATATTTCAAAAGTTTTAAATCAGAACTCCAGTACACAAGAAAGTCTCACATTCAACATCACATAAATGACCAATAGTCCCAAAATAATCGATCATTACATACATGATTTACTGCAAATTTGTATAGAGAAAGACAGAATAATCAACAAATAAAAATGTTGGATCAGCCAGATAGTTATGTGTTTTTCTCTTTATCCTGTTTCACATGTCCTACTAACTTTTATATTGTCTCTTTGCATTTTGTAGAATCCATTCTATCCATTTCCGTACAAATGTGCAGAAAATCAAAATCGGGGAAATAGTATACAATCTCTCCCATTTACTGTACTCAGAAAAAGTACATTAAAAGTGTTAACTTTAAGTAAAAACACATTCACTTTCCTATTTTCATCTCGCTGTTTTTGAGCTCATTAAATTATTTTTAAAAAATTATTTTTCTTCAATAAATAGTATTAAAGGCCATGGATAACTTGCCGTCTATGTTTACCAAATTTTCATTCTTCATTGAAGCTTCACCTACTACTTCATTACTTGCTTACAATATGTTTTCTCTTTAATGATTGAGTAAATTATAATCTAAAGTTACAAGTAGAGTAAACTAATGAGGGACACATTACAGATGTCAAAGCAGATATTAGAGGCAGATGTTTGCATGACGTAGAGATAATGGTTTATCCCACTAAGGTTCTTCACGTCCTGGTACAGGTCGGTTAACAATAACGTAGCTTCGACTGCCATTTTTGGATAGGTCGAGAAAGGAGGTATGCGCTACTAATATTATTACTAGCACAGGACTAGAGTTCCTCCAAATCTCATTTACACAGCGTAAAAGCATTGATTTATCTATTTTTGGGTGTTTTACCCGTTCAGAAAAATGAAAAATCGACATCTCTCCTCCTTACACGGGTTGATAGGAATAAGTTAGTGCTACACGCTGGGCTGCTGACCTCTGTTATGGCAATCAAAAACTGCGATAAAAGATTGTCTTTTGGCACTAATGACGTCATGCACGTTCGGCGCGCTGGAATTAAACGAAAACCCCACCTTCAGCTGTGGGTAAAGTATTGTGTAAAAACAGAAACATGTTCTACAGGCTCTATCGTTCCATAAATTTCACCATATCATGAAACATTAAATATTTACAGTCCAATTAGCTCATATGAGATACTTTTATATGGAATAAACTTATCCTTTATTGGGTGGCTTTCAGAAAGTAATTTACGACATCTACGCAAAACTGAACAACGCTGAAACTGTTTCAACAGGTATTGTACCGACAACCTAGGCAATAACTATTTTAAAAGAGTTATATATATATATATATATATATATATATATATATATATATATATATATATATATATATATATATATATATATAAATGATTTTATTACGAATTGCAATATATTACAGACTTCTTACGAGGTATCAAACGTGGCACACATTGCGAGAAAGGCTAGAGAAATAAGAGGGCACTTGAAAAGAACGTGAATACATGCCTGGAGGACTAATGTCGGAAATAACAATCCTTTCACGGCACTTGAAAAGAACGTGAATACATGCCTGGAGGACTAATGTCAGAAATAACAATCCTTTCACGGCACTGGAAAAGAACGTGAATACATGCCTTGGGGACTAATGTCGGAAATAACAATCCTTACACGATTAAACAGTCTATAATGTTATCGTCTATAAAGACTGACAGAACAATTTTTGAATCTCATCAAAAGACATTTTTTGACGGTAGACCTTTTTTGCAACTGAAATAATATGGGTAATAATTATGATATGCTATTGTATATATTTGTTTTCATTAAAATTGTATATGTTGATTAATTCAACATCAGAGCAAATCCCAACGAGCCAACTAACAAGAGAGGACAGAAACAGCTATTAGGATGTGTGAAGCAATATACAGTGCAAAACAAATCACTATTAGATAAAATATTGGTATCTGTTTATTATTTTGTATTTTTCCATGCATGTTTTCAGTAAATCACGTTGTAATAATAACTTATCTCAGGACTACTGGAAAGTTATCTAGTATTGAAGGTGAGAGTTTCTAGCCCTCTTGAGTATTTGCTTGAACAAATGTAAAATAAATCAGTTTAAAACGGTAGATGGAACTCAGCAAAGCTAGCTGAGTTGCTGATGTGTGTTCATTTGTGGAATTTAAAATTAATGTACTGCGCCACATCTCTCGTGAGGTTTGAAAACGCCAGTGACATGCCCATTCTTGCTCCCACGTAAGACATCTAATCAGCAACATCTAAAGGAACTAAAAAGAGTCTCAGCTTGTAATCTCTGTTTCCTCGCAAAAATTATAAATTGAGATAAAGTCATGATTTGAATTTTTAGCTTTCTTTAGGAAGAATAAAGGACAATATTTTACAAAATATGCCTATCATGGTCAAGATGAAACAAGGGGACAGTAAATGGGACAGTAAAGGGGACAAGTATCCGTCGAGAAGACAAGTTAGAACGTCTCAAGGTTATTTGCAACATGCTATTCTTCACATTCGTGTATTGCGATGTAAACAAACAGTAAAAGGGATATCGCGACAAATGCAACCGTGAAAAGCTCTCTAATAACCAAACCCGAAGAGGGGCCCCGGGTGGCCGAGTGGTCTAAGGCGCTCGCTTTTACCGATCACTGCCATCTCACCTCTGTCCGCGTGGGTTCGAGTCTTGCGCTCAGCCAATATGGTTATGTGAGAAAGCTTGCCAGTAGCTTCCCGTGGGTCGGTGGTTCTTCCCGGGATTTTCCCGGGTTCTTCCTCAACCAGATATGCTGACCGCCATGTATAGCCTATCATGTGCTGAAAAATGGCGTTAAACCCATAAAATCCAAACCAAACCAAACCCGAAGATTTACAAAAACACGTAGAACACATGCTCTCAAGTAGTTATGAATTTGATAGCTCTGAACTATATAAACAATTCTTAGAACCACTCACATTTTCAAGGACAAAAAAATACGCTCTTGTCCCTAGATCACAGTACAGCAGTATTTCAGGTCTGGATTATTGAAGGAAAAGGCACGATCATATTATTCTGCAGAATACATAACGTCTACGCCTGACACAAAACTGAAAATATACCCATTGCTGGCTTACCAAGCCTCGTTCTATAAACATGGATGTAATGTAAGAGGTGAAGCTTTGCTAAAATCAATGAATAAAGCAAAAAATCGTATAGATTGATTAGAGATAAGCAGATAACGGATGGAATAATTACATCATTCAACCACAACATTGTCGAAAAGACACAATATCAAATCTAAAAGAGCCAACTAACAAGAGACGACACAAAAAGCTAGAAGATATTTGTAACATAATATTGAGAAAAACAAATCACTATTATGCAGATTCAAATGTAGTATGTGTTTATTCTTCTGTCTTTATCTATATAAACTGTCAGTAAGTCATGTATGTAATGATAAATTATTTCTGACTATTGGTCAGTTATGTGATATTCAAGGTGAAATTCTCTGGCATACTGGAGTTTTACTTTGAAAATTTTTTAAACTCAGTTTAAAAAAGAAGAAGCTGAGTTGCTGTTTTGTGTAGATTTCTTAAATATATGGCAGTGAATTCGCTCTTTCAGTACTATTCTCGTGTTTGCATGTCAAGAATGTGTATGAATGCCACTTGTCCTCCACGTGACTAACATATGCCTTTCTGATGGAAATATTCTTCTCGATAGATTGTTCAGCTAACAATTCTTTCAGTTCAGCATATTTTATTTTATTTTTGTCCACTTTAATTTGTTCCAACAATAAATTGATATTTGTGTGCTGCCTGGATCGTCGTAAAAATGCCTTAGACACTGTTCTTTATCAGCCATTTCAAAAGGTATAAAGATTCAGAGAATGCTTTACTCTTGATAAATGTCTTTAGGCCTTATCAACAAGTCATCTGGAACATCTACAACTGTTTAAAATGTACGAGATCTTCGACTTGTAGTGTACATTTCGCCGAATACAAATGTGTATATTTACTCCAATGAGATACGTAATATGTGACTTCTTTATACCGTATTGTTTTAATAATCAGACGTCTTGGTGCTATTCTTGATGTTATCAAAATCAAACGTAATCTGTAAATCTTCATATTTTGCAAAACATTATAGGATATTAATTTTGATGCTTAAAATAGACAAATCAACATTTTTGTTCTCTTGAATGTTATTTGTAACACAACTAGTTTTGACCAGACTTAATTCGATCCAATTTTGTAAATAAACATACATTATCTCTTGATACTAAGATTGTTTTTTTTTTTATGTTTAAACTCATGAAATTTTATATAGCCTATCTAAAAACTGTTAAACTTTTACAATATGGCTTTGTGCCTCGTGTATGTTGTGCCGAAACATTTCAATTTATTTTTCGCTTGACTTTTTCCGCACAATAAATAAATTAGATTGTGGTCGTCTACTCGAATGTAATATTTGTTTTTAAAAACTAATACGAGTGTTCCAGCTCTGAAATATCACCATGATCCAGCAACCTGTGGTGTATTCTTTGTTTTTTAATATGAGAAGTTTGGAAATGGCCTCATATAGAAGAACGAGAGCTTAAAACTTAAAATTCAAAATGCATTCATGGTCCAGAACTGACAGATACATAACTACGCTCACGCCTTCTCGCTGGTAATATGAAACAATATGTATCATTATTATATACTCATTTTTTTCTCCATTAACTTTGCATTGTCAGTATCGTGCAGTATTTCTCCATACTGCACGGCTTCATACTGCACGACACGTGTGTCTAAAAATAGTGTCGCGTGTTAGGAACTACTTTTTTATTGTAAACAAACAATGTACGCAAATGTAGCAGATACTGGAGCTTTTGCTTTATTAGATTTTTCTGTGGATGAACTAAACAAGCTGTTTGAGAGTAGAGATGATAAAGCTGACGATGTGGATGAATTCATTGAGTCACAAAAGAATCTTTCAACCAAGCAAGTGACTGAACGTGATATTCACAATGTACAGCGGTGTCTTTATGACAACAAACGTGAGGCATGCAGTATTGAAAATATCATTCTGATCATTTAAACACTTATTTAGCCGATGGTTCAGACTATGAACCGTGCTCTCTAGATTCTATAAAAAAATAGCATAAAAAGGCATCTTATGACCAAATGATATTCCGTTTCTCTCAGAGACCGCTAATTTAACAAGTCAGTCCAAGCACTAAATTCGAAAAAATACAACTAAAGAAGGCGGGTTTTGGTATAAAAGCAAGTGCCTTGGAGCCAAGAAGCCACGATAACGAAGAGCTCTCACACCCCAGCCGCTTTGCAATTTTGACTTTTTTTTTTTTTTTTTTTTTTTTTTTGAGAAATTGTTTGGATTTATTATGACAGTACATATAAATATGTCATCTATAGCTGGTAATAAGAATGGCAATAAATGTACTTACTTTTCTGCATCCTGAATTTCTTCAAAATGTACTTTCTGATCCACGGCGCGAAATTGCACTGCAATCTAGACTACATTTCCAACAGAAATCACATTCCAAAGAAGAATTTACTGCACTCCAAAACGAAATGAATTTAATATTCCCTAACAAAACTATTTAATCCTGCATCTTCTTGAGAATTTCACTTAAAAGAATTTCATATTTTGTCCACCTTATGATTCCAAACTATCAATGACAGGACAGTAACACATGTGTAAGCTAGCTTGCTGTCGAGGCCAGTCCCTCTAGCAATAAAACATTGCTTATATTGGTTTAACATTGGCTTTGAGAGGGAATCTTGATCTGGAAACATTACTCAGTTATATATATATATATATATATATATATATATATATATATATATATATATATATATATATATATATATATATATATATCAAACCGCAATATATCAAAATGCGCTGGATCCACATAAAAGTCATGATTGTCCTGGAATGATTACAGAGATAAAACAAACTGACAACAATGACAACACACAGTGCAGAACATGTATCAAACTAGCCTAAGCCGCTTTTGGGTCCTAGTGGATCCATTCTTAAAGGCGAACATAAAGCACGGGTCCTAAAGGTGCCATTCTTAAAGGCGTACATAAAACACGAAAGTCAAAACAAACAATGAACGCAGAAAGAAAAAAATAACAATACACAAAATACACAACTTTGCAGATGTTTGCAGACTAATCGAACACCTATTCTGCATAGATTTTGTCTGGGTAATCGGTGTCCGGATGATATAATTTTGTGCAAAAGAAGAACTGTGAATGGAACTATCTGGATTAATCAGGCCCGATAATCCTACGTTTGACTATATATGTATGAGTAAATAAGTAAATATTAATATTTTGTAGATATTTTACCTGTTTAAGACCTGATAAAATAGAATCAATAAAAATATTATTAACAAATGTTAATTAAACACTAAAATTCATGATAAAATTGTATGTTTGTGTTTCACACCTATCTAAGATCTACTCCACTTTCCTTGATGCAAGGGTAATATATGTATTATGTACAGTCATTTTGTGTAGTTTTATGAATAAAGGTATCAAAGGGCTTTGATCAAGGTAAACTTGGCTGACATAGATTATATTCACACCTGTGCTGGTAAGTGAAACACAAAAATATAGAACGGGTATAAAGAACATATTGCAAATGGTTACTATATGTTAAACATTACCAACACTATGTTTGTGTATGGAGATTTGGGCCGATATCCACTTTATGTAAATTGATAGGTTTGCATCATTAAGTACTAGTTCTAATTGCTAAACACAACAAATTTTATTTTTCGAAAAATACAACAATTAATGCTTACTGATTGCGAAAGAAAGAATTATAAAAACTGGGTTTCTAATGAGAGAAGCATATTATTGATCTCAGGTTTTGGAGAAGTCTGGTATTACCCTAACTCAGTCCAGATATATTCCTTTTTATCGCTTTTTAGTCAAAGGCTAAAATATAATACACTTGTGTTTGACATTCTGACTGGAGTTCAACCGTAGCTTCGAAAATAAAAGATATCTTCGAAACCGCTTCCTATTTTAGAATAATTGCTAATGTCAGCCACAGAAAGGCTTTAAGTAAATTAAGGGTTTCATCACATCCATTAAGTATCGAGACTGGTAGACATGTAGGAAACGAATGGCATGAAATTAAATGTAAACTTGTTGTAAATAATGATGTCGAAGATGAATACCATTTTGTCTTAATCAGTCCTCTATATCTCTCACTTACAAAATCTTATATTGATCCTTTATATTGGCAGAAACCAAGCATGTATAAACTACTACAATTACTTAAGAATGAAAATTAACAACTGTAAAATACCCAGGTGAATATGTGTATAATGCATTCCAACTTATACTCTCTCTCTCTCTCAGGATTTAGGGGCCCCGGGTGGTTGAGTGGTCTAATGCGCTCGCCTTTACAGATCACTGACATATCACCTCTGTCCGCGCGGGTTCAAGTCTCATCTCGGCCAACGTGGGTAGGTAAGAAAGTTTCCCAGTAGCTTCACGTGGGTCGGTGGTTCTTCCCAGGATTTTCCCGGGTTCTTCCTCCATGCAATATACTGACCGTCATGTATAGCCAATCATGTACTTAAAAATGGCGTTAAACCAAAAAAACCACAAACTTCTCCGTGGATTTATGTGCACACAGGTGTCGATCGCCATTATTCATTCATTTTTATTCATTCATTTATGCAACAATTTATTGTATATGAATTATGTATTTTATTGACTATATACTTTTTTGCACACGTCAAACGTGATAACTATAAAGTTTATTTCGGTTCTGTTCTATCTACCGTAAGTAACTATTGATCGTTGAACAGCAGGTAATTTTTTCTTTTTTTTTCTTAAGCTAGGACTACATAATCCCTTTGATCGGAGCTTTAGGAGTGTTTAGCCATGCTTGATTAGCTTAGAATTTCTGTATGACAAATTACCTATTGTTATGTGGCACTCACTAGGCGACAATCAGGTGTAAGAATAAACTTTCTGTCATTGTATCTCCCTCTCAACCCTCCTCTCTCATAATTACATTTATTTTTACTTTAAAAAATATACTTTTGTTATTCATAATACCATTGTAATTATACTTATATTCAATCGAGATTGTCTCTGATTACTGTAGTCTGTATATCTGAGTTGTGATTGGCGGATTAGGTTCATTTATTGATACATGTACATTATAATAAGTAACAATTTCGGTGGACACAGTAGTAGTTCATGCGAGCGAATACTCGGCTTCTTGGATAATCGACGTCGTACTCTACGGAGATTCGAACCCAGGTCCGCGGGTAACGGAACCCATTGCATCACCTGTCTGTAAGCAGCAACCCCTATACCATCTCGACCATGCACACATGACCAAAAACTGATGCTACAAAGTCGCTGGTATAGGCATTCGTGTGTAGCAGACACATCCGCGTGTCGAACTAGTGATTATTTCTTATCTAAGTACACAGTCATTCCAGATTCCTACGACATAAATCAAGGTATATATATATACAGCTTACAGCTTATGTCATTTATAATTGATACTCCATTCCGTTTCAATAGAATAAATAAAGGTACACTTGCGTTTGATTATTCTGAACTGTTGGCTGTGTTTAAAAACAAAATTACTCTCTGTCTTTTCTCGTGTGGGCTCGATTGGCTACTGCAGTCATGGTGGTACATGGCGTGAAATGTCCTTGTTATTGCCCATTGAGCGGTGTGGGATGGTGGTACATGGCGTGAACTGTCCTTAATATTTCATAACGTTGGGTGGGATGATGATACATGGCGTGAACAGTCCTTAATATTGTCCATAGCGGTGGGTGGGATGGTGATACATGGCGTGAGTTGTTCTTAATATTGTCCATAGCGGCGGGTGGGATGGTGATACGTTGGGTGGGATGGTGATACATGGCGTGAACTGTCCTTAATATTGTCCATAGCGGCGGGTGGGATGGTGATACGTTGGGTGGGATGGTGATACAAGGCGTAAACTGTCCTTAATATTGTTCATAGCGGCAGGTGGGATGGGGGTACATGGCGTGAACTGTCCTTAATATTGTTCATAGCGGCGGGTGGGATGGTGATACGTTGGGTGGGATGGTGATACAAGGCGTGAACTGTCCTTAATATTGTTCATAGCGGCGGGTGGGATGGGGGTACATGGCGTGAACTGTCCTTAATATTGTTCATAGCGGCGGGTGGGATGGTGATACATGGCGAAAATTGTCCTTAATATTGTCCATAGCGGTGGGTGGGATGGGGGTACATGGCGTGAACTGTCCTTAATATTGTTCATATCGGTGGGTTGGATGGTGATACAAGGCGTAAACTGTCCTTAGCGGTGGGTGGGATAGTGATACATGGCGTGAACTGTCCTTAACATTGTCCATATCAGCGGGTGGGTTGGGGTTCCTTCAATTCATTATTATCAGTATCATCGACAGTGACTAACTAATTGTACTTGATGATAATTCTTTAATTTGTACAAATTATATGCATATAATCGGAATAAGCTAAAAAGTGGTAAGCAATTATGTGGAATGGACTATATCTACCTATCTATCTATTTATCTATCTATCTATCTATCTATCTGTCTGTCTGTCTGTCTGTCTGTCTGTCTGTCCGTCCGTCCGTCCGTCCATCCATCCATCGAATTATGCTACAGGAATTGTGTTAAATGTGGGATTGTACAGGATTTCTAAAAGGATTTAGAATCTGGAAATTACCTGAAATAAATCAGCGAGTCTTCACATTTCCTGAAAATGAAGATTTTATTTTGTTTTGTATTTTTTTTCTTCCAAACTATTTAGTGAATATGTGAAAAATGCACGTAGTGTACAACTAACTACTACTTTTAAATAGTGGGTGGGTTACTACTGTTAATGATTAAAATAATAGTGTTTTCAATGGGTGTAATGAATGTCCATAGCCTGCGTATTTGAAACTACTGTCACTCGAGGTAGACACTCTTCAGTTCAGAAATTCTATATTTTAGTTATTAAATGTACATTTTGACAGCCACAACTCTGTCACAAAAAAATGTCTGTCTCTTTATTTTCTATCAGATAAAGGTGCTGAATTTACCATAAACATCATATCAGAAGCCGAAAGATATGTAACCTACATCTAAAATGTTACAGGGAAATCTCGTTACCCTCTAGTCTAAGTCATGGAAGCAAAGAAAGGGAAAATGTTAATGCAAAATACATCATCAAATCCTGCGCAAAAGAGAATGATAAAAATGAGACACTGTAATAAAATCTATGGCGTTTCAAAACAAATTTGAAGTGTACAAACGCTGTATCAATGTGTGAAAAATGCATTAAATTGTGTACATGTTGCATCAAATGATAATGAAAACTTTTTATCAGATGATGAAAACCTTGCTCAAAAGATGACAAAAGTGTGTGATATGAAGCATCACCAAGTGCTGAAGTATGTAGTAAATATAAGAACTGTGTTCATCTAATTAATAAGGAAAAGTGATTAAACTTACTTAAAAGTGTCATCTATTACTGTGTCAAGACTAAAAACTGTTATCTATTACTGTGTAAAGACACAAAAGTGTCATCTATTACTGTGTAAAGACTTAAAAGTGTCATCTATTACTGTGTAAAGACTCAAAAGTGTCATCTATTACTGTGTAAAGACTCAAAAGTCTCATCTATTGCTGTGTAAAGACACAAAAGTGTCATCTACTACTGTGTAAAGACACAAAAGTGTCATATATTACTGTGTAAAGAAACAAAAGTGTCATCTATTGCTGTGTAAAAACACAAATAAAAAATATAATCAGATTAAGAGAAAAGGCTGTTCAATCTCTGCAACTGGTAGTTGACCATATAACAAAAAAGGTTTAAGAAATGCTTTACCAGGGGTGTCAATACAGTGGCGGATTTCCCATTAGGCAGACAAGGCAGCTGCCTAGAGCGGCAAAATTCATGGGGCGGCAGATTTTAAAGTATGAAAATCTGGCTTTGTTAAAGATTTATTTATTTTGTAAAAGAAAGGGAGCTCTAGTTAAATTGTGCAATTATTTAAAGGCGTAAAGGTCTTTAAAGGCTCTGGGGATAAGGCTTTGTTTTGGGTGTTTAGGGTGGGGGCGGCAACTCTGACAGTTCCCCTACGGGCTGCAAAATCATAAACCCGTCACTGTTTCAGTAGGAAGCAATGTAATGAAAGCCATCCTTTAGGTTAGCCAGGAGATTGGGGAACCCAAAATAATATAGCTACATAAGAGTTACAAATTTGGGATACAGACTGGAGTTTTAATACGTGCATATACAAAAATTAACGAATGGATGAATTTAAGCTGCTTGATTTTATGTATCCATCACAAGTTATTGCTTATAATAAATATCTCAATGGCAAGCAGTAAAACCTGAATCACTGTGTAATTTGCAAGGGTTTATGCATATGCAACTGAATCACTGTGTAATATTCAAGGGTTTATGCATATGCAACTGAATCACTGTGTAATTTTCATGGGTTTATGCATATGCAACTGAAGTTGCAAAGACTCACAACACAAATTGATGCATGAGTAAGAAGTCAGGCCATCTGAGCAATAGTACTTGCCATCTCAAACTTAAATGAAAAAAGGACAGTAGTACCTCTCTAAAAACTAAAAAATCAATGTTTCCCAACAATTGACGGGTGGGGGTGGGGGGTGGGGAATCAGCATAGTCCAAGGGGCCAAATAAATTTAACAATATATATATATATATATATATATATATATATATATATATATATATATATATATATATATATATATATATATATATTCAGAGATCGTATACATCCACAATTGGACTAGAGATTTTGCGAAATCCTTAAAATTTGGGGGTATTCACCGTAATAGCTAATTTTAAAGAATTGTTTAATACTTACAGATTTAACTTGTGCAATCCATCACACTTATCATGATTCTTTATTTGCTTTTTATGCAATTCCTCCAAATCGTTGTAGTTGACATAGGGTGGTATAATTGCAAGGCATAGCTTATAAATTGAACTTTAATTGTCAATACATACTTCTGTTTACATACATAAATAAGAAAATATCAGATTTGTAATTTGCAGATCATTGTATACAGTATACAAGCATAAGACAACAGGTAAAATCTATAGGAAATGGTTTGTTTTTTTTTAATTATTTTTTTTAAATATTTTTTTTAAAAATTAATATATCAAGCTTTGGACCTACCAGTAATCCTTAACTTATTTCCATTCATCTTTCTTGTAATTTATGATCCGTTCTTCTATTCATCTTTCTATTATCCCTTACTCCCTTAGTTCCTTTCCCCGTCCCCTCTTTTCCTCCCTGTATGCATGCATGTATGTATGTATGTATGTATGTATGTATGTATGTATGTATGTATGTATGTATGTATGTATGTATGTATGTATGTATGTATGTATGTATGTATCCTAAATTCACCTAAATTCATACTTACCTGTGGAAAGAGTATCGAATGCGTCTAAATGAGGAAAGCTCAGTGTTGAAACAGGTTCCAAGAATAAACATATAACAATTATTGGCATTATCCCGAGCAACAAAAACGTGGAACGCTTTGGACTGATCATAGCATGTACTTTGGTGCTGACTTCCATTATGCTCAGTTGATCATTCATCTAAAATCAATTCTCACTCCTTCATGGCACAAGAATTCTTGAAGCACATGATCTGTATATCTACGGTGTTATCAAAGCAATAGGTATGTGTTATGTTTTCCCTTTAAAAAGACTGGACTTGTTTCATATCATGTTACCATCTCAAAGGCGTTGAAACTTGAACAAAATAGCTGATTGAATGCTGATGCGATAGAGGGCTGACTGACAGATGACTGCTAGATACAGACATTCAATTGCTAACGTATTAATTTGTCAGTCCTTCGGTACACAATGAAATATAGTTCGTAACTACCAATGGAGAAGAATCAAATGATTTTTATCAAGGGTATCTCAATCACAATATCTATTCGAATTTCACAAATATGTCTACATTTATGCCTGCAAAATTAATGAAGCCTTGTTGTTCAGTAAGTTACCTTTTTTTGTTGTTCCGGGTGAACTGTTTTGAACATTGATTAAGGCGGGCCTATCGCCTCCCACTTTCTCATACATTTATAAGACGCAGATTGTAATTAGAGATGTTCGTGACAAGTTGTCAATGTTAATTTCGGTGCATAACTACTGAATGGTGCTACGTTATGTTACACCTGTCGGAACACGTTTGATACTTACAATGTGGATAGATATTGTGTAACTTAAAAAATACTCTGAATTTTGATAGGACAATCAATTTACCATCTTTTTGAACATTTGTAAAATTATATGACCAATTGTTTGGATAGAGTGGGTAAATTTTCATAAATATTTAAACATAATATGAGAACGTGATGTATCCACATACAAGAAATGTTTCTGGTTTTTCAAACCTTTATTTAATCATATTTCTCTCTGTCTGTCTTTCTCTCTCTCTCTGTCGCTCTCTCTCTCTGTCTGTCTGTCTGTCTGTCTGTCTCTCTCTCTCTCTCTCTCTCTCTCTCGTAGCGTTAAGTTTGCTGAGCATGAACCCTACATTGAAGCATATATTGACCAGAGAAGGCTGAATTTCTTGGGATATATGTATAGACTGTTAACGGATTATCTCTCGAATCGAGTAATTTTGTTACGTTGGTGCATTACCATTTGCCAAAATCTAAATACAAACATATAGGCTTTATTCCAGAAATCTATTGGCTGCTGTGAAAACATAATTGAAACGAATTTGTAAATCAGTATAGTATGCACGAAGCTTCCCATGAAAGATGTCATGGAAACACTTAGTTAAAGAAAATAATAATATGTTTTATGAAAACTCATTGAAATCAAGACTGTTACAAGATGCAACTTTATGCAAGTTTTCACGATTGATACTAAATGAGTATTCGGTTCCTTTCGTAATCAGGGAAATTGGCAGAATTTTTCACAACTCTTTGAAAAACTGTAGTTTTAGCTAATGCTATTTCTAGACTTTTTGATGATATAGACTAAAGCTTGTGCCACCGGTGTGCTACGCGTACTATATGTGTTGTACAACATTTTATTTCGGAATGTAGTTTTTTAACTCATAATCAAGAGAAGTTTTGAAGTTATGTTGTTGACAATTTGGAGTTATGTTGTTGACAAGTTTGGGATCTATGTGTACATGTACCTTGACTAGCTGTCTGCTACTGATTTAATGTATATTCTCCTAGAATGCTTTCCCCGAGTTACTGGACCTGTTACAAAATGACCAAATTATGTATTTCTACTTTATTTGCATCAATACATTTACATATATATGGAAGAAGTACATATACACAGAATAAGGGACATATGTGAGCATATTTCAGAGCATACACTGCTAGATAACAGTGAATCACAAAGACGTGGCTGGTTTATAATGCATATTCATATGTCACGTTAATATCAGCAGAATCATAACAAATGCTATGGTGTACAATATTACATAAATTTGAGTTCCTTTGTTTATGTCATCCAATTCTTGTTTACTCTTTTGTACCACTTTATATGATCGATTATATCTACTCTTTGTTCAACGGAGGAATTAAAGACCACTCTCTCTCTCTCTCTCTCTCTCTCTCTCGCATATAAATGAAAAATAAAACAAAAGTATTTACGACAAACAATACTTTACATTTTAATAATACAGTCCATTTCGCCTTTGTTTGCACATGAGTGAAATTATACGACGATTTGATTGAATTGAGGGCCTGAATATCCTTTCAAATCAATTAAATTATAGGACAAGTTGATTGAATTGAGGGCCTGAATATCCTTTCAAATCAATTAAATTATAGGACAAGTTGATTGAATTGAGGGCCTGAATATCCTTTCAAATCAATTAAATTATAGGACAAGTTGATTGAATTGAGGGCCTGAATATCCTTTAAAATCAATTAAATTATAGGACAAGTTGATTGAATTGAGGGCCTGAATATCCTTTAAAATCAATTATATTATGACAAGCTTATGTCTCCTCAAACATAAAGTGTTTTTAAATATTATTTCTGATTTTGATAGAGTTTCAATTAAACTTGAATCTTTAATGCAATCTTTGATATAGATGTGCTATTGTCTTTGCAGCATTTCTATTTCGCGCGCAGATTTTTGTTTAGATCAACTGAGCCGAAGTTGACGCATTAGTCATAACCATACCACACATTTTCTCCGCGACTGATCAATTATTCAGCATACAGCAAGGCAATATGTTTCTTTAATGCCGTCAAGTGGCTATGCACAGGTGAACACACTATGACTCGGGGTGTAAAAACAGTGTAAAATCTGCATTTATATTTATCACCATTAACATGTCTACAAAACAGGATCTTCTACTTGACCTTTGACCTAGCCAATCAAATATTACTAGACTCGATTATAAGGTGCATGAATGCGTCTCAGGAATACGAGAGAACAACCTTTTATGCATGTAATACATATCTGCTCATACAGGTTCTGCACTAGTGTAAATATTTATTTAAACAAGGTATGGACTGACCAGAAAAAGGGTAGCCAACTGGGGATATATGTTAAAGCCGCTCTAAGCAGAAATTCTAAGTTGCACGTATTACAGACCATTCAGATAGATTAGGTCTTTACAGAGTGCACGAGATACTCGTTATGAATCTGTGTTGTTTGTGATTGAGTGAGATTGTCTGTTTACGTTTTGTTTGCAGCCCAGCCCGAATCCCTGTCGATAAATATTTTCAGTGATCTGTGTTATTAAACAGTTTACCATCAGATCTGTGAAGGGTAGTGGTTCAGAGAAGGAGAGAAATGCCCGTTTAGTATTATTCTTCGCTTACATGAACCTCACTATTTTAAATTTATGGCTGTAACGATCAACAAATTGTGTCCATCAAATACTTAAGCATCCATTACGTCTGTCATGCTTGACATGAATACGCTCAAATGAGAAGGCCGAAACAGGAAGTGAATCTGTTAGAGAAGTGTAAAACTTCACTGATTTCAATAAACTGAATAAATTATCTCTGTGATATACATAGACTATATGTTATTTTGCCATATAGTTCAGGGATCCGAATAACCGGTCACTAGAATATGCTACACATGGCATTAAGGTGCACAATACTTCGTTATCTTGGATATATCGCTGTATGGAACGATATGTAAGCACATATACACCTTTCCCTTATGGTTTTATAGGACGCAGTCATAATTGTATCACGTGACATTTTGTCATTACGGTACTGATATCACCCAGCGCTCGGCACTGCAAAAACGCCATCCTTGTGTCCCCTTTTTAATTAAGTCTTGCTCTAGTCAAGCACATATATAATCAGTACACAAATGGGGACGCGTGCAGTGACACGTATTTCAGGGGTGGGGAGGTGGGGTGGGGGCTGTGAATAGAGAAGAACATCCACTGGAAAGTTAAATACGTTTTATATCAGGGAAATACTGTATGATTATTGTGTATACAAACATATGATACGTTATCATATTACCTGCCGCACAAAATATACACTGTTTGGCAAGAGGTATACAAACTGATGTCGTTTCTCTATAATGCTGCTGTAAAACCTGGTTTTCAAAAGCAACCCGGTTACATTAATCGTTTCGATAACTGAGTGATTCAACTTTGTATTCAATAGTCACAATACCATTTTTCTACACTGATGTATTGCTTCCCGACAACACCACTATTATATCTCTGATTTATTCGTTTTCTAATGTAAAGAGTATGAAATTGCAATTTTTCAACATTACCGGTAATTACCTGTGGTTTAAAAAGATGACATAAAACTCTTTTCAAATAAGCAGCATCTAATAATGTTATTTACAAATATGCAGATTCCATAGAATGAAAAGTTGACCCATAGAAAACCCTCCAACCGAAACAAAAGTAAACTGAATAATATATTCCATTCTTACATGATCATGCAGATTGTGACTGCACTTAAGATAGATAACTCTGCTGGAACTAGACAAGGGTAAGAGTTACCCAATCACAACAGATACATTTTCAATGATGTGTATCATATTTGTAAAAAAATCATAAAAAAAATACAAAATATGATTAAGAAATGAATTAAAATAAGCTCACAAGTTGACAAGAGACTCAACTTTTTTTAAGCCTGACAGAAACTACAACTCTTATTTGATTCACCAATCACAGCTAGTTTTGTTGTTTATTTCTGAATACAATGTTCACTACACATTATCCCTCCTACCCCCCCCCCCCCCCAACTCCTGGGGGTCGAGCGTGCGTAATTGGTACCGTTATACCAGAATTAGTTGTATCAGGCCTAGCATCTGCGGTCCGTCGTAAAGAAAGACTGGAAATGTGTTCACTCAACAGTGTTCCGCACGTCCGTCTGTAAGGACATAGAGTATACATCCGTATATGGATGATCAGGGATAACCCTCAATGCCATTATCAAATGTATGGTGGAGAATAAAAGTATGGCTTTACAGCAAGATTTACATAGGATTATATTTACAATCTAAAACATATAAATAATCCCATTAAGTAAGATAATGTATTCTACATCATTATAGGCACACACAAGACGATGTTTTGCAAAATCATTCCACCTGGCGTAGTCTCATCCATACTGGAGAACTCACGGTACTAATTCAACTCTTATAGTAGACCGATGGAAACACCATGATATTAAGAATTCAATATCTTTAAATTTCTGAACGCTCATGCTCAAACCGATATTTCTCAGTATAGAACCATCTTTGATGAACGCCTCTGTTTTGAGATAACCATATGTCATGCGGAATTTTATTTATCTGCATGTATTTGAAACCTGTGTTTTTAATTCCGCACCTAAAGAATCAGGTGGTAATTTCAGTACTGAGTGTTCCAAAGTCTAGTCTGTAAAAGGACTGAAATTCCATAAATAAAACATTGTTTCTTTTTTCTCAATAACAAATAGGATACAATTTTACTTGTCATTATGAACCAAACCCATATATACTCTATTTTATCTTCAATCATTTCTAGATTGGTTCCCATTTGTCCATATAATTAATAGCGTGAGTCCTATATCCACTCTTATTTGCTTGACAGACCTATGTATTGTATTAGAAAGCATATATTAACAGTGTGCATAGTTCTGCTTGTCAAAGATTACATTAGTAAATATTAATTAAGATTGGATGCTCATGTATTGCCACATCATCAATGGTTGGTTTCAAGCAACATTTAAGTATTTGAGCTTCATTTCAGAAAATCAGAAAAGATATGAAAATAAATCTGTCTAATCAAGAGTTACTTTGTTTGCTATCACCATTTATCTCTCTTAAATTTAAGATTGAAATATATTATCATCCTTGTCATATTATGTAATAAATGAGTAAAAGGTCAATGTGACCATCTGTATGTGCATGTATTACTACAGAAAAGGAGATTTCAAATGAGAGAAATTACTTACAATTCCTCCAGAACACATATAATTTAAAACTAATGTAAGTTAGGCATATATTTCTGAATTTTCATGATCAAAAGTATATTTCTCAGCATAGACCCATCCTTGATGCAAGCATCTGTATGGAGAAAGCCATATGTCTTGAAGCAAATTTATTTTTATATATCTTTATATGTTTGAAACGTGTTTTCAATTCCGCACCTAAATAATCAGGTGGTAATTTCAGTAATTAGTGTTCCAAAGTCAAGTCTCTGAAAGGACTGAAATTCCATCAATAAAACATTGTCGCTATTCTTTTCAGTTACAAATAGGATAAGCCATCAAAAGATTCTGTTTGTTAAAATTTTAGATCTCAGTATCAGCCAATCATGGCCCTCCATACCCATATATATTCTATTTTATCTTCACCCATTTTTAGACTGGTTCCCATTGTTCCATATAATTAGTACCGTGAGTCCAGGAGCTACAGACTAATATAATATCCAACTGAAAATCTGTCTGAGGTAGACAAAAAGTGTTCATTTAGCTTGTTATCCAAAAATAGAATCAGAATGTTGCATTTGTTGTAAACTTAATTGTGCATATGTGGAACTATTGTAAAGCTGTTGTTCTCTATAGGACTCACGGTACTAATTCAGGTCCTATAGTAAACCTTTGGAAACACCATAATATTAAAAATTCAATTACTTTAAATTTCTGAATGTTCACGATCAAACTGATATTTCTCATTACAGACCCATTTCTTGATGGAGAAAGTCATATATCTTGAAGCATTTTTTTATCTTTATATCTTTGAAACACGTATTTTCAATTCCGCACCTAAAGAATCAGGTGGTAATTTCAGTAATGTTCGAAAGTCAAGTCTGTAAAAGGACTGAAATTCCATCAATAAAACATTGTCATTATTCTTTTCAGTTACAAATAGGATAAACTCTCAAAAGATTCTTTTTGTTAACATTTTGCTTCTCATTATCAGGCAATCATGGCCCTCCATATATTCTATTTTAACTTCACCCATTTCTAGACTGGTTCCCATTGTTCCATATAATTAGTACCATGAGCCCCGGAGCTACAGACTATGAGCTGAGGAGAATTGCAGAGGCAGTGTCTCAGCGCGAGCAGCATAAATCTCAGAACTGCAACACGTCCTCTGTTGATCAAGCAACTCCAAACGGCATTTCCTTTTCAGTGTGCCAAAAACAGTTCAGATCACAAATTGGTCTGGTCGGCTCATGCTGACAGAAACCAGACCAGCTAGTAATGTCATGGTCATCTTCGAACTCGAAGGACGAGCAACACAATAAATACACTAGAGAAAAAAAAGTCTCTTAACCTCTGAGTGGATTCGAACTCTATATTGCATTATCCAACCCTGAACGGCCTTGCCCACATTGGTACCAGTGCTTCCTTTTCAAAGAGAAGAAATGAAATACTGTTAAGGTGACCGCAGGTACTTCACAGAGTGTCTACTGCCTACAATTGGTCATCGATGCAAATCTCTGAAAGTTGTCAATGAACGAGTCCCAATATTTAATTATTTCTTTCTTGTGCCATACTCATTAATCGTGCCAGTTTTCACTGAATTCCATTAAAACGCCTCTCCAGTTATTTTGTTCGCGCAAGGTCGAGGTAATAAAAAAACCGACAAGTAGGGGAAATCATCAGAACGGTCAGTGTACATAAATGAATCTATTGGAGAAAAGAAACCAGTTATACAGGCCGAACACTCTTACTCGCCCTTGCTAATGTTTGTTTTGAAAGTCAATGACCCTATCCTGATAGGACAACTTCAGTTTTTCACAAAAACGAGGCTGAAGTAGAAAGTATATAAATGGTTACCGAAAGACCCATTTTGTCTTATTTAAATGTTTTAACACTGTTTTGTATTCCTTAATTTAGGATGCAAGAGAAATGTATGAGAACAAAATAAAAGAGAAATTTCTTTCAATAACTGAGGCGAGAGAAAAGTTTCAAATTCTTCTATTTTTTTTTTGTATACGTAAGTGTTTGAATTTAGAGTCTCTACATATACAACGAATCAATTAAGCACTAACAGGAATAGAAAGATATGAGTCAATCAAACACCAACAGGGATAGAAAGATATGAGTCAGTCAAACAACAACAGGAATAGAAAGATATGAGTCAACACCAACAGGAATAGAAAGATATGAGACAATCAAACACCAACAGGAATTGAACGATAAGAGTTTATACAGATTCCATCGAATTCAAGATAAGTGAAAAACTGAACGTGTCAAATGTTAGTTTAACTTTCATCTGCTGCATGTTTACTTGAATGTTTTCTCCCCATCTCAACATATCAGGAATATTGTGTTGATTTCGAATTATTAAATTTAATAAAATCATAAATGCCGATCCATCCATCCATCTTAAGGTGCATCTATCTAGATTTTCCGCATAGATTTATAAACATCATATATAGCATTTGTATGTTTGATAGGTCAATTTATCTTAGCACCCATCCACCCCAGACATACACACACACAAACAACCACACACGTACACGAGCACACATCAGTCGCGATACTGATGCAAAATCAAAAGGCATGATTTGTTTCATCCCAAAATTAGTTTCATCCGTGCATAGTCAGTATTAGACGCATAGGTCAGGTTAGTCAACTGTGTCTTAATACAGGAGAAACAAACATAGGTCAGGTTAGTCAACTGTGTCTTAATGCATGAGAAACAAACACAATATATAGTATTTATTGTTTTTGAGTGAGTTGATTGTGTTTCAACTCTTGACGGCTCAATATCGTAGTCAAGGTGTAAGACTCTCAAAAATTAACCCAATGATTCTTAAAGAAAATGTTTTATTTCCAGCTAATTTGCTGATCAAGGAAACGTCAAACTTCTTACTGCATGTAATGACCCTTACATAAAATTGACATCAATAATTTTAAACTCAGCCCAGGCAAGAAATCACGTGATGTACCATATTTTATCTCGATTCAATTAGAAAGTAAAGATATTCCACGCGTGATATGGTGGGAAAACTGCTAGCGTATGAAGTCAGATTCACACAGTGTGATAAATGTAATGCAACGTCTTTTTTTTCCCTCTACAAAATAGTTTTGGTTTACAAAAAAACACAAGTTCGTTTCATATGGAATCAATTAGGTGTAAACGATTGTGATGTGTAGACTTTTCAAAAGAGACGGCTTCTACAATTGTGGTATCGTTTGTCGGTATAAATAATGATCATGATTGTTATTTGTAATACCTCGGTGCGGACTCAAGGATGTAGAATGGACCCGATGCGCTCTCCTGAACGCCTTAAGAGGCAAGTAATAAAGCCAGGAGCTTCAAAGACTCGGTGGTTAGCGTGCCGTATTATATACAATACAGTTTCCAAAAGAACTGTCGTATATTCCATGCGATTATTATAAGTAATAGAACAAATAAATACAATAATTATATAATAATAAAAAAACATTAGTCTAAATATACTAGTAACAACAACTTACCGTATATACTCGCTTATATGTCTTGTTCAAACGCAAACAAAATAGACCCTGATCTGCTGTCGCATAATGCGCCGGCAGATCAGGTTCTATTTTTCTGCTCTACTGATTGCTCCTAACAAACTGCAAGGACCAAGATCATAATGTATAGCTGTGACAGATAGTTTCGATGTTAACTCCAAAAGAATTACTTCAGCAAAATGGCGGTATTATACAAAGCATAAAAACACATGGATATGTCGCAGTGACTTCAGTTTGAACATATAACAGCCCTACTGAAGGCAAGAGGATACTCCAGTAAGTTTATAAATTGAAAAGAAAAACAAACCTTGTCTTAGACTGACGAACGTTAATTTGTGTGCAAGTGTATGAGAGAGAGAGAGAGAGAGAGAGAGAGAGAGATGTGGGGGGAGTAAGGTCACACCTATATTACAAATACGAGGGGTATTTGAACAGTTCTGAATATTTTCTTATAATTCTTTTTTGTTTCTTTGAACCTATCAATGCATTTAAAGCCAATCGACAGACAAAATAACGCTCTTTACAATGATCTGCAACTGTACCTGCAGCTCGCCAAACACTTGCAGATCTATGCGTGTGACGTAACATAGGTAAATGACAGTGGTAAAAAAATGTCGGAAAAGAGAAACAATTCTGCTGCTGAACAAAGAGCATACTGTAAAATCCGGGCCTTCTTAAGACACTCTCTGACTGATATGAAAACCGACCTGGATAACGTTGGCGGATGGAGTCCTCTTTCATATCCAACAATTTTGAGGTGGCTTCATCGTTTCAAAGATGGTCGCTAATCCATGGAAGATGACCCACGCTCTGGAAGACCTTTGTCTGAGAATGATGAGCGTGGAGTGTATGCTATGAGGAATGAAACTGACTTGGAGGGATATTTCTGTTTTCACAGTCAATAATTCCTCAGTTGTTTTTAATATATTGAAGAATCATTTGAAACTCAGAAAGGTTTATGCAAGGTGTGTCGCGCATTTTGTTGTCGGCTGATCACAAACAGACTCAGATTGATATCGCCAAACAAGCTACTCGTCGTATATGAAAAGAGTGACCAGAGACGTTGGAATGAAAATGCCACAGATGATGAAACATTAGAGTCACTATTTTGAACCCGGCTCACGAAAAATAATCAATTTTGGATCGGAAAAAACGAGCAAAGACTACAAATCACTCCACGTAATCGAACTGTCAAGAGAGTTTGTATGCATTGTTTTTTCGATGCAAAAGGCCCGGTCGTTCAGGTACTTGTGCCTGGCTCTGCTTGTGTCATTTTACATTTTTTCGCCTCCAAAGTGTTGCAAAAAGTTGTGGAACACTATCGAACCAGTCGTTCGCGCACCGGTACCCGAGGTATCCATCTACTCTATGACAACGCACCGGCACATAAATCCTGCCGTCATGACAGACTTTCTTGGAGGAGCAAAGCATTAAGATTTTGCCACATCCTCCATACAGTTATGATGTAGCTCCAAGTGATTTTTTGGCTGAATCCCGTTATCAATCATTCGCTGAGGGTCATAAGATTTGAAACCAGCCATGCAGTAGTAATGCAGTTGTCCAGTATATGAATACCATACCAAAAAGTGAATACAAAATGGCACTTAATAACTGGATAATGAGAATGAGAAATTGTATAAAGGTGCACGAGGAGTACTTTTAGGGGATGCACTTACATACTGCTTACTAATAAAGAACTTTGTTATACAGCGCACTAATATTCAAAACTTTTTAAAATACTTCTCGTACAATGGGCTAGGATATTTATTTCAAAATAGATGCATTGAGCAAAATTAAATTTCTTTCTTAAAATTTTGTGTGAATTTCAAAAGCATTTATTTCTATGTCATAGGAAATGAATGCAGGGAATACATAACAACTACAAAGCAATGATTACATTTCTACACTGTTGTATATTATGCAATAATTCTCCAGATGAATGGAACGCTTTCTAGATATAGTAACGAGCATACAAATGCACGTGAAGTCTGGAGTAAATTATCTGTGAATGGTTCCACCATGTCAATCAGCACCACTAGGTACCTCCTTACCTAATTATAAACTTCTTGGAATCAGTAGATAGTACAAGTCTAAAGGTTGTCTCATAGTACCTTCTACATTTAAGAATCATATTGGCGAAAGACAGGACTTGCCATTTGATAGCCCGGGTGTTATCTGGTGCACAGGAGTCGGTTGGATATTCAAATTTTAAGACTGAATCTTTTATTTGCGCAAATCCTCCCGAAATATTATCGGTGGCACAATAACGATTTGCGAGACCGGCGGACTCACTTTCCTGGTACTTTATTGGCGAACCCAACTTCGAAATGTAGACACTCCTACCCGCTTTGCGAATAATGTGGTGCGTAGCCATCCAAAGGCTATTTGCAATTCGCATTAGAGTCAATATTTTTCCCCTCTGATCCGATCATGCAGAGATGTAGTGTCTGATTTTATGCTATCGATGGTTCTTAACACTCTCTACAAATGTAAGCTAATTCACTTTGCTCTTTTTCTCTCGCCATTCAAAGTGAGTCCTCTTCAGCTGGTGCAAAGCTAGGTTGGACGAGACACAGGAGGCGTAAGAATATTGAGTAGTATATTAGGTATTGTGGTTATCTCTCCTAACTAGGCAGGACGAACAGCAGCGCTACCGCTTGTTGCTTAATGAAAGTGATCGAATAGCGTTGCATAATACAGGTTAGTTTGTGGGAGCCATAAACTGACATGGTCAGACATTACGTACTTGAATGTTGAGTATATATAAGAACGTTTACATTTGATAATTCCAAATTATTGGATTTAATTCAAATTTTGAGGTTAACTTAATTTATTAACCAATTACTCTCTAAAATTGTACAGTTTGAGTACACTTGACAAATATTTTTGTATGCAAATTACAGTTGGCGAACCTTTGATTAAATCTTGGCATCCAAGCCATGAAACACCAAATAGTAATTGTATGGCATAGTTAGACAATTATAGTTGATGATATTAGTCTTTGCTTGTGCGGTATAGAAGATATGATGTCTGTTTAAGCATACCTATCAATGGATTGAAATAAGTTTTGATGATCCGTAGTGATTTATCACCACTTCGAATGCATGGATAATAAATCGTGATTAGCTAAGATTTCACCAACAAAACTTAAGCCTGGACTTAAACAGAAGTTTAGAATCCAGTGATCGGATTGGCTGTAATTTCAATATGACCTTATATCGACCAATCAAATGCCTGGAGTCTAGACTCAATTCTAAACCAATTGTTGGTGAAATTGGGGGCTGATGCAGTATCACGTGCATGCTAAAATCATCAATAGGTGAAAGAATCAAGCTCTCGTAGAGTTTCATTATAAAGCATGAAAGTTCAACTATGCTTGTCAGGCTATATATATATGTGTGTGTGCATGTGTGTATGTATGTGTGTACACATTACCTACATTAGGAGGGAAACCTCATGTTTACATATCAACATTAGGAGGACGTCTGACATTAAGATGCCCTGCAAATGCTTCCTCCTAATGGATGTTGAGTAACATGTGAACATATTTAAATGTTGGAATATTCGAGATTCTTGATATTTGATCCTAATAAGTTTTGGTCACACAGGCAGAACGATATGATAACAGGTAAAAAGGTGTGTAAAATGTTTTGGGCCTATGTTGTAAGACCTGTCTTAGGAGCATCTGAAGTAATACAACTTGTGACTCGAAACACTAGTTCATGATATCCCTAATAGCAAAAATTATGTAGTTATTGTTTTCTTAGATTTAAGCTAAGTGAATTATAAATGAGATCTAACACACTTATTTTATGCAGTCCCCTCTGCGTTGGTGTGCAAACGAGTTATATGATAAGGCATCACACTGTAGATGTGTGAACAAGTTAACTATTGAGATCTCTCAATGTTGGTGCTTAAACGAGTCACAAGATATGATCTCTCGGCGTTGATAGATACGCACCTCTTTCACACCCTTCTGACAACCTTTTTACTCTGTTGCGACAGGAAGTTATATTTGACACATAGACAGTACTGTGTTGATATGCCGTTAAACCCTACCAACCTACCTACCTACACATGAATATATACATTCATACATACATATAGATATACATCATACATACATGTATTGATACCATGGGATCAAGATGGCGGCCAGCAGGGCCAGTGATCTCGTAGCTTTGTCATCATATTTTCTTTTAATGGATTTTAAATATAATATATATGAATAGTTTGATAGACAAGCCCTTTTAGGCATCGGAGTTTCATCTCTACTTATTATTGACAGTAAAACTTGTGATCTAAGGGACATTTCCACGTTTGAATGCTTTGTTTACTTATCATGCACGAGCGATTGCGGCTGGAGATGGTACGACACAAATCCGGGCCAGATACCACTGTAAATGAAGAGTACAATATTTTCCTATACTCTTTCCCCTCCACTGTGGCGATGTACCCTAGTCCTGCCAATAAAAGGCAGTCTACATTCCCCTGCATCCATAATGGCTCCTCTGTCCCATCCAGAAGCAAAGCAGCCAGTTGTGACCTATGTGACAGATAGACTCGAATCAAATGCACTCATTATACAGCAAACGCTTTATACGGTAAATTTGTCATCGTCCACTCTGAATTTTCCTATTACTGTAATGAATATTCAACTTGCATCCTTTTCTCTGAAAAGAGGAAATAAAGATTGATGATGATGATGACTTATTATTTACCCAAATGTAAACCTAACCACCAAAGCAGAATGATTTCCTTTGCAAGTTTGAAGAAACGTTTGTGATAATTGTATCCAATTGTGAACTCCGAAATTTTGGTGACTTTAATATTTGTGTTTTGAATACAATGTCAGCAATATGTAAAACTTTTTCAATATCCCACAAATGTTCGGATTAAGTCAAATTATGAAGGACTTTACAAGAGATACTATATCAACTTCAAAATGATACGATTAGATGATATTTTATCTAATAGCCAAGAAAAGAGTTGTTAATCTTTGACACATCTATCGGCATTAATAATTATTTTCATTCATTGTGTTCAAGAAAAATTGTTAGAGGGCACATCAGGAAATACACCACATATTAATTGACAAAATCTCTTTAGCTTTGATGATGTTAATGCTGCAAGGATACAATTTAGAGATGTTTGACAACAGTTCTCGATGAGATTGTTAAAATTAAATAAGTTAGATTAAAACAAAGAATAGAACCATGGATAACTACTGAAATTTTGGAAAATATTAAATATAGGGATTAGTTACCGAACATCTGTAGGAAAGATAACGTAATACTGCGTTGCATACACATTTTTACCACGATGGGAGTCAGGTGCAGAGAAATGTTAGAAAGGCAAAATCTAATTATTTTTGTACCAAAATTGAAGAGAATAAAACAACACAAGGAAATTATGGAAACAGTTGAAGTCGCTAGGTTAAAGTTTTAAACCAAACGATGATGCTCATATTGTATTGACTTTTGATGGTAGTAACTGACATAGTCCATGTGGTATTGCTAATCATTTTAGTAACTTCTTCACTAATGTAACATCTACTGGCATGGAAAAATTACCACAATCTTCAAACACAATTACAGCATGATCAATATTTTTTAAAGACATGTTCATAATAATATACCCTTTTAAAGAATTATGTGGCCGTTTCAAGTTATTTTGAATATCTGATTTTGTTTTTACTTTTCGTTTCGAGCCAAATTAAATGCATTCTGTCTTACACAGATGTCATTACACAAAGAAAATATATAATTTCATTTAAATAATAATAATAATAATAATAATAATAATAATAATAACAATAATAATAATATTTTTGGTTTTCTTTTTGTATCTATTTTTACATTTTGCAAGCTACCATTGACCAAACAGCATATATTCATGGCATAAAATAAATCTTGTCAACGAATGAAAGCAACAATCAGACCAGTTGTGTGTTTCGGTTTTTAAACAGTCAGAGGGTAGAAATGGATGTACTGAAGCTAGTATGTAAGTAACATTTTTAATATAGTGGGACGTGCACATAATCTATTTAAATGTAAAAGAAATTATCGAGAGTTGAAACATCGTCTCTGCAAAAACATTTTTCCTTCATTGACAAGGTTGTGGACACTTTTTTCGTATTCAAAGGTAACTGAACTAATTATCTGAAATATATGTAATTTATACAATGATATGCTACTGCATACATGAAATTACATGTAATTTATACAATCATATGCTACTACATACATGAAATTACATGTAATTTATACAATCATATGGTACTACATACATGAAATTACATGTAATTTATACAATCATATGCTACTACATACATGAAATTACATGTAGTTTATACAATCATATGCTACTACATACATGAAATTACATGTAGTTTATACAATCATATGCTACTACATACATGAAATTACATGTAATTTATACAATCATATGCTACTACATACATGAAATTACATGTAATTTATACAATCATATGCTACTACATACATGAAATTACATGTAAGTTATACAATAAAATGCTACTACATACATGAAATTACATGTAATTTACACAATGATATGCTACTACATACATAAAATTACATGTAATTTATACAATCATATGCTACTACATACATGAAATTACATGTAATTTATACAATCATATGCTACTACATACATGAAATTACATGTAAGTTATACAATAAAATGCTACTACATACATGAAATTACATGTAATTTATACAATCATATGCTACTACATACATGAAATTACATGTAATTTATACAATCATATGCTACTACATACGTCGTGAGAATTTTACACAGGCTGTAAACGATACCTAAGTACAGTCTAGTCTGCCTTAAAGGTCACCTCCATTAACCAAGTATCTTTAGTCAACAGTCACATTTTAAAGGACTTTACATCTAACATAAAGAAATAGAGAACATCTATAAGGCAACTAACTGTTTTCAGAGGCTACCTGGTTCACTTTCCAGATATGGCTCCTTAATGCATGTTTGAACGTATGAATGTATTACGACATAATACACAAGCAAAAACGGTAGAGGAACCAAATAACTTATTTTATACAGTAGACAGATCAAAGTTAAACTAGCGGATAAAAACCATACCAATTTGTGCCTGGTTTATGTCGGTTTATTATATAACACGAGCCCAAATAACATGTATTGTGGAAATATCTACCTTTAGCTTAAAATAAATGCTATCAAATTTATTGGTGCAAGTCCATCATGTAAACACCAATGTATGGTTTCGATATCTTACTCGTCAATTTAGTTTTGGAATTTAATGTGGTTGAGAAAATCATTCATGCATTGGACTAAATTCTGCTTACACTTTATATACTCTCATGAATCAAACTCAAGAGTATTAAATTTAGTACAAAAATGTCGTCTTTAAGCTTCTTTTTAATAATGACTTCAAACAAAATGTTTCTCCATTTTTGTTACCAGGCAATAGAGAATAGTACGTAACATTGGATGAAAGTCTCCTGGAAAACGTATTAGCTTTAAGCATTGCAATCTAATACTACAGGTAAATTTTACAGAAGAAATTAACTTATTTCCACCTTTATAAAAGGGGAATATTGTTATATAGTATCTGTCACTACGTCTGTGTGTACGGCCTTAGTAGATTTTATCGTGATAACATAAAATCTATTAAGTTTAGAACCATGAAACTGTACAGATTTTCTCGTGGTTATAAATATACGGCCTTGTAGGATTTTCAAGTCATTACAGCCTAGTCATCCTAATCAACATCAAAATTAACAGCCTAGTAAAATGCCTTAGTAAAAAAAACAACTGCTTATTATATGTCAACGACTTTTTGATCTGCTATATATTAAAAAATAGTATGCATATTATTTGGACGTCAACTACAGGGTTCAGAAATGGACAGAAGAAAACGTGTTTTAATTTTTAAATAAAATACTGTTTGTATGCACTTTTGCCGATTACATAGAATTCATGATGACCCAATGTTCTGTCTTGACGGTTGTCTTATTTCTGTTGTAGAGAAAATCACATTTTTAAGGCTAATTTTCGACCGTAAACAAGCTTTTCTTCCACACAGTTGATACCTCGGGGACAAATATAAAAATGCTCGGGATTTAAAAAGAGTCGTGGCAAAGATAGATTGCGGTCTTGTTCCGGTTATACGGGTCATTAGTAAGATCTACACTTCATTATGACTTGATTGGTGTATGCATCAGCTTGTAACTATTAGCTGCCGATGCTTGATCCGATACACAATCATGGACTTGTAAGTAGCAAACATTATAGAAAAGTTGGATGAGAGAGCCAGGTGCTCTCTGAGATGTACCACCACGGGAATCAACTATCTCAGATTTTGGTATCTTAACCAGGGAAGAAAAGAACATTCATGAAAGTCTAGCAGAAAAAGAAAAAAATATATATTGATGTTGAATAGATAGTGTGCAAGTGATATACAGTTTTAAGGGTGCAACTTTGTAGACATTTCTGGTTGATAGTGTTGTATATTTTCAATATCCCGGGAGAAAATGTAAAAATGTATATGATACATTTTTATAGACTATTATTATTCTTTTCGCAGGAGAAATATGGAATATTAAAGTCATAGTTCTCAACTTTGAGATCTTTTTTTTTTTTTTTTTAAATCCCTTTTTTTACATCTGGTCATGCAGGTGAAGGATACATTTGGTTGCTGTTTGTTGTTTTTCTCATGGCTGTTGATGTCACTGCTAGATATTTCAAAGTCTTGTTTCATTAAATGAAGCGGTAATTTATCCAGCTGGAAATATAGGCAGTCTCAGTCTAAAGGAAACATTTCTATCTCGTGATCTGGATTGTGTGAGTTCGAATCCATGACAAAGTTGTACCTCAGTACAGCAGTACAAAGTTAGATATGGCCCCAGGCGTAGAAATACTGTTTTTTCTCTTCTTTGTCACTGTACCTTTGAAAACCCTTTTGTTATAAGGGCTGTATATCTAGAATTCTCTCTCCTCTTGTACAGAGTGTTTGTACTTTTCATACTTTTAATTCCCTGTTATTCACCCTTCTCCTTTCATACACACAAAAAATAGTCCACGCATTTGAAAGGAGAACTAGAAAGACTGATGCGGCTTGAACCAATGAAAACCAAATTTAGCCGACATGATTATATTATATGCAGCCTAAAGTTAAAACTCTGCATCACGTTGACAGTTTATGTAAGTATTTGTTGCCTACTCTGAAAATTTAATTCGACAGATGATTGTTTTGGGGATATTGCTGTCCATAATTTATTGCTGGGAATACTTAATTTTTAAGTTTTAACTGGATAATTAAATATCAATGTGCGAGTATAATCGCACTTATGGATGTCTTACGCGCCTGGGACATACAAAAATTTCACCAGTTCGTGATAATTCATTCACAGTACTATACATACATTTTTTGAATTTAAAATCAATTATTCAAAATGATAAATCCCACTTATCACATGCACAAACTTTGCATATTCTACATGTGCTAAACTTTATACAAGTATGTATTAAATTTGTATTTCGTTCACATGCATTTTCCATGGGTATGCAATTTAGATACTTGTAGATACAATGCTGTTTTTTTTTTTTTTTTTGGGGGGGGGAGGGGGCACAACATATAGTTATTATTAGGAGACTGGATATGTGATTAAAAAAACATGACATCGATAACATCATTATTATTGATGATGATAATGATGATGATGATGGTGGTGGTGGTGGTGATGATAGTAATTATGACGATAATGATGATGATAATGATGAGGAAAAAAAACAATGTTGCTGTTGATAAAGGTATGAATTATTATAACTAATGCTGTTTATGTTGTATTAACGTCATCATAACGGCACTACCATCGCAACATACTAGTATCAGTCATCAAGAAAAAAAAATTCAACACAAATTTACCGTATATTTTGGCCATTCAATTCTGCGTTTACGTACAGTCATTATACCCATAAACTTCTGTATACATACAAGTAGAAAATAATTGGATACTCATCAAAATTCTATTTTCCAATCTTTTTAGAAGCTACCCTCTCCTTTGTCTCAAAAGAAAGATAAAACACACACACACAAACAGACACACACGCAAAGATAGGGACCTAAATGGGGAATAAAAAGAAGAACAAACTATTGCTATAAATTTGATCATGCTTTTATCTATTAGCCGACATGTTGAGGTGGAAGGTACTTTTTCATCTTACAAATCCTGTGATTTTGAACCCGCACGTCTGTACGTCCGTTCGTCCTTACACTTGATAACAATGTTTACGGACTTTGTAGTATTAAACTAAATTATATCTGGGGCTTAACATACACACTTATCGTCCAAAAGTAAACTCTTTAAAAATTTGAAAATATTTACTATATAATTTCATACTTATTTTTTTTTTATGAAATAAATGAAGTCAGTAAAATTTGTATTTATCAGTTGGTGACAAATGGTACAAATTTGCCAACCCTACACTGAGCGACTTTGGCCAAGGTCTGTTCAATTGTTGCAATAAATATATTTATCGTACGCCGAGTGAAAATTTCACCTCGGAGCCGAGTTACATTTGTTTCTACAATGTCAAGCAAAATTTGGCTTGTGCCAAAGTTGGTTTTTACTTTTTTCTTTGTTACAAAGTTTTTACAATTATGTCAGCCCTACAATGACTTGACCATGGCTCACGTTACATAGGTAGTCCTATATTGAAGACAAGGAGTGAAACCTTTACTTATGAACTGTTTTTGAGACAACCTTAATTGTGCTACATTTTCAATCTAACGAATTTGGCTTGTATGAAATTAAGATTCTTTTGTAACGTTGCAACATTTTTCTGTATGGGTTTGTTGAAAACAGCAAAATTAAACGGTATGAAGAAACACACAACAGTTCTACATTTTCTTTCAAGTTTGGACTACGACTAATTTGGACTAAGGCAAGTCATTTTGACATACAAGAGAGAGAGAGAGAGAGAGAGAGAGAGAGAGAGAGAGAGAGAGAGAGATTTTCATTACGGCACATTTTATTTACAATGACTTGCCATGAAATGTTTATTACTGGTGTCTCAGTGTAAGTGTGACGAAGTTGTCAGTGAAGCTTTGGTGCGAAGTTGTCAGTGAAGTTCTGGTGCGAAGAATAGGCCCAATGCACTTTCCTGTATATCGTAAGAACACTAATGGTGGCAGGAGAAGCGATGGTTCAGCGATCAGGATGTTGCACTCGCGAGCGAAAGTGTGCTGGTTCAAATCCTACCATAGGGTCATCAAGGGTCGCCTGTCGTGGTTTGTCAGTGGGCAAGCCACTTGACTCCAATTGCCCGGCACTAAATATCAAACATGCGCGAGGGTGTGCCGTAACAAACAGGACAAACAAAGCCCGGTATAATAAAAAATAAAATGCATCAACTGAAATCCAATATGGATCATACCGAAAATGATCTATACTGTATATGGCACGACATACTCATTTTAATTTATCTAGAGCTATAACATATAAATAAAATAGTATTTGTACAAAGTTTAAGAAGTATAATTAGTAAATGGTACGGCTAGTACGGTTCCAGTGAACCTGTGTCACTGATTAAATTCCGTGACGGTGTTATCAGTAGTAAATCTATATTTAAATCAACGGCATGATGACGGATTGCGATTCCGGATTTATTATTAAGTGAACCTTACGACGCAACATGGCTCAATACGCAAAAGGTAATGTCTGATTTTTGTACATATTAACTTATATGCACAATTTTTTTAAGAAGTGTATACTCTGTTTGATTATATCAGTGTCATTCTATTTATGTGTCATTCATCTAATTTTTGATCTCCATAGCATCCACATTATATATTGTTTCCCTTGATGATACTGATCAAACAGGTCAATGGTACAAAATTCAGCACTTTTTCACACACAGAGTAGACACTCATCTCTAGGCTATAATAAATTAGAAAATTCAGAAACCGTAGATGCTGCAGAATGTATTAAATGTGTAAATCAGAAAAAGCTTTGTTGATTGTGCTGAAAATTAACATTAAAATATGTGTATCTTGGAAAGTCTTGGCTGCTTGGTTTTTAACGCACTTTGAGCACATTATTGGCTGAATCAGGCCTAGAAAATTGGAGCTAAGTGCCTTTCAAAGTAGACATCGAAGCAGCCGACTAGGGCTGGCCTTGTCGGTATCGAGCCCACGACCCTTGAATTGCGAGTCCGACGGTCTACCAACCGAGCTACGGCGGCTCTCAAGAATGTCTAGTAAGGGAATTTATAGAGAACATTTTGGGTCATGGATGAACAGATGCATTGGTTGTAAAAAAAAATTTAAAAGTTGACAGCCACTACTATAAAAATCTAATATTACTATTAGTATGTATTGAATTAGATGAACTCTATATATTCTATAGAATCACATGGTAGGTGAGATATAAATTAATTTGATCTTAATTTATTATTTATATTTAAAGCAATTAGCTGATAAATTTGGTATTATTAGATATAGAAAAAGAGAATAGAATATTTATGAGAGTTAATGACGTTTTTTATGATAACAATTAAAATATTTGAATATTCACTGAAAACAAAGTAACCTATAATAGCAAGGGTCTGTATTTTTGTGTTACTTAAATCAATGGACAAATGATATATTCAGTAGGACAAGTGATTTCACAAAAAGTCACTTGTTTGGGACTAGTGGATAATTTTTTAAAAAAATTGTTCAGCCCTGTTATGAAAACTACAGCTAGTGCCCATGTAAGTATTGAAGTAAAATGTTGATACTTCCTGTCTGACTGAGTCATTATTTAGGCAGGAAGCTGTACATTTGGATATCATTTGACCCTTTCCTAGAGCCAATATGACCACGCCTATTCATTTACATAATTAGGTTATATACAATCTTTTCCTTTTATATTATCATTGCAACGTATATATATATATATATATATATATATATATATATATATATATATATATATATATATATATATATATATAAGCTTTAAATATGTACTGCAAATATCATGACAAAAGTTGGAAAATTGTCAATGATATCACCATCTGATTTATATACATGTCTTATGAGAGATCTAATTTAAAGGTTTGATTAATTAAGAACGTGCGTACGAAATCTTTTAATAGTTGCAGCCTTAATTATTGTCAAAGACTTTGTTAAAAGCACATAATTGATAAACAAAATCGTAACCGAAGCCATTTTGGAAAGTGCTTGATATTTAGCAAGAAAAATAAAATGTTATCTTTAATTCTATATACATCACCAATATACCTTTGCTCTCTTACAGAAATTGGACTTCTTTGGGCTTTTTGTGTATCTTGGGTGTTGATTAATGCAGCAGGTGAGATAGATAGATAGCTAGCTAGATAGATAGATATATATAGAGAAAGAGGGAGATAGATAGATAGATAGATAGATAGATAGATAGATAGATAGATAGATAGAGAGATAGATAGAGAGAAAGAAGGAGAGAGATAGATATATAGATAGATATATAGATAGATAGATAGTAACTAAAATGTGCACAAAAACTAAAGTAACCAGTTGATAGTACTAGAAATCAGAGGATTTTGTTTCCGACACTTAGTCACTTTACAAACGAATGTTGTTGTGGGGTGTTTCCTACGTTGTAAACTTAAGATTAAAGCGAGTGATTGAACCTCTTGATAAATACTATTATCAGATGTCGACATAACAGGTTCGTTTGATTCATTTGTTTGTTGATGTCTACACCACCACTACCAACCCACCCACCCACCCACCAAAGACCCTCACACCCCAAGGGTCTCGTTTATGACTTACATTATTGGGTTGTAAACCCCGATGCAACATAAATGGGAATTGAATTTAGTTCCTATATTTCTAATGTGCAACTTATATTACCGCATTACTATATTTCTGATTTTTTTCAACAGATGAGCGTGGAAGGAGTATATTCCTAAGCCAGGTAGTAAATATTTGTTATTTAAAATTAGCTTTAATTTGCAAACTTTCGCAAGAAGGCTATATCTTTTATGTCCATCCCACAGACCAAGAATTGTATAGACCTTGTGACATTGATCTCAAGGTTAAAGATGTAAACAAGTCCCAAGTGATTTCTTATCTACACTGTACTTCATAGTATGATATCCAAAGTATAAATAGAACGTATAGGGGAGTTAATTCTATATAGGCAATTATACAACCTTAACAAGCATTAGCTATCCCAAAAATTTTGAGGCTTCGATATCTTCTATTCATTATTTTGGAATAAAAACTTCTAAAAAATATTATTTTAAAACAAAAAAGTAGCAGGGGGCAAGAGAAGTAGGTCAGGTTATGTATTTGAAGTAGGAATATTCTTTTCATATTTCAGTTAGTACATGATAACTTTAAGATGGGATTTTTTTTCTTGTCATTGTTGAGCGTAATTCGATTTCTAGGGCCGGGGAAATCCATGTATCGTTAAATATCAGTGCACGGATTGGATTACCTTTCCAAAATAACATTTTGCAAAGTTAATGTAGCCTAACGCTAGTAACGTTACATGAGTTTTTGGTATGACGCAACTAATGTAATTCGGTTTCCTGGTTTTTCTGTCAAAATATGGATGGAAGCAGGGCTAACACAAGAGTATTTGGCACCCTAGGTGAACATTCAGCCTTGCGCCCCCCCCCAATTTACTTTCGAAAATGAATAGTGTACATTTATTCTTTCCTTGTGTTTTTCTCTTTCTATTTTTAGATTCTTATTATCTTCTATTTTACGCTATTCCTCTTTCTTTTTTTAATCATTCAGTTTTTTGCCGCCTCCCAAATGTTGCCGACATGGGCAACCGTCTAGTTTGCATAGTGGTTAAACCGGCCCTGGATGCCAGAAATATTACTTTTGGGTTTTTTTCCCTTTTATTTTTAACATACCACAAAGCCTAAGTGTTTTCAATTTTCTCAGGCACTTGCAAATGTTTAAACTAGTGTTATATATATATATATATATATATATATATATATATATATATATATATATATATATATATATATATATATATATATATATATATATATTGGCACCTGGTAGGCTATTAAACTGACGAATGTGGATTTTTTCAAGGTGAGCTGTAAAATGGTATTTACAGCATCATGCTTGTTTTTCTCTTTGCTATTTATGTGTCCGGGAATAATCGGTAAACTGAGGTAAAGAAATAATTTTAAAGCATTGTTTTCCTATAACTTATATGATTATATAAAGTAAATTAAAATAGTTTCGCGGGATTTGTAATTGGACAGGTTAGTGTTGTCAATTGGACAGGTTAGTGTTGTCAAAAGTTGTCTCCTTTACACGTTTATTGGGAGTTAAATGCCTAACAACTATTAGTTTTTCTAAAATGCTTTCCGTCTTTTGGTCGAACTAATTGAATGCCGGATTAAAACCCATTGATATATGTGGTAATATCCAGGGTGTTAGTGAAGAAGGTTTGTGGAGAATTTGTATACTTTTTATAAGTTAAGTTTTAGCACGTGCTTTCAGAATGGCAGCAAGTAGATGATACAAGGAAAGTCTGGATCACCTTACTACTAAACATAGTACCTTATTTTCGTTGCTTGTATAGAGATACGAGAACATTTCTGGCACATTTATAAATGAAAACTAGTATGATCTTTTCGCTCACACGTGGGTACGAGAATATTTCTGGCACGCGTTACTACTAAAAATATTATTGTCTTTTTGGCTTGCATAGGTTACGAGAATATTTCTGGCACACTTGTTAATTAATAATCGAACGATCGTTTTTGCTCTTAATAGAGTATGAGAATAATACGGTCTTTTTTTTCTTATAGGGTACAGTAATATTTCTGCCACACTTGAAATTTAAAATAGTACCATCTTTTCTAATTTATTTTCTTGTACCATTATTACCATCTTGTATAGTGGTACGCGAACATTTCTGACACACATCTACGATTTAAAATAATACGGAGCTTTTTGCCGAGCGGGTTATACTCAAGTGTAGCCCCTACTATTGTACTATTGAAATCTTAATACTGCAATAAATGGAGATAAAAATAAATTGCTACAATTGGGGTCCTAAACAATCACTGAAGGAATAACAAATACCAATGTTGTAGGTCCTGCTCAATTGGGAAGCAGATTGATTGAAGAAGAATCGAAAGCGTATTTCTACGCGTTGGAATAATTTGATGATTACACATTTAAATGTTTATGCGATAGAACCATGACACGCAGCTGTTTCTACGGGTATGTTCAAAAATATACACACAATATGAACAGGAAAGTGCAGGATACATTCAAACTGTGATGTTTTTGTATATACTTTCTTTCTCCACTTTGGTGTCGTGATCAGTTCAAATTCGCATGTTGTACATACTTTAACTACTTTATGTTATAATGCAATGTTTCTTCTCACATCTGTCACGTTGTAGAAACTCATTATCTTTCAACAATTCAAAGTTTTCATGTTGCTTTATACTGCTATATATGTATTGTTCTTATGACATTTATTTGAACGGGGGAAAAATGTTTTCTGCTGGTTCCCAACCATTCATCATTCCTTTAAATCAATCAGATCGTAGACTATGACACAAATATTTCCTGGATCTGGCTCTTTTGTTTGATTTCTAATTGCATCCTGCATTTTCCTCTTCATATGTTGTGTGTTTTTGTTGTTTTTGCATGCCCGTGGACATATCTATATGTAATGGTTCTACAACGCAAGCACATAGATGTGTACTCATCAAAGTCTTCCAACGCGTGCGTAGAAATACGCTTTTGACCTTCCCCAATTAAGTTGCTTCCTAAATGAGCAGTCTCCATAACATTGGTATATGTTCTTCCTTCTTTACATTTCGTTTGGTGATTTTTCAGTACCATCATCATATCTCCATTAATTTTGAAGCAAGACTTAAATAGCACGAAAGTAGCGGCTTTATTATGAAAAGATTTTTAACATTGTCACCACTTCACTACTTATTAGGAAAGGATTTTGGTCGTCCAGCAAGATGTCTTTGCGGCCTCCCTTGCGGAGGTGTCACTCCTTGCGATGTTTGTTGGTTACATCGCTGGGGTGCGAGAGGGGTACCGGGTTCGAACTACAAAGGAGGCTGCAAGCACAAGCAACACTTCATATGAGAAGAGACGTAGCAACTTTTATTAAATTAAAACATTCCAAATAAAAACTACATAAGAAGATATATATTCTAAATACAAGAATACACGTATAATTGATATATTGATTCTAAGCTTGCCGACTTCATACATTTATTTGATTTCTATATTTTTGAATTCCGATGTAAATTACTAAATATTGAATAAACCAAAGATGGCCAAAATAACTTAAAATACAGTAAAACTTAATATTTCGAACTATGACCAAAATAAATATATTGTATCATGTTTTTGCAACCCAAAGATATTTTATTTCTAAATTAATTATCAAACGCATGAAGTTGGCAGCAAATCGTTTTTCCAAAAATTCAACATTATAATTTCAATAAAAATGCACACAATTACAATTTATATAAATTCCTACTAAAAATCTACACAATTATAATGTATATAAATTACTAATAGAAAATCTTAACAATCCAAAAAGAATATAAATTGCAATTAAATATTAAGAATAAAAACACATAAGGTTCCTAGAGAGAAGGGAAAAATACCTTCCAGCACCTAAAAAATATCTTACAAAAAGTCTTTTAAAATATGATCAAACAATTTTCTCTTACCTGCAAGCACAAGCAACACTTCATATGAGAAGAGACGTAGCAACTATTTTCTCAAGGCGCGCAGTGCCTTATATCCAATTCTTGGTCAAGGAGTGCACACCTCTTTCTATATAAGGTTATGAGTTCAGGGCTCGGGGTCTCGGACCACGAGATTTCCACGAGACTCTCATACAACGCATTCCCCTTTCCAAAAATGGCTACAGGTTAGCTGAACTACGCCCCTCATAGGAAGATTGCTGAGCCGGTCAGGTGAAGGTGTTAAATTACGTAGACGTGAAAGAATTTTTGCTACCATCAGCATTTTGCCTTTACAATATCCCACCTGTGTATTGTCAGAAAAATCTCACTCCAACCGTAAAATATCAATGCTGTACACTTTTGTACTATAATGTTTTAGAGAACTCAAGAGCTAAAAATTCTGTTTTATTAGGAATTATAAACATTTGAATTATAAAAGAAAACTTGCTCTTTATATAAATTCCTTAAAAATTCATCGATTAAAGAATTATAAAATTTGAATTATAAAAATTTGAGTTATAAAGATTCCTTGAAAATTCTATCGTAACAGCTTCACTAGAGTAGATAATTAGTTCGATACGCCATTGTTCTAATAACCTCTTTTCTAAACGCCTGCCCATAAAAATGATAACTACTACTTTAAAGTTCACAAGTGTACCAGAAATATTATTGTACCCCTATACAAACGGAAAAGATCGTACTATTTTTAATTTACAAGTGTGCTAAAAATATTTTCGTACCCCCCTATGTGACCATAAGACAGTATTAATTTTAGTAGAAAGGTGTGCCAGAAATATTTTGAACTCCTGTACGAGCGAAAAAGATCGTACTATATTTAATTTATTTTTTAAATATTTGTAATAGATTTGTGTGCCAGGAATACCTTGTACATCTATATGAGCCAAAAAGACCTTACTCTTTCAGTAGTAAGGGTGTTGCAGGGCTATGTTGTACCAATTTATGAGGCCAAAAAAAAAGTATTATTTTAGTAGTAAGTATGAGACAAACAGACCGTACTATTTTAGTAGTAAGGGTGTAGCAGGGATATGTTGTACCGCTATATGAGACAAAAAGACAGTACTATTCTAGTAGTAAGAGTGTGAAAGAATTGACATTTACTATATACTGCAGCATTTTGTAATAGGACCTTGATTTAAAAAAAAAACAAAAAAAAACAACAAAAAAAAAAACATACAAACACTGTTTTGATGGAGAACAATGACACAAATCCTCGTGTATGCATTTTCAATTGTGAATGTGACATTTTATAAACATTTACAACAAGGTACAAGCTATTCAATACAAAGTATAAGAATGCGGGAGCAGATTGGGATCAGCATTGCATCACGAGGCTATTGAAATGTCTTACAAAATCAACCTGGGCTCGTTCTCTAGATTTCATTCATTTTATATTTCAAGTGCTACCATCCTGACAACACGTACTCTAATGAATGGGAAAAATCGACAAGAACCCATTGTATCAATGGGTGGATATACCTAAGCATTCACCTGGTGACGGTAAATGTTCTGGATTTTTTTTTTTAATCATCCTAAGGCATTGCTCATGATCTCCGGGATAATGTTAAAAAGAGGCATTGACACCAATAAATATTGCATTGCGACCTAATCCACAGTTGTTTCTGGCGGAAACACGCCAGAGCCGACAAATTCCGAGTGATCAGTGACAAGAATCTTTTTTACCAAACGGCGTGTTACATATAATAACAATCCGTCCCTGTAATACCGCAAAATGTGCAATTATTTTCATCCGAAGTGTGGGATTCTCTAAATCCTGTTTTGCAAGCGGTGCGGGGGTAAATTATCATGTTTGCTAATGATCGTATAAGCCATATTCCAGGAAAGACGAAAAAGATTCGCGATGACAGTTATCGCCAAATTCCCATCTGCAGATCCCTTGGATTTCATTGTATTAAGAATCAAGATACATATGACGCTTTAAAATTTGCTAATGCAACGTTGATGGACATCACATAGGCAAGTAAATATGTAAGCCGACACATAAACCTTATTGCCGTGTACAAAAAATATACATGCAACAATTTGATTCCGTACGGCACCTTAGCCAACCGAAACTGCTATAAGAAAAACCCTGTGTGCTCCACTTACACGGACATTGGACAATAATTTATTTCTGCACCCGTATGTCAGTGTGTCACTTTGACCAATCAGGTTTCCTTTCGTATATCCACTTCGGATACATTTTTTGTATCAAAACGGCTGAAATGCCTTCCGAAATGAATATACTCCGCGCCTTGATGCTGCTGCTGTTCCGAAAGTAGACGCATTGAATGACTTTTGCACTTAGAAATATGATGTACTCAAGGTGATGTTTCTTCCAGTTGACTTTATGTATGACAAGAATCCCCTTGTTAGAGATTAGCAGAGGCGTACTAAGGGTAAATGGCGCCCGGGGCGACGATGATGGCCCAAAGGGCCAGAATACGAGGCCCGAATTTGTATCAACTGTTTTGGCGCCCCAAAACCTCTGGCGCCGGGGGCAATCGCCCCGTCCATCCCACCCCCCTCCGTTAGCATACTACTGGGGATTAGGTCAAAGTTCCAAAAACTGTTCACATCTAGCAACCTCTCTAATTGTAAACCAAGGTTTGAAGTCTTCTATTCAAAAGGTGGAGGAAAGACTTGTATCTCAATATGTACAAGTACACTGTTAAATATTATCATATTTAAGGGCCTGAGCTCTGTAACTACGCCAGATAAGCACACCTTGCGCGCACTGTCGCACACACGTGGGTTTGGTTAGTAACTGTTATTGCATGTATCTTTATGACCTGTTTTACTCGTTATGCATTGATTATCTAGCTAGCTACCTAGCTAACAAACTCTTTTATGATAGGTTCTTAGTATGTTATCAAAGGCAATCAAATTATGGAGTAAAAAGAAAAATCAACATCATAAAGATACGTTCATAAATCATTTATATATATTTTCTGCATATCTATTGAGAACAGTGGCGGTTCAGTTGTTAGTGTGCCGTAAACGTGACCACAAGAATACGGGCTCAAATCCAATCATCGCATTACCATCGGTTGAGGTGGTGTGTCCTTGGACAAGGCACTTTATTTGACTTGGCACGATATAACTTTCATACGTTGCTGTTCTGTACAAACAAACAAACACACAAATAAAAATAAAAAAATAAAAAAATGCAAAGCATATATGTCTATCTATATATGTACGTTCTTCTATTTATTTGTCTTCTTCTTCAGTCTAATATATTATGCTACTTAGTTGTGGCAGCCCAAGTCTTTTTTTTTTTTTATCAGGCAGCAAAATGTGTGAAATTGTTGGCAGAAACAAATCACATGAAAAAAGAAAATTTCTTGGGAAAAAAAGCCAAAAAGATCATATTTAACGGTCTTATGATGGAGAAGTTTATAGACACTGCACTTGAATTCTAAAGGAAAAAATCGGTATGGTCCTCAAACTTGGCAGACAAGGGTAATAGCTCAAAATTAGCCTTACTCAAAGAGAGTGACAAGACTCACTGGTTTTATATGGTACACACGGTATATGGCACGTCATATTAGGAAACTATTTTCTAGTACATGTAATAATAACTAAGAAACTGATTTCCATATATCATAAACTATCTAATAAATATAAGGGACGAGTTCGCAGATATATATATATATATATATATATATATATATATATATATATATATATATATATACATATATATATATATATATATATATACACACACACACACACACACACACACACACTTTATTTGTACACTCATCAAAGCATTTTTTTAAAATTCCCAGCATACGTGCCATATTTTCTGAAACGTTTGGAGTGCAAAAGGTAGTAACGGTAATTTTTTAAATAACTGTTGATAAATTAGCAATCTGGAATTTGCACCGATTTTTAAGGGGTATCCCCATGTTACTAACAATATTAACAAATCTCGTGCACCTGCTACAATATAATTGTGCTGGCTATAGAGAAGCAATATAGATATTGGTTTTCCTTTGATTATCTATTCTTCGTGAAGACTGTCATGAGTATGATATTTAAGTCGCCATTTGAAGATGCTTAAGTTTCATTTACTGACATTTAAGTCGCCATTTGCTGATGTTTAAGTCTCATTTACTGACATTTAAGTCGCCATTTGCCGATGTTTAAGTCTCATTTACTGACATTTAAGTCGCCATTTGCTGATGTTTAAGTCTCATTTACTGACGTTTACGTCGACATTTACTAACGTTTACGCAAGCTCAACAGACATTTTCCGGTAACGGCGATCCTCAACGGGTGTTGTTACGTGTGGGTTGCCTGTCTTGAACGATCAGGGATGGAAATCATAAAACTTCTCATCTTGTGTTAGAGCTTGTGTTTTTGCATCAGCCAATCACAAATGACTTTACTTTTATAACATTAGATTTGAATGGCTGCGAGTGAAAATTCAATATCAAACTTAAGCTCAAAGTTTTCTTATCCCCAGACTAGATGTACTGCTACTGCTTGATGTACTGCCACTTTTCTTACGACGAGGCAAGAGTCGAGAAACTGTTACCTGGATGCAACCATAAGTTCTTGCCATATCTGTTTTTGACATCCATGCCATATTCATACAAATTGCAAGCTGATGCTAAAAGTTTCAAAGTTCTGGAATTGTATCGGATCCAACTTTGGAATACATTTTGATGCTTTCATGTATTTATTATAGGCGAAGTACAAGTCTGACTCGTACTGATAAGATTTGCACGTGTTTTTTGCAGAAAAAATGAAAATTAATTTTGCGATGGAATACGAATTGTGTGAGCATTATCTTAATTTTGGGAAGGTGTTCTTTGATATTGTGGAAAATGATAGTGTTTATAAAAGAAATAAGCTTGGGTTTTCAGTGATTATTGCAGTATGAAAAGTGGATACGTTTTACTTTTGTACTCCCTGTCAATTTGACTTGACTTTGATTTTTAAGGAAAAATTTTTAAATGGATTATAGCATATATGAAAAAATGAGAATATGAAATTGCCATTTTTATAGAATATGTAAATTTGACAAAATATGTTCTGCAATTTCCTAAAGTTCCTCATTTATAATTCATATTAAAAAATATTACTTGTAAGAAATAATAGTGCAATGGCTGCTGTGTTTTTTCACAGTTAACTTTGGTTTTAATTTCTACTTCTAGGGATCTAACTCAGGGATCAGTAGTGTGTCCACTATTATCAACACTGGGTCCAGCAGTGGGTCCAGTTTTATTAATATTCAGTCCAGTGCTGGGTCAAGTAATATCAACACTGGGTCCAACAGTGGGTCCATTTCTGTGACCATTCAGTCCAGTGTTGTGTCCAATAATAATAACAACAATGGAAGCAGTCTTGATGGTCATTTTCAAGGCTGTGAAAGTTACACGGAATACAAGGGTAAGTTACAGCACTTGTAGACAGACAAACTCACAGTCATACAGAGTGATACGTAACATATAAATACAACCTTATCCAGACAGACTGATTGACAGTCAGACAGATAGAAAGAGAAGAGAGAGAGATAGAGAGGGAGGGATAAATATACAGTATATAGTTACTCACGACCAGATACATAATCGTATGAATTCTCAGACTCCAACAAGAATGATATATATCTATCTATCTTTCTCTCTCTCTCTCTCTCTCTCTCTCTCTATATATATATATATATATATATATATATATATATATATATATATACAGAATATATGTAAATATGTACTCTGTATCACTGATATACCACGAGATGTATACATTTTTTAGAAGAAAGGAAACGAGGCTTGCCGAGTTTCCTTTTAATGAAAAATGTATACAACGAGTGGTATATCAAAGATACAGCGACCATACTATACATATATTTTATTTATATCACATACAAATACACACACTTGCATTTCCAACGGAGATAAGATTGACTACAGGAAACTGTGTATTGACGGAGTTAGTGAACGCTTCACATCCCTGCCCAGTGTGTCCGCTACAAAATGTAATTCTATATCTATTGCGGCTATTCACAATTATCTTTGCAAATTGATAAGTTGCTTCTTTTCTTTTTTAGCTTCTATTTTCATTCATATTGATTAAATAAATATAAGACATACTTATGATTTAAACATGAAGGATGGTTTAAGTGAAGAAAGTAGAGCACTACCAACACAGCAGAGTTAGCTTCTTGAATACTGAACGCGCAGCCATTCAGTCACCGTCGAGTATATTGAAACGAGTGTGGAATATAGACTAAGTTAAATGACGAGCCAACAAGAGGTAATTCAAACATTTAAATTTATTTACTGTTGATCTAAGTTATTATTATGTTTTAATTAACATTGCTATCGACCATAAGATTGTTTTTAATTTCCACCTCTCTCTTTCCCCTTTCCGATGGTCGGTTTATCTGTAAATTTTACCATCATTCACTGGTCCAGTGACATGTTCGCATGACAGGCGAAAATCTACTTCACTCGTTTTTTCAAAGATTTTTTTAGCGAGAGAGAGAGAGAGACAGATAAAGGGAAAGCAAAGGGGATTTCAATTAAATTCTGTACCATGTTTAATTCATTTAGAAAACGGGTATTATTAATATTTTGTCTCGTTATTTCTTATGTCAATAATAATTAATAAGTGGAAATTCATCACTGATCAAGAGACTATAGAGGCAATAACCACTGTTGAAACCATGTTTATATATGCGTATTCATGCGCCATGGGCGGATCACAATTTGATATAACAACAGTATTGGTATATCAAATCACTTTAAAAGTCGTGTTATATTTAATGTATGTGGTATATATATATATATATATATATATATATATATATATATATATATATATATATATATATATATATATATATCTATATATATATACATATATGTTTGTATATATATATATATATATATATATATATATATATATATATATATACATACATACAGTCTATATATAAACTAAGTGATGAATTTCCAGTTATTTGTCATTATTAAAATAGGAAAATTACGAGAACATTTCTCCATATTTACAGCTCGATCTTCAATTTCTTATTGAATAAAACACGTTCCACAATTTCATCCAAATCCCCTCTGCTTTTCTTGCCCCCCTCCCCCCCCCTCTCTCTCTCTCTCTCTCTCTCTCTCTCACTCTCTGCGCATTAGCCAGTTGGTCTGGCAGTTTTACCTAAATGGATCCAGATCTCTCGATCTCTCACTCTCTATGTAGTGTCTCGCTGTCTGTCTGGATCTATGATGGTGGTACAACAGACAGACAACGCGACTAAGCGAGACACAGAGATCGGAGGAAAAATTAATCTTACGGTCAATAGCAATGACAAGTCCAACATAATAATGACTTGAATGAACTTTAAATAACTTTAAATGTTTAATTTTCTCCTGTTTCTTCAACATTTCACTTGGCCTATTTTCCACATACTGGCCAGTGATCGATAGATACTCAGTACAAATGGCAGCGTTTTCACTATTCGGGGATCTGGTCTTGCAATGTTTGTAATTTGTTTATTTAAACCAACTTTAACGTTTATCAATATTAATGAAAAAAAGAAGCTCATAAAGAGAAGCAAATTAAAATTGTCAAAAAGAGAGGAGATAGTTTTAGAACTGCACTGTGTAGGAGACACAGGGATGTGAAGATAAATTATACATTTCCTTTCATTTAAAGGAAACTGCAAGCCTCGTTCATTTTAATGAAAAATGTATAGGTCTCTTGGTATATCAAAGTTACAGTATATATAGAACAATAGTAAACCTTTGCTTACATACTCTTTAGACCAGTGATGAAATTTGAGTTATTAGTCATTAATAAAAATGGAAAATAAAGAGAATAATATCCATATTCACCATTGGATGTACCTTTTCTAAATAAATAAAAGACGTTACTACAATTTCATCGAAATCCCCTCTGCTCTCCCTGTTCCCACTCAGTAGTATGCCAAACATATGTCCTAGGCCACTAAGATATGAACTTCCATCATTTGTATTTTTTTTTAAAAAACTCTGCCCCACTAACATATGACCCTCCACCATATTGCAAAAATCTTTCACCTAGATGTGACGCCCCACCATTTTTCATTTTTCAAAAAGCCTAGGAAACTAATATATGACCCTCCACCACTAACGCTCAACATATTTTGGAAAAACCCTACCCACCCCCCACCCCCCACCTCCTTCGTATCCTTGGAACCTTTAAACAAATATTCTGTCATGGACAGTCAAAATTGTTTGAAAAATCCTAGACCACGAATTCCCACATATATTTGATAACTCATCGGCCACTAACCCTACAATTCTTTTTTTTAAATCCTAGGTCACTAACACTCGAAATTGTTATGAAAAATCCCAAGCTACTAACCTTCAAAAGTTTATGAAATATTATAAACCACTAACACCACAAATTTTATTACAAATCATAGGCCACTAAAACTCAAATGTTTTTGAAAAATCATCGACCACAAACTCAAAATGGTGAGAAAAAGCACCATAGTTTAGTATTCTAAATATTAACTTCTTCTATAGAAATCAAAGAGAACCTAGTTATAAAGCTACTTACCTTAATATTATTCTTTAAGGAAGCTTTTTAAATTTCTTGCGATGGCGTAGAGGTAGATATGCTTGATCCTGACAACACAGTCGCTGCTAATGTGTTCGAAACCCGTCATGGGCATATTTTTTTCTATTAACTGAGCGCAGCTGCTCACTCTAGTCTTTTCGGTAATGCAAGTGTGACACCAAACTGGTGCCAAAGGTTTGAGTTGAAATTGATTAAAACTACAAGTGATGCCAACTTCCGGTACACCATAATACCTAAGTGGTAGTTCGCAATCACTGTAGCTTGACTAACTTCCCGAGATTCTAGCCTAGCGAAACACCTAGTATCTCAAATGGGGGTTGTAGTCGACCATGTAATTAAATCAATATAAGCGACATGCCGGCCACTTTTACGAAAAAAAGCAACACGGATCCTGTCCCTGAGGACGGCTACATGCTCCATGAGATGTAGGTTGCTTGTCCTCAGCGAGTGTCAAACCAGAGTGAGCAGATCGGCCTTGGCAAAAATTTAAGTCAAAGGTCCAGGGGCAAAGGTTAAAAATACGGATATAATTAATCATAAATACATAACAATAATCACAAATGCATAAGATTATTTATACATTAAATGACAGAAGCTAACAAAGAACAGTATTTAAGACATCTATACTACGATCCTGAAAACCCAGTCGCTTTCACAAATATCAATCAAGCATATACAGATTTAGTTGATTCATACCAAGAATTCATTAAGCACCATTTGAATATAGATGAATACCTTATAAAATAACGAAATCTCATTTAAAAATTTACGATAAAGTATTGGTGTATGATGAAATAGGTACAAATAAATTATATATTTCTGAAAAAGGTAATAGAAGAAAATTGTTATTACCTAGCACTATAGCTGGGTATAAAGATGGAAGTAAATTTATAAAGTCATTATGATTAGCGCAACAAGCTATTAATCCACTAGTGCCAGCATATGAGAGCGTTCAAACAATATCAGTTTCAAATGGCACAGGAATGCAAGTAATTAACACAAATTATGCATTTGACGACCAAGTTAGACGAGCAGACCCTTTAATAGATTAGAATTCTGAAAGAACTGGAAGTGAGCGCAAAATGAACAAGTTCAAACCACTAAATACATTATATAATTATATACACCCCATAAGAAGAAAGGGAATCATGAGGTTGTATAAATGCTGTTGATGTAGTAAAATCAAAATTAGGCCTCATAATTCTTGACTTACAAATGAACGATAAAGAGATAAAATATATAAAAAGGACATTTCAAAAGAAACAGATGTATCCGACACACACACAAAAAAAAGAAAAATTGAAAGAACTACTAACAAATACTAAAGTAAAAAAGCAAAAATAGTTGTGGAATTAAAAAAAATTGAAAAATAACTTGAGAGAAAATATTTAATAATATAAATTTAGATGTTAGAGAAAGGTCACCATTAGGTGAAAGGTTAAAACAACTGTTTAAGGAAAAAGGTGTCACAATTGCTTATTGCAGCATTAGGTATGATTGCAACAACTCTTGCTCTATCCATAACAAATGTATTTTGTAAGAAGTTTAACAGAAGGAGGAGGAGCGAAACAACCTAGCAAAGGTAGAACAAGTAATGGAGGTGGAAGTACTATCGATAAATTCCTTGATTGCTAAATTAAAATTAGAATAAAAAACAAATTGAAAACTGTTGGTCTGAGTTAGCTACAAAAAACCAACAGCGGCATTGCCAGATATTTTTAATAAGCTCGCTTTTAAAAACAACTGGACAAATTATTTCTGTAATATTTGAATATATTATTTATCTTCTTGTTGCAGTAATTGTTTTGTGTAATTATTATAAAAGGTATAGAAATATAAACAAATATCAAGAGTGTGAGCAGGGGGCGAAGCGAAAGGAAGCAAGGCAAGCATGGCGCTCTTTCTAGTTCTTTATTTTAGAAAATAAATTATAAAAGAACCTGGACCATTGGATTATAAAAGCTTTCTTCATTGTTGCACGAGCAATACTTTTTAGAACTTCTCTAGAACTCGTAGAACTTTGAACTTGTTCGCTTTGCTCTTTCGCTTTTCATTATCTTTCTGATCAGATCGTCTGCTCACTGATTCAAGAGCCTGGAACTTGGAACATTTTCGTTATCAATCCTTTCTCTAATTTTTACAGACTCGTTCTCGCTGGTGTTAAAACTGTTTACAACGTCAGTATTTACACCAGTATTCATTTCTAAAATAATTTAGAATATCACTTGGTATAAGAAATATTCCATCGCCACCAACTGCATATTTTAAACTAACTTTAAATCTGAAATCTGTTGTTAAAATCGTATTGCTATGTTTTCATCTGAGTCATATCAATGGTGGCCTAAAAATAAATCCTCAATTAATTTTTTACAGTATCTGGTACGATGGATACAGATTGCGTAATGGATGTTCTATTTCGTACTTGATTACCTAAAATATAAATAACGTAGAACTTATACTTGCAGTTAATCTATATATCCCTTCTTCGTTTAGTCTGTTGATATCTTGAAGAAAAAAAGCTGTCTATCCTATTTTTTCATCTGATGTCGTTTGCATGTTATAATACTCATGACTCTATCGTATCCATCATCCTCTATTCCACTATTTGTCTGATTCATCTTTTCCGTCTACTTATCTCATCATCAGTCATTTACCTCTCTATTTTGTGATAGGTTCTAGGGACATAAATAACGATTAAATTCTTCCCTTTTACGTATCTCCAATCATGATGTGGAAGAATATTAAAGTTGTTGCAGATTATGTTAAACTGTTTTAGGTCCATACTAATGATTGTTGGATTAAAATAGAGATCATCAAATGGCCTAGGGGATTTTGAAAAATTAAAAATTGTGGAGGGGGACATTTTGGTAGCCTAGGACATAAGTTGGAATACTACCCCCCCCCCCTCTCTCTCTCTCTCTCTCTTGCCATAAGGAAAAAAACATACGTGGAAATATGTGACGTGGGAGGTAAATATACATTTTATTTGGATGCAAACTTTGAACTTGAATTTGAATTTACACCAAGCAACCTAAAATAACCTTAATCGCTATAATAAAAGGCGAAGAATGTGCAAACGCCAGTCGCAACGGCATGCAAATGGGTTCGCACCACATGCCAATGGCTCGTCGTTCAGACTGCCGCACTAGTGTGGGTACAACAGCACTTATGCAAGTGCAGCACGAACCACAGTATTATTATTATTTTTTTTTTTTTTTTTTTTTTTGGGGGGGGGGGGACAATAACTGATGGGAAACAAAATTGACATGGAATATAGTTCGCCGTCGTTTCGACTCTCCATGCCGTCGTGCCAAATGGCATCTTCTATATAGTATGGGATCGTTTGTACAACTTGTAAAAAATGCCGCGCAATATAGTTCGCAACTGTGGCTGCTGGGCACTTTCTATATCGTATGCCAGCGCGTGTGCAGTTGTACAGCCTGCAAAACAGCGCCAAAAAATTGCCGCTCCACATAGTTCGCTCTCGTTCCGACTGTCGTTGCGCTTGTCGATGCTGTCGTTTCGACTGGTAGCACATGACCGCGTTTTACATGGTTCAACATCGGATAGCAATGCGCTTGTCAATAGCTATCTCTATCGATAAATCCCACGAACACAAGTGTCCATAGCACCTTTGGACGATTGCTCTCTTTTCGGGACCTCCAGCTGGGGGTTTCAGTTGAACCGTATTTTATTTTATCTTTTGTTTGGGGGTGGGGGAAAGGGAGCACTGCTTCTCTCAGCACGGTGTGTCCCTTTTTTGGGAGCAAAATGGAGGCGCTGACAGGAGATTGGGAGGCGCCACGGCGCTCCATGTGATTGGTATCCAAGCTACTCTCTCCCCGCACTCACCTCTGATCAATGTATAGAACGTTGTATCTTTGATATACCACTAGTTGTATAAATGTTTCGTTAAGAAACTTGGCAAGACTTGTTTTCTTTTAATGAAAGATTTATACATCTCATGGTATATCAAAGGCACAGAGTACATATATATATATATATATATATATATATATATATATATATATATATATATATATATATATATATATATACTGGTCCACCGACGAAAGAAGAAGTCTCTTCAGACAATATCATGTTATCGTAGAAAAATGACGTCATACAAATAATATTTTGCGTCATAATGTTGTTGCATTATGCATTCAAATTAAAGTATCTATTTTAATCTTCATGATATATGAATGAAATAAAGCGCATTGTATTCGGAAACGATTGTTTTTTTTCTCCCGAAATTCACAAAAGTTGAAAATTTCAATTTATGCCCGGTACAACGTTTTCTCTTATTCTCTCTGTCTGTCTGTCTCTGTCTCTTTTCCTCTTTCTCTGTCTGTCTGTCTTTATGTCTCTCTCTCTCTCTCTCTCTCTCTCTCTCTCTCTCTCTCTCTCTATATATATATATATATATATATATATATATATATATATATATATATATATATATATATATACGCAAGAATTGCTGAGAGATAAAATAGTGTACATCTTTCCCGTTTCCTCAGTTTCTTTGAAGCTCCTTTCTTAATATTAATAATCAACCGGGTATGGCGCCACCCGTGCTACCCATCAATTACTTCCGTATATTCTGTATTCATACGAGAGCCTCAGATTCTCTGTTATTGTTAGTGTCAGATATGTTTAACACTGCTCTACCGACAACCTTAATACATCGCTTAAAGCAGTTTTGTACAATGGTTGGCTGTTTATAGAGTGTGAAGTGTCCTTAATAAATATTATAAAGCAAATTAACTGTTTAATAAAGTGAGTGTTTCACAGGGTCATTATGATTACATGTGACTATTTACTGTAAACTTCGCACTCATGGAGGTAAGCAACACTTTTATAAAGAAGTAAAAACAATGTTAATTGTGCAAGCCATATATGGATTTAGGGTATAGTTTCTTAAAACTAATTTGGAGTATATTTTCTTCTAACTAATTTCGAATATATATTTTCTAAATAATTTGGAGTATATTTTCTTCTGCCTAATTTGGAGTATATTTAATTATAACTATTTTGGAGTATATTTTCTTATAACTAATTTGCAGTATATTTTCTTCTGACTAATTTGGAGTATATTTTCTTATAGCTAATTTGGAGTATATTTTCTTATAGCTAATTTGGAGTATATTTTCTTATAGCTAATTTGGAGTATATTTTCTTATAGCTAATTTGGAGTATATTTTCTTAAAACTAATTTGGAGTATATTTTCTTCTAACTAATTTCGAATATATATTTTCTAAATAATTTGGAGTATATTTTCTTCTGCCTAATTTGGAGTATATTTAATTATAACTATTTTGGAGTATATTTTCTTATAACTAATTTGCAGTATATTTTCTTCTGACTAATTTGGAGTATATTTTCTTATAGCTAATTTGGAGTATATTTTCTTATAGCTAATTTGGAGTATATTTTCTTATAGCTAATTTGGAGTATATTTTCTTATAGCTAATTTGGAGTATATTTTCTTCTAACTAATTTGGAGTATATTTTTTTCTAACTAATTTGGAGTATAGTTTCTTCTAACTAATTTGGAGTATAGTTTTTTCTAACTAATTTGGAGTATAGTTTCTTCTAACTAATTTGGAGTATATTTTCTTATAGCTAATTTGGAGTATAGTTTCTTCTAACTAATTTGGAGTATATTTCCTTATAGCTAATTTGGGGTATATTTTCTTATAGCTAATTTGGAGTATATTTTCTTATAGCTAATTTGCAGTATATTTCTTTCTAACTAATTTAGAATATATTTTATACTAAATTAAATTTGTCGAGATTTAAGTGTATTACAATTTATTGGAAACTTTCCGTTCAAATTATTAAAAATACATTAGTTGTAAGCAATAATCAGTCAAAACCAGACATATTTTTCTTCTAGATCTTGTTCAGTTGGCAAATAATCTGGAGTGTCATTCCTTGGACATCGGTAAGATGATATCTCTCTCTCTCTCTCTCTCTCTCTCTCTCTCTCTCTCTCTCTCTCTCTCTCTCTCTCTCTCAGACACACACACACACACACACACACACACATATATATATATATATATATATATATATATATATATATATATATATATATATATATATATATATATATATAGTAATATAGTACTGTGTTATTTTAGGTAAAAACATCTTTATACATCAGATAATCATACTGTAACTAGTTGTGATTCCTGTTGATGGTAAGAGCTAGAAAAGAAGTGCTCACACTTTGTTTGACTGTAAGATAATTCCTGTTACTGGTAAGAGCTAGAAAAGAAGTGCTCACACTTTGTTTGACTGTAACATAATACCTGTTACTGGTAAGACGATAGCTAGAAAAGAAGTGCTCACACTTTGTTTGACTGTAACATAATACCTGTTACTGGTAAGACGATAGCTAGAAAAGAAGTGCTCACACTTTGTTTGACTGTAAGTTAGCTCCTGTTGCTGGTAAAAAAAGAACTAGAAAATAAGTGCTGAGAGTTTGTAAGATAATTCCTGTTGCTGGTAAGACGAAAACTAGAAAAGAAGTGCTCACACTTTGTTTTGTAAGATAATTCCTGTTGCTGGTAAGACGAACATTACAAAAGAAGTGCTCAGACTTTTTAAGATAATTCCTGTTACTGGTAAGACGAAAACTAGAAAGAAGTGTTCACACTTTGTTTGACTGTAAGATAATTCCTGTTGCTGGTAAGACGAGAACTTGAAAGAAGTGCTCACACATTGTTTGACTGTAAGATAATTCCTGTTGCTGGTAAGACGAGAACTAGAAAAGAAGTGCTCACACTTTGTTTGACTGTAAGATAGTTCCTGTTACCGGTGAGACGAGAACTAGAAAAGAAGTGATCACACTTTGTTTGACTGTAAGATAGTTCCTGTTACTGGTGAGACGAGAACTAGAAAAGAAGTGATCACACTTTGTTTGACTGTAAGATAGTTCCTGTTACTGGTGAGACGAGAACTAGAAAAGAAGTGCTCACACTTTGTTTGACTGTAAGATAGTTCCTGTTACTGGTGAGACGAGAACTAGAAAAGAAGTGATCACACTTTGTTTGACTGTAAGATAACTTCTGTCTTAAAAATATCACTCAATAAAAGTAACCAATATTATCCTAAAAAGCGTTGTAAAATGATAAATGTTTAATTTTTTTTACAAATTGCAGTGTTTCCAAAACTTCGTGCCTTGCACGGACATATGCATGGACCAGATTGCATGCACGATGTGATTGGAAAATTGAAAAGTAAATATTCTCTCATCATCATCATCATCATCATCAACAACAACAACATCATTATTATTGTTATCATTATTATTTTTTTTTGTTGTCACTTCTAGGTCTACTATATATAGTGCCGGATATTGATTGAATTTTTCTATTACATGTATGACTTTAATTTTAATCTCAGACCTCTGGAATTTTTAAACCTTCTTAACTGCAACAAATGTTGTAGAAACATTTTAAAGAAGCTAATGCAAATGTTCGGCTAAACATTATTTGTATGAGGGTGGTGTGTGTGTGTGTGTATTTGTGTGTGTGTGTGTGTGTGTGTGTAATTTAGACGTATATGTTCATATGTTTATCCACACTTTTTTCACAAGAGTTTCAGGGATTGTAATACCGTTCATCTGCCACCAACATGTCGGTAATGCTGTTATGCTTGCTTCTCCTACGCAATTGGATGAAATTATATCAAATTTAAACTAGATTTGAGTTTGAAAAAGACATATGCCCCAAAGGCGGCCCATACAATCTAAGTCCAAAAGTGCACAGAATACAAAGACACTCGTAAAATTTATCAGGTCATCTTTACGTGCATACGAAAAGGACTACTGTATTTCTTTTAAGTAGGTATGGAGTTACTAAGTAACTGTTCTAACACGGTGTTGATATATAAAAAATGTTTTGCTATTATTTTTTATATTATTATTTCTAGTAGTAGTAGTACTGTTGCTGCTATTGCTGCAGTCGGTGTTGCTATTGTTTGCCTATATGCATGTTTGATACAAGATATATAAACTTTGGTTTGGTTTGTTGGTTTTATCGGCACTTTTAACACATTATTGGCTATATACAGACTGATAGATAGATTTTTCTCGTATTCCTTGTAGCATATTTCACCTCGCATCACAACTCCAAGGGATGTAAATGTAGCGGACGTGTTGTATATCATCCTGAAAAATATCACATCCGTAAGTTAGGATGAGATTTTCTAACTTATGTTAGAATAAGATTTACTAACTTCAGTTAGAATAAGATTTACTAATTTGTGTTAGAATAAGATTTACTAACTTGAGTTATAATAAGATTTACTAATTTGTGTTAGAATAGGATTTACTAACTTGAGTTAGAATAAGATTTACTAATTTGTGTTAGAATAACATTTACTAACTTGAGTTAGAATAAGATTTACTAACTTGAGTTAGAATAAGATTTACTAATTTGTGTTAGAATAACATTTACTAACTTGAGTTAGAATAAGATTTGCTAATTTGTGTTAGAATAACATTTACTAACTTGAGTTAGAATAAGATTTACTAACTTGAGTTAGAATAAGATTTACTAACTTGAGTTAGAATGAGATTTACTAACTTGTGTTAGAATAAGATTTACTAACTTGTGTTAGAATGAGATTTACTAACTTGTGTTAGAATGAGATTTACTAACTTGATTTAGAATAAGATTTACTAACTTGTGTTAGAATAAGATTTACTAACTTGAGTTAGGATGAGATTTACTAACTTGTGTTAGAATGAGATTTATTAACTTGAGTTAGAATGAGATTTACTAACTTGTGTTAGAATGAGATTTACTAACTTGTGTTAGAATGAGAATTACTAGTTTGTGTTAGAATAAGATTTACTAATTTGTGTTAGAATGAGATTTACTAACTTGAGTTAGGATGAGATTTACTAACTTGTGGTAGAATAAGATTTACTAACTTGAGTTAGGATGAGATTTACTAACTTTTGTTAGAATTAGATTTACTAAGTTGTGTTAGAATAAGATTTACTAACTTGAGTTAGGATGAGATTTAGTAACTTGTGTTAGGATGAGTTTTACTAACTTGTGTTCAAGCATTACAAGGATCCCTCATTAACGTTTTTAATGGAAGATATATAAGTGTACCGCGTTATAAGCGATGCATCTTTATTATATGGAATGTAATATGCAATTTTTTAACGTAATATTCAAAATATTGTACACAAAACTACAAAGAATAAAGTATCTAATTTTGTAAGACCATATTATGATAGAATCTGATCAATGAAAAAATAAAATGAAGCGAATTAAACTAAGAAGTAGTGCTACAACTTATATCAGCCAATATGAACATACCGCAATATATGAGGGACCGTGGTATACTGAGGGGCTGACAGTGTTGGACCCCTTTACTTGATAAACGGAATAATGTTAAAATCTGATTTATCCCATTTATATCTATTAAGACGATCGCTTGTACCATGCTATCACTTGTCTTGATATCAATAGCACCTACTTTACCCAGATTCCCACTTCAATGACTAACAATGATCCTCATTCTGTGTAGCCTGACAGCATTTGTAAAACAGATATTCGAGTAGATAGCGCTATTCCGTTGTTAACTTTGTAAAACAATATATAGGAAATACAATAATTAGATGAAATCCACAACACTTTCCACATTTACCCCTTGTATGTTCAAATTTATATTTCGATTTTTATCCCACAGTGTCATATTTTAATTTGTATCAATCACAGTCTCTGTTGTGGGGAAACCCTTTGTGTAAATCATGGGCATTGTACTCTCATTCTGAATGAAGAATTTACTTGAACTATGCTGATTTAAAAATTGAATCAAACTCAACTTGACTAAAATGAAGCGTTCACTCACCTGGATAATTGATTACAGTTACTCAGGCATTAGCACGAGGTATGTTTATCATCACGAAAGTGGCAACATGTTTGATCACAGCAGTTAAGAGTATATTAATTTTTTTTTGATTACATTCAAATCTGGATGATGAATATTTACTTTCGGGACTATACATACATACATACATACATACATACATACATACATACATACATACATACATACATACATACATACATACATACATATATACATACATACATACATAGATACATAAGTAAAGCTTCCTAATAGCTGATAACGACTTTTGATTACTCAAGTGATATGTTCGTATGCCTGGATGTAAAATGTTTAAGATTATTAACATTTCTCTGTCGAAAACAAAATCGTTTGCCGTGAGTTTCTACGTACAGTACATATATAACTAAAACTTCACCTTCACGATAAAGGGTTAAAATAAGAAGATACATTTTCATTTCAGATCCTTGGACATGTACAAATCGAAATCATAATTTTGATGGTACGTTCTCTCTCTCTCTCTCTCTCTCTCTCTCTCTCTCTCTCTCGTCTTTAAAATCGTAAAAGAATAGTTTGCTATTTTCTATTTATCCTGATGAAATCATGAAAAAACCCCCACAAAAACAACCATTTATAGATTTCATTTGGCGAGGGGACATAGATATGTTTTTTGTTCCTACTTGTTTCATTCGATCCATTCGCATTTATGAACTATCTAGCACCCTCATCTTAACTAGAGTATGGACGAGTACAGTGATGAGAACGTTTTGCAAGTATTTTTTAGAGCTATGGCCCTTGGGCGTCTTAGCATAGGTATTGCTAAAGCACAACATTGTAAGTACCCTAGCTTCCACATTTGTAAATAAATTTCGACCAAAATTGATGTGAAGCTTCATCTCAAAAACAGATCACACATGTTTGATGATGAGCACATTCAACATATTTTTCTTGGAGTTAGGGTTCTTAATCATCTCAACATTGGCATTGTTAATAGACAACATTATGAACATTCTAGCGTTCACATTTTTATTAGAGGACACTAGAGTGTCCTCTTTATTAGATTTTGCTTTTGGCGGATGTGTGTTTTGGGGCTGTTTTTCTTTTTCTTTACGTTGAAGAGTACTTCCTTTGTTGGACTGTCTTTCTCATTCTGAAACAAAAATATAACATATAATAAATGAAATCTATACACGCCCCGTAAATTGAATAGAGTAGCCTACGTATATACAATACGTCATCTCCAAGGTGTGAAACAACCGGATTTACCCAGCTTTCTTCGCTGAATGCTAGCTGCTGAGCATGCGCAGCACTGCATCTAGTGAACTGAGGTGTTGCATTCATAGTGAAAGTAAAACTATACCCGCCAACGGAACGGTGTAGTTATATACAAGTTGTTCATATTTATTGGTAGAACAGATATAAGGAAAAAAAGAGGCAAACAGTTTTATTTCCCTTTCAATATGTAAAATTGATTAAATATTATGAATTTGCCAATGAAGATTATAACTAATCTATAATTAGAACTTTTCAGACATGTTTGACAGTATCCAAACAGTGAATCCATAGACGTTCCATGTCAGAATAAATGTTCAATTATGTCCCTTTGTACAATTATTGTTCAAAGTTTTTAAGATTGTAAAATTTTATAATATCAGATTTTAAAACTAAGAATATTACAATTATTTTTTTATTATTTTCATAAATAAATAGTTCAAAAGAAGAACCATAGAGGTCATAGTATATTTTTAAATTGCACAATACTTTTGTATTGATATTTTTATCACTTTTCTGCAAATAATAAATAAAATTATAAAATTTCAGTTCCATTGTTGTAAGTTAGGCAATTTTCTTTATATATACAGCAGTAGGAAAAGAAAGGACAAGGCTGCTGTATGTATGTATGTATGTATGTATGTATGTATGTATGTATGTATGTTTATATAAAGAAAGTTGCCGCCGAGAAATAGAAATGACGAAAATCCTTGTAATAAAAAAATACATTAAAGCCGGCTCAGCCCAACTAATGCAGATTTTGAGCGTGTTTCTGACATACCGAAAAAAACTGTGGTTTATATATATCATGTACACATTATTGTGTATACATTTTTATTTTATTTTATCATGTAAATATGAAAATACAATTTTATGAACAAAAAAAAAAAAAAAAAAACAACAACAAAAAATAGACATACTTATATTTTATCTTCGCCTCCTATTATTATTTATGCTTATGTACATATGTCAAGTTTTCCATTCAGCTTTATTTCATCACTGTGTTCCTTATGGAATATGTATACACTTACAATCCATCGCTAATTACATTTTTCCTTTTACTTCTGCATCTATCATACTCTTTTTCATGCGATTATAAAACTTTCTCGTATGTGCTACCAAATATAAGACTTTTCTGTCCTATACCAAACAGTGTCATCAGTTCATATATAAAATAATTTGTTCAAAAATACCCTTCAAAACAAACCATGCAACAAAAAATTATATGCAACAAGCAAACTAAATTCCTTCCTTTTCACACATTTCATGCATATTAACCTCAATTACAACATTGTTACATGACATTACTCTTGCGTCCTCTCTGGTACTTTTCGAAAGTACCAACCTTATTCTTGTTTGATATCAAAAGAACTTGCACTGAAACTTCGTCTCAACAAGAGCTCAGATTAGTTCGACCATAAGCAGATTTGGCTTGTATTTATAGAAGTTACTGCCCTTGATTGACATAGACTAGGAAACCCAAAGGCTTGTAAACATCGGAAGCATTCGGACCTTTTGTTTTATTTCAAATTAACGAAACAAATTAATCTTAATAAGAGCTCGGCTAATTTTGATAATGACAAGACTTTGCTCATATTTTATACATGTATGGCTCTTGATCAGCTTACAACGCGCATCTCAATGGCTTGTGAACACGCTAGCATTCATAATTTTCTTTTGTTTGATTTCAAGCAAATTAGTTGTGAAGCTTCACCTCAATAAGGTTTCAGATGAATTTGATGATAAGTTTATTTGTACCACTTCCTACGGAGATATGGCCTTTGATCGACTTAGAATGAGCATTCCAATGGTTTGTGAACACACTAGGACTTGCAATTGTTTTTTAAATTTCCAATCAAATTTTCAGTGAAGCTTTAGTTCATATAGATCTTGGATGAGTTTTAAGATGACCAGATTTGGACCTTATTTTACAGAGAAATTGTCCTTGAACGACTTAGAATGTTCATTAGTCGGGGATCTTAACACTCTTGCATTCAAATTTTCTATTTGATTTGAACCAATCAGGCTGTGTAGTTTCATCTTGACAAGGTCTCATCAATCAGACTCTGATGATATTTTACAGAGTTATGGCCCTTAAAAGATTTGGACATCTCACTGGCCTCTGAGAACTGTACCATTCGTATTTTTTTTATTTATTTCGACAACATTTCATAATAAATTCCTTAATGAGGTCTTAGATAAGTTTAATGGTGGTCAGATTTTGACTATATTTTACAGATATTACCCTTAACAGAATTAGAATAGCTGCGCAATCCCAATGTATTTTTAATACTCCTGCATCTATATCATTTATTTGACATCAACAAAATTTCCTGAAAAGCTTTATATCGACAAGATCTCAAATAAGATTGATGATCAGTATATTTGGGATATATTTTACAAACTTCTGACCCTTGATTGACTTTGAATATTTGAGTAGCTTGTGAAAACAAACATTAATTGTTTCCAGTCATATTACATATGACCTATGAAGCTTCATATTTAGGAAGCTCTTAGATGATATGAAGTCAAGAAAGATATTAACCATATTTTACAGAAATATTGCCTATGATTGACTCAGAACTGCCCAAAGTTCGCAGTACTTCCGCCTTTTAGTGGGAGGCAGGGAAAGGGGGAGAAATGTCCATGTTAGTGGCAACTTCTTATTAAAATCATAGATGTTAACCGAAAAACATTTTCATCTTAAATTATTCTTTTATGTTAACACGATTTTGTGTTCTAATAATGATGTATATTGTGTAAAAGATCTGTAAAACATGTAACTGTACTTATGTTCAAACATATATGTCGGGATAACCAACACATTTCTGGACTGCAATTAAAGCCTAAAACTTTGTATATAGTCATTTTCAAGATATTTTGCCAAAGAAGATGAAATTTCCATATAACTGGACCACATGGTAAACGAAAGTTTACATATTATTTTAGGTATCACTTGTTTTAACAGAACGGTACTAATTGGTATTTATACATCCGGGTATTTTTTGCCACAGAATTGAGAAAAAGAAAGATGCCACAGCAGTCGCATTGTCTCGAAAGTAATTGTCATCACTTCAGTAGTTATTCGAGGAAATGTACCCTTAGACTAGCTATCGATTTACAGGCGACTGAGCAAATCAGCGTGAAAAACGCTTAGGGCAAGCGGAGTATATACCCAATTAATACAATACTCGGTGTCTCGCACATTTTCCTCTATCCTCTACATGGTATAGAGCTAGATTCGTGATAGAAGAATGCAAACAAAGGTTTCAAAAATTGATTTAAAAACCATTTACTAGGATTTTTGTTGTCCAGAGATACCCGAGAAAGAGCGTCCGCTTCAATTGTTTTTCTCATCCGCTTTTCGTACAAAACGTGGAATATTAAATTGGGCCTTTCCATTTGTCTTTCTTCCATCCTTCCGTCTTTTCGTCCGTACATCCCACTTTTAACAACTCCCTTATTAGTATTGCTTTTGCAACTAAATTTGCTTTGCAGCTTGATGATGACAAGAACTTGGCTTACTTTGGTTGCCGACCTTTTTGCGCCATCGTTTAGTGGAGTAAAGCTCTAATAGTCAGACCAGTCCACATTTGTTTCCGCACAATAACCCTCTTAACTATTATTGGATTTCAAATTTATTAGGGACCTTGATATTGATGAGGGCCTGGTTGAGTTTGATCGTCCGTTTTCTACGTCATCTATTATCTGACTTATAGCCCGTGTTTATCAGCCCCAGCCACTTTCATTCCCGCACGATAAGTTCTTTATAATTGGATATCAACCAAATTTGGTAGACAACTTGATATCTTGATATTGATCAATGATGGGACATTGGCCAAGTTCGATTACCGGCATTCTACGTTATTATTTAGCGGATTTATAGTTCCTGGTTTTCTGACATATTCACTATGATTTCTGCACAATAATTCGAAGTTATTATATACTCATTTTTTTCTCCATTAACTTTGCATTGTCAGAATCGTGCAGTATTTCTCCATACTGCACGGCTTCATACTGCACGACACGTGTGTCTAAAAATAGTATCGCGTGTTAGGAACTACTTTTTATTGTAAACAAACAATGTTCGCAAATGTAGCAGACACCAGAGCTTTGCTTTATTAGATTTGTCTGTGGATGAACTAAACAAACTGTTTGAGAGTAGAGATGATAAAGCTGACGATGTGGATGAATTCGCTGAGTCACAAAAGAATCTTTCAACCAAGCAAGTGACTGAACGTGATATTCACAATGTACAGCGGTGGCTTTATGACAACAAACGTGAGGCATGCAGTATTGAAAATATCATTCTGATCATTTAAACACTTATTTAGCCGATGGTTCAGACTATGAACCGTGCTCTCTAGAGTCTATAAAAAAATAGCATAAAAAGGCATCTTATGACCAAATGATATTCCGTTTCTCTCAGAGACCGTCAATTTTACAAGTCAGTCCAAGCACTAATTTCGAAAAAATACAACTAAAGAAGGCGGGTTTTGGTATAAAAGCAAGTGCCTCGGAGCCAAGAAGCCACGATAACGAAGAAGCTTTATTTTCCGCTGACGAAATGGGCTCTCACACCCCAGCCGCTTTGCAATTTTGCCGTTTTTTTTTTTTTGTTTTTGTTTTTTTTTTTGAGAAATTTTTTGGATTTATTATGACAGTACATATAAATATGTCATCTATAGCTGGTAATAAGAATGGCAATAAATGTACTTACTTTTCTGCATCTTGAATTTCTTCAAAATGTACTTTCTGATCCACGGCGCGAAATTGCACTGCAATCTAGACCACGTTTCCAATCACATTCCAAAGGAGAATTTACTGCACTCCAAAACGAAATGAATTTGATATTCCCTAACAAAAATATTTAATCCTGCATCTTCTTGAGAATTTCACTTAAAATAATTTCATATTTTGTCCACTTTATGATTCCAAACTATCAATGACAGGACAGTAACACATGTGTAAGCTAACTTGCTGTCGAGGCCAGTCTCTCTAGCTACATGTACATCGTACGTAATAGACCCAGCTAAAAACTAAAAGAGCAGAATTTAGTTGAATCGACAGAAAAACAAAATCCCTCCATTCCAGATCAACTGGGAAAGTTGTTCCAAGGCGCAGTCATTCACAATATGACTCAAAATTTCAATTTTAAGTAGACCATAATGAGATTTCTTTTTGAAACAAATCACTGAGCGAGCGTACTCTACCAAGTTCAAAGGTCACTGGGCGGTGCCATGTGCGCATGAATACTGTTACTGTGTATTGGTTTAACTTCGGTTATGCATTTACTTTAGAATATAGCAGAAATTCAGTTACTTTGTTTCTTGTAGTGTGTTCTTTTTCTTATTCAGCCTTAGGTAGAAAAGCAAAAATGAGTATATGATAAAAATGTTACTGTATTTGTATGGGAAAATATGAACTCGTTTTTTCTGAGCTATACTGCACTCCTGACGTCGTGCAGTATAACTCAGAAAACTCGTTCATATTTTCCCATACAAATGCAGTAACCTATAATTATTCGTGGCTTACAACTAAATTTAATACTCAGTATTATATTGATAAGATCTTGACTGAGTTTGATTGACAGCTTTCTATGTTATCAGTATGCAGGGCTAAGACCCCTGATTATCAAACCAACCCACTATAGAGTCTGCACAATAGTTCCCTTATCTTGTATTGTATATCACATAAATTTAGTAGGCAACTTGACATAGATAAGACGTGCTATGAATTTGATTGTCAGTGTTCCTGAGTTAGATTTTCAGCATGCAACATCATACTTTAGCAGAGATATGGCTCTTCATTGTCGGGTTCTCTCACTTTCCTTTCCGTGCAAAAAATCCCTTAATTCTTATGGGATTTGAACTGTGATATGTAGCATTATGTTCATTACATCTTGCCCGAAATTGATTTTTAGTGTTCTGCATCATCATTTAGAAGAGAAATCGCACCTAATTGTTGGACCCGTCCATTTTTGTTTTTATACTATAATTCCATTATTATTGGATTTTTAAAAAAATGTTATATGCAACTATATATTGTTATAGCGTAAGCGGAATTTGATCATCAGCTTTTTATTTTTTTATTTAGTCGAGTTTTGGTCGCTGAATGTTCGACTCACGTACCTCTGTTGCAGTACACGAGCTCATTCAGCACAATAACTCTTTTGAACATGTTTTCTGTTTCAAGCAAAGCTTGTATTCAGCTTTATACTGATTCTTAGTGCCCTCCGTCATCAGTTAGTATATTCAAGTCCTTTACAAATGTGTCTTAGATACCATTGTCACCCTAACTCTTCCTCTACAAAACGTCCTTCCCATATTTCAAACGAAAAGCGGCTGACATCGGTTCTTTTGATTATTTTTTAATGGATTTCTTTTTCTAAAATCCTGTCTTTAGATAACGTTACATACACAACCACAAGACGGTTTCATAAGAGAGACAAAACCACAAAACGGTTTCATAAAAGATAAAAAGATTAACGATACTTAGTATTGTCTAGATATTTTTAATTGAAGAATATCTTATTTTTTTAAAGTTAAATATAAGTGAAAACCCAATTTTCAACGTTTGTTCACGCATCGGATTATGTGTAAATCTAACGTCCCTACTTTCCATGTTAAGCTATAACAAACGTTATAATAACGTCATTAAAAAGGGGGATGGGGCCATACAAGGAAAATCCATAAGCATCCATTACTATCGCTAAATCTACACTTTTTCTAATCTGTAATAATGAAGACAAACTTGGGTGATTTAGCCATCCGAATTCAAAGGTACCGCCTTCTTGTATGTACATTTTTGTAATTACGTTCACTCTTCTAAGACAATAATATGTAGCACATACACGCATTTGCAGAGACACACATACGTGGAATCAAGTTGATATTTTTGTATATTTTATTTCGCTGTCGGCATATTAGCCTAGACAATACATTATTGGTGCATCAATGGATTTGTTTTAAGTAATAATGTTTTGAAAAACATTAAGAGTCAAATCACGTGGCCGCTGAGAAATGTTCGCGTGAATTATTGGGGCGAGATTATCCCCTCTTTGCCGAAGCGTCAAAGTCCAGAGTCAGCCCAATGGTAACTATTCGGCCAATGTCGCGATTGCAGTCCACTCCATTTTTATTGGAGTTCATTTACTTATTTCAAATTCTGTGCCCCCCCCCTCCCCAGCAACACCATCATTTGTAACCGTACACTGTCGGCTGTAGGGTCATGTAACCGTGTGTGGATGTGTGTCTTGTTGAGCGAAATACTCTTCTGTTTTATTTATGTATTTATTTATTTATTTATTTCGATATATGATCACTTTGAAAATAACAAATAATTCTGCAGAATCTGATGATTTCGAGACTTGCGTTCTATGATTCAGTGATTTATTATTGAGAATTCCTGAACACAAAATTCAGTACTGTATTTTCAGTGCATGTGATGAAAGCTGAAATGCAAATAAGACTGGCCGTCGTGATTCTCCCGGCACTCTTGATGGAGAAAATTGAAAAACCATCAACATATTGTTATGACTGAGGATGCGCCACAAATACTATATAAAAGAAAATTAGTATAAGGTAAGCGTTCGTATCTTCGACATCTTCGCCTGCCATAACAACAGTGTCTCTATATGTTTGAAAAGAACAGAATCAAAAGCTGTGGCAGAGCCTACGTGTAGAGAGAGGTTGTTTATTTGGTTTGCGAAAATATCTAAGGCATGAATGCTTACCTTATTATACTTTTTATACAGTATGTCTGACGCATCCTCAGTCACAACAATATGTTATATGGACAAGCAGCACAGATTGTCCTATGCTTCTGAGAAAAAAAGTATAATAAATTAAGTATACATGCTGGTATCAACAGGACAACAAATAAACCATTACTGTATAGCAAAGAAGGTGAAAATCTTTAAAACATGCATTATAGCAAAGCCTGGAAGAATCCATTGTCAGGAAGCCCTGGACAAATTTAAACTTTTTCTGAGCAAGTAAACTCTTTCCTCACTTGCTCATAATTTTACATAAAATATATGAATGAAGGCACAAGATTTGTGTGCAGTTTCATAAAAATTCTGATTAAAAGCAAGTTTCCTGCCCAAAATAGTGTAAGTATATAATTTCATCTACGTGAAAGAATCAAAGCAAAACATCATACACAAATATTTGCTCATGTAAAAAAGAACATTATTTTATTGTATGCGTCATCTTCAGATATCAATGCTCATCTGTTCGGGAACGACAGTCATACCGGACCCTGTGTTCCAATTGATAAAGGTAAAAGATCGACCTACCTACCTACCTACCTACCTGTGTATCTATTTATCTATCTATATACACTTTCATGCCATAATACAGTTCCCAAAATGACTGACGCATTTTCTTTAGGAAATGTTATATGTAAATTAGGTATTATACCAATAAAATATAGACAAAATTTACTCACACGCGACGTTTAATATTTAATTAGTTGCCCCTTCCCTTTCCAAATTGTTTGTACTCTTCTTTGAGTACTCTCATAACCCTGTGAATGTAATATAATGGGATGCCACACTATATTACCTTAATCACAGTTATTACATCATCATTTGGAATGAATATTACTTTCTCTTCTGTTAACACAAATGTTTAAAGTGCTCCATATTTTTTCGATTACATATAAATCTAGACTTTCTGGAGGCCATTTTCAAGTGTGGATTTGGGTTTTCCACTTTCCATCCAGTTGCAATGTCAGAAACATGGGTGGGGACAGTATCATCTTAAAACATTCACTGATTTGCAGGGATGTTTTGCTACAGTAAACTATAGACAGAGCTCTAAAATGATAATATATTTTTAGAATGTAATGTTCAGTCCACATCGGTTAATTCTCACTCACTTGTAAGTTATCTAGATTTTAATGTTCTTGCTAGTATGTGATTATCTCTGAGGGATTATCTTCCCACGTAATGAGGCCTAGTTCAATTCTTCTTACGACCGCTGCATATAATTTAAATAAACCCTTCCATTCATAAAAAGTATTGGCATAGTAGGCAATTTTCCGAATAAGTTTTAATCTATCTAATCTTTCAGGAACTGGTATTTTTGAGCTCACAGTGATTTCTAATTCTACTGCCATAAACATTTTTGTATCTAGATTCTAAAAAGAAAATGTTCTGAAACAAACTCAATTGAGGCCAAATTTGTGGATATAAAACCCTGTCTGAGGCTTTGTTTGTCATGCTTGATTTTTGTTTCTACTAGAGTTTTTGTGTTTGAATGTTTTGCTTTTGTGACCACAAATATCATCTAATTCACAAGAAGAGGAATCAGCAGATGAAGACAAATTCCCAAACGACACATCTGTTTTGATACCTTTTGATTCAAACAAGGCATTTTGCGTAAATCAGTAATAGTAACTTTGGAAGTTCGTTTGGTATGCAGCTTTTTGTATGGTTTAAATACTGGGGTACAATTGTACTTGTCATTTTCTTATTATGAGTTTCTCAGCTCGAGTTTCATTCTCTCTAGTTCTGCTTTCAATCTGTCCCTCTTTTCCTGTCTCCTTGCATTCCCATGCGTCTTTTTGAAGCCTCGGTTCTCTCTCTCTCTCTCTCTCTCTCTCTCTCTCTCTCGTGTCCTGAATTGATCTTTTCAAAACACTGATTTCCGTCTCCAGATTATGATCGACGTTGTGAAATTCTGTTGATGAGTAACACTCATAAAACCCTACATGGTTGTCTGCCTCTGGGCCTGCTGTAAGTTGAGTGTGTGTGTGAGAGTCCATTCTCGATATCATCCAAAACCGACCTTCTGACTGTCGGGAGAGAGTCGATTCTTTGCGTTGATTGGTGAGAGTCCTCCGAATATGACCTTCTTTCTGTTGGTGGATGCATTGATGTGAGGGTGTTTGGCACTTTTGACCTTCTAACTACGGTGGGTAGGTGGATGTCCTCCGAATTTGATATGCCAATGAAATGTAATAGTTTATAGTCTATTTTCTTTTTCGTTCGTCGGAATCATGGGCATGATTTTCTGCGAAACAAAGTCCAGTAGTAACAAAATTCTACCTCGACTAAGCGCTGTCGACAAAGATTTTTCTCCCTTTACAATGTGTCTTTAATTTGGACAAAAATTTCAAACGGTACAGACTAAGTAATGTCGAACAATGGAATGTCGAGGAGGTGGGTATGAAAGGACTGACTAATTTGTGAATCAATTAAGGAATTTGATTGAACGGTCAGAAACCAATCCCTGTAGGTTTTAGATAGTGAAACAATTGTATTTCCTGTTTACATAGTTATCAGTTCTGTTTGCAATAATTGCCCGTTTTGAATGTCAAAACTTGCTCATGAAAGTTTCCTTTTAACTTAAGGAATACCAACATATATTAATCTGGATAAATAGCTACAGCGCTTTATTTTATGAGTCTAGACTTACATAAATTACATGGAAGATAACCGTTTGGAAATTATGGCATGGCCTTCCCAGAGCCTCGACTAAACCCAATTGAAATTCACGGCCAAATGTAAAACAAGAATTTCAGGTCCATTCAGAAATCGATAATATGAAAAAGTCATTGAGATTTGGAACAACATTTGAGTGAATTTCATTCTGAATTCATATTTGTCACTTCCAGATAGAGATCCGTAGAGTTATGGTCGCTCGTTCATATTACTAAATATTAGGGTAGATAATGTTTCTGTCAAATATTTTAACAAAATAACTATTTTCATATGAAAAACCTTTATTTATTCTTGTGTTCATTAGGTTTAAAACTACCAAAATCAATAAATCTCCACCTTAGTATGACGTAAGCGGTACAATGTGAAATGACGTAAAGTCAATATCGTTCCATTCGAAAAAAAAAGTACGAAGTTTTCATATTCCGTATATCCTCGAGTTCCGTCCAGAAAACCCTCAAGTAGGTTGTATCATGCAACACTGGCCAACCACTGAATCGTGTGCAGCGACTAAAAGGGAACGTGGAACGAATACCCTATACTCAACACATTTGCACTGTTGTGTGTCACTTTTTCTTTCCAATTTTACCTGGCCAACAGTTACACGATCTTTATGATCCAGTGCAATTTGGAAAGACTGTTATTTGCCCTGTGATTACACACACACACGCACACACACACACACACATATATATATATATATATATATTATATATATATGTGTGTGTGTGTGCGTATTTATGTACGTATATATATATGTGTATGTATATATGTATGTATGTGTGTATATATATATATATATATATATATATATATAAGGTAACAGGTTTCCACTTTTCCACTTTAGGGTTTTAGGTTACAAAATGTTCGACTTCTTGCTGTCAGTATAACTCATGTAAGAAAATTTACTCTGGCGTTGAAATGCATGATGGGAAATTTATATTTTTACATCTGAAGAGAAGAATATAAGTATTTAGTACATCACATGATACATTTTCGTGTTCCGATTGTCTGACAAAAGAGATCTTATTTTTAGTACAGATTGCATTTTCCTTTGGCTACAGGATGCAATACTTTACTACGGGAATGATAACTCTTCCAGCAGGCAATATTGCCACGCGTCGAAGTTATAAGACGTCACATGACGTGATGTACTGGATCTATCATTGCCTTCTTCCTCGGAAACTGTTCTCCTACAGTGTTGTTTGGTGGAGTGTAGTGCCTTTGTCTTCGTCTCGGGCACTATTTCCCACCAAACAACACTATAAGAAAGCAATTCCATAGAGAGAAGACAATAATAGAACAATATATTTAATGTGTGAAATATACTGTAATAATATTATATGAGAAAGGATTTCACAAATAAATTTCTATAATTAAGTATATAATTTTTTTATATATAAAGTATGACGTTTCTTTTTAGTTTGGATTCTCTTCGGCTCTTTGCCAACAAATTTAGACAACAACAGTTTGGACTGTCAGTGGGAGATCATCAAACATTACACCAGTAAGTATTGTAAACTTTATGAACTAGTCCAAACATGACAACAAGCTTAGTTTACAAACGAAGCATGTATGCCACTTATAACTAAGTGTTACACTTTTTAGGAAACATAGTTGTTTTAAATATTTTTTTATCAATAGAGTCTGAAAAATCGTTCAAAATGCAACAAGCTAGTATGTAAAAGAAAAACAAAACACCATTCAGATATGCCTTATTTTCTTCCAATAGAAATTCTAAAGGGAATGAGTTTACAAAATCGCATTTTCATTAAAATATATGTATATGTGAAGAAGAAAGAGAAGAAAGGGATTTTCCTTTCTTCCGTTTATCCTGAAAATAATTTACTTTAATGACCATTTTTAATTCGTACGCTATCTATTTTCGCAGAATTTGCAGAAGTTGTGGGAAGGGCATATATGCTTGAAATTTAAATAGCTAGAATTTCTTTTTCTTAGAAATTTTAAATATACACGTAGTAAAGATCTGCGCAATGTATTAGTCGCAAAGTAGTTTGATATTAGAAGGCTGTTAGCTTGATTAGCTACGAATAAAACTAGATTTACATCATGAAATGATTTTTTTCCAGCAATTCTTGATGCAAACAGAACAAGATGCAGCTGCAGCCACGGTAAGGCAGACACACACATTAAATAATATACACACATAAGAACATCATTGCTCTACTCACCCACTGCGCTTTCTTAGTTGCTTTCATAGCCGGATTAAGGCCTTTAGAGGTCCTAAGCAACGAAAAGATTTGGGTGCCCCCCCCCCTCCATGTAATTCAAAATAAAAACAATACTAAACCGTAATTTCTTCTTATTTTATTCTTTTTTTTGTGCCCCTGCTTTGTTGGTGCCCTAAGCACGTGCTTAGTCTGCCTATTGGGTAATCCAGCACTGGTTGCTTTGATACCTTTATTGTATTGTACTGTCAAAACTAAAGTTGCATCATCATCATCATCATCATCATCATCATCATCATCTTTTATGAAAACAATATGCCATTGTCATTGTTATAATAATCGCAATAAATATTATTTATTATCATTAAATTTATTGTGTGTGTTTTCTCAACGTAGTAGTTATTGCTGCTGTTGTTGTTGTAATCATTGATGTCGGTGGTGTTGTAGTCGTTGTTGTTCTTCTTGTTTAATTTACGACCGAGCTAAAGAGGAGAAAGAAACAATAGCAGACTGTCTTTCATTTAATTTGATTGAATTTTAGAAATACATGTTTCACGTGTCTTGACGATTGTATTGTGCATAGTTTGTCTTTAAGGAAGAAATGCACATCCTAAAAATATCACATTTACATAATTGGTTTGAGTTTTCGTTACCTGTGACCATGTAGGTCTGTGTACCAAGGTTTATTGCTATTGTTGTTGTTGTCGCTGTTGTCGATCTCAGAACTCTATTTTTTAATATGACTTTGATATAACTTTGTCACTGTGTGTGTTCGAACACGTGATGGTTAGATGCCACATGATACTGACCGACGCTCTTGACCACTAGGCTATAGACATGTACACTATACGCAAATAAATTTGTATTATATTGAGATCGCACGTGCTGCACTCAATATGTGCATTTTACATTTGTTCTGCTTTTGACAATTCTATTGTAGAGCAACAGAGACATGACATTAAATTGCAAGTAAATCACGGTACATAGTTAGTTAGGAAACTGCCTGAGTACAAAACTTAAACTCAGATTCAAAACTTCAACATACAAAATCATTCTTAAAATATATAAATATCATTCCAATTTCACATATATGCAGAGTTACAATAATAAGATAATGCCAAAATGTTCATGATTCTAATCTCATTGGCAGAAAACGTTATAGACGATCATTTATTTTAATTCTGATCATAAGGTCAAATTTAATGTTCAGACAGTTTTGTGACTCTAGGACCAGGACACTTTCGAATATGTAGAATAGTATGTCTTCTTTTTGAAAATTCACTCTACGGGGTAAGACAGTTTATAATGTGTAGAATGATATGTCTTCTTTGAAAGATTCGCTCTACGGGACCAGGCCACTTTCGAGTCTGTAGTTTTTCTTCATACGAAAATTCTTTCTATGGGTCCAGGACACTTTTGAATGTGTACAATGGTGTGTTTTCTTTTGAAAATTCACTCTGCGGCGCCAGATAACTTTTTCTAATGTATAAAATAGTATGTCTTCTTTTGAAAATTTACTCAATGGGGACAGACCAGTTTATAATGTGTAGAACGCTATATCTTGTTTGGAAGATTCACCCTAAGGGGCCAGGACACTTTCGAATATATAAAATAGTATGTCTTCGTTTCAACATTAACTCTACGGGGTCAGTACTTTCGAATGTGCAGAATAGTATGTCATCTTTTGAAAATTCACTCTACTTTCGAATGTGTACAATGGTATGTTTCCTTTTGAAAATCCACTCTACAGGGCCAGGATGCTTTCTTAATGTGTAGAATAGCGTATCATCTTTTGAATATTTACTCTACTGGGCCAGGACACTTTCGAAATATGTATAATAGCATGTCGTCTTTTAAAAATTCAATCCACGGGGCCAGAACACTTTTACAATGTTTAGTATGTCTTCTTTGAAAATTCACTAAAATACCACCAATGTAATGATTTCATGGGATATACATATAAAAATAGAATCTGAAACTCAAATATTATTACTTTATACAAAGATAGTAACACCGAATTTCTTTATATTCAATTTCAGAACCTATATATGTTCACACCACACCACCTCATACAGATTCGATGTCAACAACCATGAGCCCAACAACGTCAGAGAAGACACCAATGAATTTTCACACCACACCACCTCATGCAGATTCGATGTCAACAACTATGAGCCCAACAACGACAGAGAACACACAAACTCTAACTGGTGCATACTATTTCAAATAACTTAGCAACCCCGAAATATATTAGTGTTAAAACATGATTAACATGTGATTCGTTCGCACAGGGATGGGTCACAATAGTTCTTTCAAACGTTGACCGTAACCAATTGCGGATTATGACAAGGCATACTCACATTATATTTTCGAAGTTCATTGACTAAATTGAGAAAGATGAGATTTTGTTTTTCTTACAATTAAAAATTCTACTCTACTAAATCAACAGACATGGGACTTAAATATGTAGCTAGTAACGGCAAAGGCTTGATCTAAAATACTGTATTTGAATACTTTGGAAATGGATTTAAATTGCCTCTCTGCGCTTTAATATCATGACTGCATCAGGCATTTTGTTCAAGACATTTCATTTTTAGCTATATCCAGAGCTAGATCAAAGCAAAATTAGGGTCGATAACCCAGACACTGGTTCGACAACGGGAAAAAAGTCTCTTTAAGTTACAAATTCATCTTCTCTAAGAAGTATAATTTTATTAAGATTTACTTACAAGTCCATAGGGAAAGTAAATATATTTCGCTCGATGGTAGGCAGTTTTTACTTAACATCTCCGCGAAGAAAGTATTGCTCTCAGAAAAAGAAATAACCAAAATAATGATGTTTGGCCATTTAGTGTCTGACTGTTGTTGATTCACGCTATTTACGTCAAACATGTATCACTATGAATTGAAGTAAATGTTCCACAGATGGAGACCTGGGCGGACATAAAAAGTTAAAGTACTGGCCATTACAAAGCGTCACTATATGGAAACTTTGGAAATATTAAATTCTTTTCGCCAAGTGTTTCGTTCTATTTAAAAAGAATTTCAATTTCATATATACTAGTATTATTACTTCATTTCCCTTTCTCTTGCAATGAAACAATTTTACAATATAAAGATTAACCTGCACCAAGATTTGTGCTAAAAGACAGACGAAGACACAAACATGATACGGTTAGACATACAGGCACTAAAATAATTTTGCAATTTTATCACTTATCACATATTAATTTATTTTCATACATTTCAGTCCCCCACACATGCAAGAAAGCGTCTACCATTAGTACTTTGGGACATGGAATTAAGCAAACGAATCCCGAGGCAGGAAGCTGTCATCCGGAAACTAATGATCACGTGGCACCAGAAGCTTTAGTTATCAGTATGTGCAGCGTTAGAAACCATTCGGAGATCTGGACAAGAGGACAAAATGTAAGTTATTTGGACTTCTAACATAGAAGCAACTTGTACTTTTAAGTAATCTTCAGCTATGTGAAAGAAAGCTCTTCAAATCCTGACATATTGCGTCAAATACTTTGTATTTTAAAAAATGACTCCAAGGATAGATGTATATTTCATCCAAGTATTTGTAAAGAGGCTTTTTGATGTTGGTACTTATACTCGGAATTATAACCTTACCCCTGTAATTTGGCTCCTCTCCCACCCCACCCTATCCTCTTAATGCCCCTTAATATAATTGTTTAAAAAACTTTGTGGCATTTTTTAAATCAAAATAATAAGCATTCAATAAAGTATCAGTTCATTCGCAAACAAATATTTCTCGTCCTTATTAAAAAGAAAACTCAGTTCGTAAATTTCATGTGATCTGACCAGCACCACGGTCAACTATTGCTTATAAGCCTGTTCATCTTGAAGACCATGCAAATGTACACTTTTTATTTTCATTACCCAAGGTGATGTCAGTATGTGAGAGAATTCCTCTATATACACCCGTCGCCACATTCTTTGATGGGAAATATTCTAACCAAGGAGGACTTGCCGGAATATTCGTCGGTTGTCTGCTAGATGGTTTTAAGGTGACCAATTGTTTTGTATGTGATTTGCAATGTGTATATATATTACTACAAACAGCAAGTTACTGATAACAACAAATGCATTAAGCAATCGAAATATCAACACGTAGGCTATAGACCGATATCCATTCAGTCAGGTTTTTTATATAGTCAGTTTCAAACAATAACTATGACCGACTGCCTGTCTTTAAAATGGCCCACTCTAATTTCTGGTTTTCACGCTGGAATGATCAAACTGAGAAGGATACGCTTCTGCTTTTAAAATTTCATTTCCACTCTTCTAAATCAGCAGGGACGTCAGTTAAAATTATACATTTTCAAACAGACTTTAGGTTTCTTAGCTATCGGAAAACCTTTCACTCACCGGCTAGTTTTGTGATATTATGATCACATCAGGCGTTGCTTGTTCGCAATTAATTGCCGCTTCCTGTAGAACTTTAAAAACAAATATTTCAAATGTTATTGAACTGGTGCTTTTCTGTATGGCAGATTAATGCCACACCTAAAAGTGTCGTTCTTGCATCAACTTTTCGATTTTATACAGGCTGATATTTTGTAGTCGCAAGACATTTTTTATGTCATATATTGCTGACTCCACAAAAAGCATAGACGTTTGGGAGATGTTTTAGAACCATTGACAATCTTGCGCTAAGAAACTGTTTTCGTGTTCATTTGCACTGTATATTAATTATGTTAGAACCGGAAACAGTTGATTTCTTTCATTCATCTTGTTAATGTTGCATATTTTCCACCATTGATAGTGTTTATTCTAGCCATATATACTATTGGTCAGTTTCCATGGTATGTGTTCAATAGCTTGGATTGACAAATCTATGTATTCTTTATAAAATAAATGAGCATATTCTTTATCATAAATCTGCTTAAAACCTTTTAACACCTCAAAGATGAAACATACTTGTCGTCTTGGAAACATATAATATTCTAACAATTTGTATCACGATATTTATATGGTTTTGATTTTTTCACGACATTTTGTCATGATTTTCATTTTGTCACGACATTGTCATGATTTTCATTTTGTCACGACAGTGTCATGATTTTCATTTTGCCACGACATTGTCATGATTTTGAAAATTGTTTTTTTAGATGATAGTGCAGGAGTGCGACAAGAACATAACAGTGATGCACGTAGTGACTGGAGGCCACTTCCAGCTGGATCCGATGAATTACTCCATCATTATGTAAAAATGAATATACAAGCTGCACAAAATAAAATATCCTCAAGGTACGTTTTTTTTTAAAAATGCGACTTAATTGTTGGTTATTATATTTCATATGTTGCTATATTTGCGTGAACAGATTGGACCATTTTAGAAGAAAAAAAATACTGTTAAACTGTTAAGCGTACCTAAATAGGACATCAACACTAAATATGTATAGGTAATTAAGAATTAATAAAGTAATTAAGAGTATGTATATATGTATTCAAGTATAGGGTTCAGCGGCACGTCATCACAATCCTGACTATATAGTTCAGAGCAAAAGCAAGTTAGATAAAAAGGCAAATTAAAATACCTTACTAGAAATTCCCACAAAGAAAAAAACACTCCAACCAAAGGTAGATATCCACCATGAGACACAAAATCAAGAGTAATCGTGTTGTAAAAAGGCATGAAAAACAAAGATAAATGCAAAACAGGCAAAATCCTTAAAATCCAAGATCTAATATCTTTTTTGTACAAACTGCAATTTTTCAACAATCAGTTGAAACACGACTACAGACTGCATCTCACAACAAACAGCTAACCTCCATAAGTCGCCTCTTACGACATGCAGGAGGGTGCATCGGACCTATTTTACATCACCGAACTCACAGGGGGACCAATAAATAAAGAAATATGTGTTTTACTTGAGGTACACGTCCCTCATCTGTTAAATATTTTTCTATTCTGAAATAATTATCAAAGTATTTATCAGTTCATATTTGACGCTTGCCTTGTGTGAATCTATTTATGCATACACGCATACAGACAGATAGACATATATAAATACATAAGTTGAATAGAATTGGCGAGTTCTAAAACAGTCGCTATTGGCTATTGACTCATTTTTCAATTTTTAATTGCGTTAAAAGAAACTGACTAAATTGCAGAATTTGAAAGAGGTTGGAGAAGGTTAATTTTACTCCACTGCTACACAAACATGAATTAAAGTTGCAAATGACTAGATTACTACTCTGAAGGAAAAATGATCTAAATGCAATCGCAACTTCCATAGACCCTACCATTTCTATACTATGTTTGCACTACAAAATAACATACTACTATGTTTGCACTACAAAATAACATACTACCATGTTTGCACTACAAAATAACATACTACTATGTTTGTACTACAAAATAACATACTACTATGTTTGCACTACAAAATAACATACAACTATGTTTGCACTACAAAATAACATACTACTATGTTTGTACTACAAAATAACATACTACTTTGTTTGCACTACAAAATAACATACTACTATGTTTGCACTACAAAATAACATACTACTATGTTTGCACTACAAAATAACAACTGCTCTAGTGAAGTATTCGTATTCCTACACTGCACTTGCAAAAAAAAAATACGATTGAGAAATATAGACTGTGCCAGTGATGTTCGCATACCCCTCACCGCACTTAAAAAACATAATTTTAAATATTGGTGGCCTCGTGATCCACTCGTGCACCAAAGGTGAAAGACTTCTCGCTTCGCAAATGAAGCCTACACCGCAGTTAAGGTACAATTTTATCTGGCAACAAACCTGAATTGATTAAGTAGTATTTGGTTAACAAGGTCAACCTTCAAGCACCATTAGCTTTTTCCACTCTTGCACAGAGAGTTTGTATGGAGGTCCTCTTTTAAATTGTAGAATTTCGTTGAACAACATACTGTATGACACGATGAAAATTGTAGCTACTGAAGCATGTTATATGACGTTAAGAATGCTCTTCATTTTTTGAACCATTTATTACAGTAAAATGTCTAACATTTCATAATATCTCAGGAGTGCAGTTATTAAGGTAACTGATTGTTGTAAATGCTACCTTTGTTTTAACTTTTGGTTCTTCTAGCTTAGTCTCAACTGTCTTAGGCGTTGGTTCTACGCGTTTAAAGACAAGGTTGATTGTTAAAATCATACCAATTTAACCAGACCAACACGTCAGTTGAAAACCATAATTCATTTCCCAGTTCTTTGTTATTATCTTGTCAAGAACAAGTATTTGATTTACACTTCCTTCTAATTCATAGATTCTTCTGTACAAACCATCTATTGTTTTTAAAAATCTTAACTTTGTTTTAAATCAAATTGTACACTTCCTTTGATTCATTGTTTTATCTGCATTAGCTAAATTTTTCTCAACAACGTTTTTTCTAAAGCTGTTGTGTTGTTTCTTGCTGTTTCTCTTCTGATGCAAGGAAAGGTTTTTCAACTCTTAGTGAATAGAATTAATGTAGGATGTTTGCCTTTAACTTGCATTGCCAATTTCTACATATCTCTAAATAACTTGAATTGCCAATTTCTACATATCTCTAAATAACTTGCATTGCCAATTTCTACATATCTCTAACTAGCTTGCATTGCCAATTTCTACATATCTCTAAATAACTTGCATTGCCAATTTCTACATATCTCTAAATAACTTGCATTGCCAATTTCTACATATCTCTAAATATATGAGAGCAATATGGGCATTATTTTGGCATTTCCTATTTATTTAGCATTTCCTATTTATTTTTGCACTTCCTATTTATTTTTGAATACAATAATAAGCGATAAATGTCATGTATTTAACTTTATAACTTCTACTAATCTTGGTAAATACTGCTAGATAATTTCACCTTATTTTGCTTGTATCGCTAAGTTGGAATAACTGTATGAAATAGTTTGTACCTTAATGGCAAATTGTGTTTACGAGAAAAACTCAAATTATATTGCTTCTCAACTAAACTTTGAGTAAAAATATAAAAATATTCAAAATGTTATTGTATAATAAATATAATTTAAGATTGGTATGTATACTCACTTGTATCTCTTTCTTTATGTTCCTTTGTGTGATTTGTTAAAAATTCCTTGGAGAATGTGCAATGAATTTAAGTTTCAAGACTAATTTTCCAAAACGAGATGACAAACGGTTGTTATGTAGGCTTCGCCCAAATAATAATGCTGAATGGGAAAGAAATGTAAAGACACCAAAGGTTAAACACGTACAGTTTGTGAATGTGGACGAAATGTACAAATCTACTCACTGAAACCCTATTTAAGATAAAATATACACAACAAATAATGACAGAAAATTGAAATCCTTGCAAATATTAACAAACAATTCTCTGTAAAAATATCATGGTTCAACAACGATCAAAAACAAGGGTAATAAGTCACCAAACCCATCAAATTGAACGATCAGAACATCGCTCGGCCATTTGCGTCAAAGCTCCACTTGACGTAAAAGACCGAGGACGTTCCGATTGAGAATTTATGTGCAACAACATGCGAGGTTCTTTCTCGACCTGACGGAAATGATCGAGCGGTGTTCCAATTGTAAACAGTCTGTTGACATAGTTAAAAGGCAGTGGAGAGATAAAAAAAAATAAAAAATCCTAGAGAGTGATAGGTAATATTATAACCTTCACCTAAAAATATCTACATGCATATATTGTGCCCGCATATAATGATTGTAATATTATAAATAAAGTAAATTATGCAACTCTATGTAGTATACTGATATAAGTACCGCATGTACTAAGTCATTCGATGTACATGCTCCATGGCATAGAGTGTGTATCATTAGTCATTCGATGTACATGCTCCATGTCATAGAGTGTGAATCATTAGGTGTAAAATTTAGAGCCCGGGTGACTGGAATTAACAGACGAATATCAAATATTGTTCAAAAGGAGTATGAAAAAGAGGAAAAGTATACCCTCGCTTAAGTCAAGTCACAGTAATTACCGAGAGAGATAAAGATAGAAAGAAAGAGACATACAGACAGACAGAGGGAGGGAGGGTGGTATGCATTGATGACGCTTGTATAGACGGTTACCGAATAATCGTTATCGCTTTAAAAATACCATACGATATCAAATATCTCTGAAATGTTTTAAAATGAAATACTCCTGGAAAAATAATTATTAAAAATACCACCCAAATTAAATACTAGTCATATCTTCAAGACTAAAACATAAAAAATCCATATTCCCTACAACAACAATAATACATAATCCCTATCCCGAAAGCACGCATTAAAGCCTCATTTTGTTCGGATATAACGATAATTCCGATAATCTGGTTTGGACAAAAGATGCTATATTGTATTGTAATTCACCCAGCAAAACTGAAATGCTCCATTCTCTACGGAGGATAAAACAAAAAACTTCCTGGAATTCAATATTATCACGACCTGAAACTACTTTTAAAAAGTTATATTTGAAAATGACAAATTTGAAAACAATAATGAATTAAAATAGCACTGTGCGTGTGTGTGTGTGTGTGTGAGAGAGAGAGAGAGAGAGAGAGAGAGAGAGAGAGAGAGAGAGAGAGAGAGAGGGGGGGGAGAAAAGGAGAAAGAGAGAGAGAGAGAATTATATATGGTACACATGATCATCATCTTCTCTAACAGCAACAAAAACCACCTTTGGGCAAAGGAGTGATATCTTTCATTGTCCGCAGAGTCCGACTTTTATAAATATAGGAGTAATTATTGTAAGAAATAAGTGATTACAAACACATCGTAATGAATGATAATGAAGAAATCCGCCATTAAGCATGTATTTAAATGACGTTAAATACAAGTTTTATCAAACAAAAGGGTTAAAATACGGCCGAAAAGACAAGAAACGTTTACCACAATTAAAGCGAAAGATAAATAAACCCAGAAATGTTTCAACGACAACAACAATCAGGACATTTTGTTTCTTAGATACAGATAGTGAATACTGAAGCTATATTCCAAAACCGATGAGGGTGGGATAAAATAGTATTGAAATAATACAAAAGTAAAAAACATGAACTTTGAGGTTAATCTAGGGTATTGACGGACATACTGACATGCAAACGGACGCTGAAGAAGAGAATATCGTCACTAAACAGTGTCCACGCGTTTTACTTTAACAGATAAAAAAGTAATGATGATAGCAGATAATAATTAAATGTTTCTTTTTTAATAACGATGTCCAGCAACCTGATTAGTCAGGCTCTTTTAAGTTTCTTTGGTTTATACATGTATGAACAAACAAAACCCAAATTAATTTAATTTGGCCGCACCCACTGGTATTTCTTTTCATACCATTCGCAGAGAACTGAGGGTAAAAGACATTGCAAGTTATTGTTTGTTTACATCGACTATGAGTACAGTGTATCGAAAAGTGGAATTTGCACCTCCTGTGTTCAGTGCAAAAACAAAATGACGATACATCATAAAAACAAAATGACGATACAACATAAAAACAAAATGACGATACAACATAAAAACCTTTTGAAACTATAAAAATAAAAGTACTATCGATCACAAATTTAAATAATATGGAGAGAGAGAGAGAGAGAGAGAGAGAGAGAGAGAGAGAGAGAGAGAGAGAGCGAAGGAGAGAAAAGGTGGAGTCCCGACATTCCAATAATATCTTCCAAGTAACATTTTAATAAGTAGATCACACATTTTAACTTTGAAAAAGAAACATTATCGGGCAAGGTCAAGGTCAGTCGATTATTAAAGCGGTACCGAATAGGTGGGCTTCGTCCCGCGTTTATACAAATCGCATTTTTATGTTTAGTATCGCATTATGCCATAAAAGAAACTTTGTAAAAGCACACATTCTGTTCAGTTCCAATTGCAATTGAAATAAATACTTTTTTCTAGACTTTAAGTTTATACATTTACGTTGTTTCCTCTCTTAAATAGTTAAAGCGGCCATTGTTGCTGGAAAAGTTAGGCGAAACATAAATCAGCTTAAGCTTTGTTGTAATTGATAGAAAAGTACCGAACGTATTTTGGAAAGGAAGCGAAGGTCAACAAAAGCCGATAAACGTAGGAGTAAGATCTTAACTGGATAAATCTACATGTGGAAGTCCACCCTGATTACTTTTTTCACAAAGTAAGTCTAGCTATGGTTATTTATCGAGATTTGCAGATTTGCAGCCTGGCACAATCTCTCCCTGCCGTTACCCCCTTCTTTCTCTAACTCTCTCTCTCTCTCTCTCGTGTTCATAGGTGATATTGATCAGAAATAAATTTATTTAATCGGTCTGAATTCAAAACGGCAATTTGATTTGCCATTCAATCAGGTCACTCGTATATGTTTCTTCCTCCTTTTTTTTAAAGAAGGCAATCTTTATTGCTAATAATCACAAACACTCTTGAGTCAGGTAAGTGTTTCAGACGTTGATAGTGGATATCATCTGGTCCTGCCGAAGTGTCATCGACTCGATCAAAAGAACATTATAGCTCTGTGAGAGTGAAAGGTTTATTGTAATCTTCAGCATTAGCAGATTTGAAATTTTGAGGGACATTTTCTTCCAAGCTTTTGACACGGCGAAAGTTTTTAGAATACTTCTCTTGTGAGGAGTTCTTCGAGGATGTTTTGACCAATGTATCTGAGATTTCTGGTACGGTTGTGACCATTCAATCAGATTGATTGAAATGCTTGATACAGATGTTTTTATTTTTGCCAATGATTTTTCATACCATATTCCATACCGATTTAATAATATTCCCAAATCCAACTACAATTCGGTCCCGAAATTCGCGCCAGGGGTCCTGATATAGCGGCTCGAAAACGCGCCAAACATCACCGTCACTCTGAGGGAACTTGTACCTTGGTAGCTGCTGTTGGAGGATGGGAACTTTGTTTATCATGGTTTATGATATAAAAAAAAGGTTTTGAATTTCCTTGTATTATGCTTTCATAACAACCTTTTCATGCAGACATAAAGAAGATGACAATGTTAGGGACCGCTTGGTGACAATCGAGTTAGAAATAGATCAGTCAATGAAATGAGTAAGTTTTGTGCATCTTGTATATTCTTGATGCTTTTCATTTTCAAAATTGCAAGGGAGGTACAAGCTGACGGGGAAATAGCCGAATACAATAGCAGACGTCTGTGTTGATGACGACACAGTGACAGTGTCGTCAGTCACATCACTATGTGGAAACTTGTATCTGATATAAAGAGAGAAATAAACGTTGAAACAAATTTAGAATTATTGTTATTAGTATTGATAGCGCGTCTCAGCGACGGAGTTTATATTGGAAAAATGATCAATGAAACACTGTTCTCAACCAGTGGTCGTCAGTGTCGTCAGTCACATCACTATGTGGAAACTTGTATCTGATATAAAGAGAGAAATAAACGTAGAAACAGCTCGAGAATTATTGTTATCAGTATTGATAGCGCGTCTCAGCGATAGAGTTTATATTGGAAAAATGATCAATGAAACACTGTTCTCAACCAGTATTCGGCAGTGTGTCGAGTGATAAGACACACTCGAACGGTCAGTATTATTAATTGCTGTATGAGACTAATATATTTTTAATAATTTAATATGTCGGTAGTAACTAGTCTACCTTGCTGTTATACTTGAAAACTGAAATTTGGATAGACAGATTTGTGTTTGTTTGGTCTTTAGACCTTCACTGGAACCAAGCTGAACAACAACTACCAAAACGGCGGATTTCACCCCTATTTATAGGTTTTGGGAAGCACTCAGGAAATTCAACGTCACAGTTTTCATGAATATTACCAGATATGGAAGAATTCGGAAAAATATTAACACGAGCGCCCTTAAGTAGAAACTCGAGCGGCGAAAACGCGGTCGGAAAAATGGCACAATTTTGAATTTCAAGAATAAAACACGTTTCACAATGAATTGTAAGCAGAATAAAAATTGAACATGAACAATTTCATCACACTGATGAAGAACAATTCAGAAAATACACGAGTATTACCTTATCCCTGGAGAAAAATGGATATAATTGCTTATTTCTCTACTCAGAGTAGAAGGTAAGTGAAGACAGTTTAATTTACTTCTAGGGGTTAGAAATAATAACAAAAGAAAGAACGACTCAAACAAGCTTTCAGAATTTTTTTAAATATAAATTTAATTTCCTAAAATATTAAATATTTCAAACAAACAAAGTGAAATAATTAAATATAACTTAGTGTTTAGAAATTTCTAAATAATCCTAAATGTCCTATTGAATTTTGATAATCCGGAATTTAATCCAAAGTATTCCGAATGAAGTCACTAATGTGTTGATATGCCATTAGCAACACAGTTTTAAATCCAAATGTTATTAATCCCAGGTAAACTCCTTTGAATGTAGAATATTGTTATGTTCATTGAAGAATAGTACTTAAATCCAAAATGTACTATGTAGATAATAGATTTTCATCAGCTGATTTTACAAACAACAATAATCTTCCTCAGTAACCCAATTATTCTGGAGAACTGCAAGTTTCTGGTCCAGAGAACCAGGTGCTCTCTGAGATATACCACAACGGGAATCAGCTATCTCCGATTTTGATATATTAACCAGGGAAGGAAAGAACATTCATGAAAGTCTAGCAGAGAAAGAAAAAAAAAAGTATATTGATGTTGAATGGATAGTATGTTAGTGACATACGCTTTAACTGTGCAACGTTATAGACATTTATGATTGATAGTGTTGATAGATAGATAGTGTTGATTTATGATTGATAGTGTTGTATATTTTCAATATCCAGGGAGAAAATGTAAAAATGAGAATATATTTTTATAGACTATTAGTATTCTATTCGCATGAGAAATATGGAATATTAAAGTCATACTACTCGACTTTGAGATCTTTTATTTTCTTTACTTTTGTTTTCTTTTTTTGCAAAAAATACTTGTTTTTGCATCTGGTCATGCTGGTGAATGATACATTTTGTTGTTGCTGTTGTTTTTCTTCTGACTGTTGTTGTCACTGCTAGATATTTGAAAGTCTTGTTTCGTTAAATGTAGCGGTGATTTATCCAACTGGAAATGTAGGTATTGTCAGTCTCAAGGAAACGTTTCCATCTCTTGATCCGGATTGTGTGAGTTCGAATCCATGACAAATTTGTACCTCAGTGCTCCAGCACAAAAATAAGATATGGCCCCAGGCGTAGGGATACCGTGTCTTTTCTTCTTCTTTTTCACTGTACCCTTGCATCCGTTTTGTGATGAGGACTGTGTATTTAGAATTCTCTCTCCACTTGTACAGAGTGTTTGTATGATTCATGCTTTACATTCTGTTATTCACCATTCTCCTTTCACACACATACAAAATAGTCCACTCATTTGAAAGGAGAACGAAAAAGACTGATGCGGCTCGAACCAATGAAAACCAAATTTTGCCGTCATGATTATTGTATATGTAGTCTTAAGTTCAAACTTTGCATCACGTTGACAGTTTATATATGTATTTGTTGCCTATTCTGAAGTTTTAATTCGACAGATGATTGTTTTGATTTAATTCGACAGATGATTGTTTTGATTTAATTCGACAGATGATTGTTTTGATTTAATTCGACAGATGATTGTTTTGGGGATATTGCTGTCCATAATTTATTGCTGGGAATAATTACTTTTGCAATATACACAATTACAATGTAATTTTATTGCCGTGCGATTTAAAGTTTTTACTGGATAACTAAATATCAACGTGCAAGTACAATCGCAACTGTGCATGTCTACCGCGCCTGGGACAGAAGGAAAGGTTACCAGTTCATGATCCTTCAGCCACATTTTCTAGACACGAAATTGAATTCAAAATCAATTATTGAAAATTATTAATCCCACTTATCACATGCACAAACTTTGCATATTCTAAATGTGATAAAATTTATACCAGTATGTATTTAAGCTGTGTTGAGTTCACATACATTTTTCAATAGGTATGTACTTTAGATACTTGCAGATACAATGCTGCTTTTTGCGGGGCACAACTTATAGTTATTATTATTAGATCTGATATGTGATGAAACAAACTGACATCGTGAACATCATTATTATTGATGATGATAATGATGATGGTGGTGGTCGTGGTTGTTGTGGTGATGATAATAATTATAACGATGATGATGATGACAATGATGAGAAAAAAGAACATTCTTGCTGTTGATAAAGGTATGAATTAATATAATTAATGTTGTTTCTGTTGTATTAACGTCATCATAACGGCACTATCATCGCAAAATACTAGAATCAGTCCATCAAGACAAAAAATTAAACACAAATTTACCGTATATTTTGGACATTCAATTCCGCATTTATATACAGTCATTATACCCATCAATTTATGTGTACACATAAGGTAGACAATAATTGGATACTGATTAAAATTCTATTTTACAATTTTTTAGAAGCTAGCCTCTCATTTGTCTCAAAAGGAAGATAAAACACACACACACATACACACACATATATATATACACACACACTCACGCAAAGATAGGGACCTAAACGAGGGTATAAAAAGAAGACCAAACTATTTCCATAAATTTTAACACGTTTTATGCTTTTATTTTATTTAGCGCACATGTTGAGAGCAGGTGTAAGGTGCTTTTTTTTTTACGAATCCTGTGATTTTGACGCATCAGACTATTCTGTCGAGGGCATATGGTGTTTCCCACGTCTGTATGTCCGTTTGTCCTTACACTTGATAACAATGATTAGGGACTTTGTAGTATTAAACTAAATTATATCTGGGGCTTAACATACATACTTATCGTCCAAAAGTAAACTCTTTAAAAATTCTAAAATATTCACTATATAATTTAATACTTATATTTTCTTTTACAAATAAATTAAGTCAGTAAACTTTTCATTTATCAGTTGGTGACACATGTTACAAATTTGCCAACACTACACTGACCGACTTTGGCCAAAGTCTGTTCAGTTGTTACAAGAAATATGTTTATCGTACGCTGAGTGAAAATTTCACCTAGGAGCAGAGTTACATTTTTTTCTACAATGTAAGGCAGAATTTGGCTTGTGCCAAAGTTAGTTTTTTTTTTTTTTTTTTTTTTTTTTTTACAAAGTTTTTACAATTCTGTCAACCCCACAATGGCTTGACCATGGCTCAAAATACATTGGAAGTCCTATATTTAAGACAAGGAGTTAAAATTATTTTACCAATGAACTGTTTTTGAGACTAGCTTTATTGTGCTACATTTTCAAAATAACGAATTTGGCTTGTATGAAGTTAAGATTCTTTTGTAAGGTTGCAACATTCTTTTGTATGGGTTTTTTGAAAACAGCAAAACTGCTCTGGGAAGAAACACACAACGGTTCTATATTTTTTTCACGTAGACATTTTGACCACGGCAAATTTGGACTACGGCAAGTCATTATGACATACACGAGAGAGAGAGAGAGAGAGAGAGAGAGATTTTGATTGCGGCAAATTGTATTAACAATGACTTGCCACGAAATGTTTATTACTGGTGTGTTAGTGTAAGTGTGATGCACTTGTCGGTGAAGCTCTGGTGCGAAGAATAGGCCCGATGCGTTCTCCTGCATATCGTAAAAAGACTAATGGTAGCAGAAGCCGCTGTGGTTCAATGATTAGCATGTTGGACTCGCTACCGAAAGTGTGCTGGTTCAAATCCTACCATAAGGTCATCAAGGGTCGGCTATCGTCGTGTGTCAGTGGACAAGGCACTTGAATCCAACTGCCCTGGTACTAAATAACCAACATGTGCGAGGGTGTGCCGTAAAACACAGAACCAGACAAAATCCGGTATAATCAAAATTAAAATGCATCAGCTGAAATCCTATATGGACCCCGGCGACGTCATACCGAGATTGATCTATACTGTATATGGGACGACATACTCATTTTAATTTATCTAGAGGTATAACATATATGTAGAACAGTATTTTTACAAAGGTTAAGAGGTGGAATTAGTAAATTGTAGGTCTAGTACGGTTCCAGAGAATCTGTGTCAATGATAGAGTTCCGTGACGGCGTTATCAGCAGTAAATCTATATTTAAATCAACGGCATGATGACGGATATGCGATTCCGGCACGATTAGGTGAACCTTACGTCTCAACATGGTTCAATACGCAAAAGGTAATGTCTGATTTTTGTACATATTAAGTTATATGCACAATTTTTTTTAACAAGTGTATACTCTTTTTGATTATATCGGTGTCATTCTATTTATATGTCATTAATCTAATTTTTGGTCTCCATAAAATCCACATTATGTGCTGACACTCTATTGTTTCCCTTGATGATACTGATCAAATAGGTCAATGGTACAAAATCCAGCACTTATCAACACAGGGAGTAGACAGCCAGCTCGAGGCTATAATAAATTAGAAAACTGAAAAACCGTAGATGCTGAAGAATGTATTAAATGTGTAAATCCAAAAAGGTTTTGTTGATTGTGCTGAAACGATCTTAGCATTAACATATGTGTATCTTGGAAAGTCTTGGTTGGTTGGTTTTTAACGGCTCATTATTGGCTGTATCATGCCGAGAAAATGGGAGATAAGGGACTTTCCCAAGGACACATCGAGGCAGCCGACTAGGGCTGGCCTAGTCGGTATCGAGCCCACGGCCCTTGAATTGCGAGTCCGACGGTCTACCAACCGAGCTACAGCGGCTCTCAAGAAAGTCTAGTAAGGGAATTTATAGAGAACTTTTTGGGTCATGGATGAACATATTTTTTTTTTTTAAAGTTCACAGCTATTAGTATAAATAATACAATATTACTATTAGAATATATTGAAATCACATCTTTGCTATAAAAAGATGAACTCTATATATTCTATAGAATCACATGGCATGTGAGATATAAATTAATTTGATTTTGATTAATTATTTATATTTAAAGCAATTAGCTGATAAATTGGTATTACTAGATATAGAAAAAGAGAATATAATATTTTTGTGACCTAATGAAGTTTGTTGTGATAAAAATTAAAATATTTGAATATTCACTGGTAAACAAAGTAAACTATTTATGCAAGCGTCGGTATTTTTGTGTTACTTAGTCAGTGGACAAATGATATATTCAGCAGGACAAGTGATTTCACAAAAGTTCACTTGTCTGGGACTAGTGGATAACAAAAAATTTAAAATTGTGCCTATAATAGCAAGCGTCTGTATTTTCTGTTACTTAAATCAATGGAGAAATGATATATTCCGCAGGACAAGTGATTTCACAAAAAGTCACTTGTCTGGGACTAGTGGATAATTTTTTTAAACAATTGTTCGCCCAGTTACGAAAACTACAGCTAGTGCCTCTTTAAGTATTGAAGTAAAATATTGATACTTCCTGTCTGACTGAATCATTATTTAGTCAGGAAGCTGTACATTTGGATATCATTTGACCCTTTCCTAGAGCCAATATGACCACGCCTATTCATTTACATAATCAGGTTATATAAAATCTTTTTTTTTCTTTTAATCCTCCAACATATATATATATATATATATATATATATATATATATATATATATTAAAATTTTTATTATATACATGTCTTGGGAGAGATCTAGTTTAAAGGTTTGATTAATTAAGAACGTAAGTACAAAATCTTTTAATAGTTTGAGCCTTAATTCTTGTAAAAGACTTTGTTAAAAGCACATAATTGATAAACGAAATCGTAACCGAAGCCATTTTGGAAAGTGCTTGATATTTAGCAAGAAAAATAAAATGTTATTTTTAATTCTGTATACATCACCAATACACCTTTGCTTTCTTCCAGAAATTGGACTTCTTTGGGCTTTTTGTGTATCTTGGGTGTTGATTAATGCAGCAGGTGAGATAGATAGATAGATAGATAGATAGATAGATAGATAGATAGATAGATAGATAGATAGATAGATAGATGATAGATAGATAGATAGATAATAACTAAAATGTATACAAAAACTAAAGTAACCAGTTGATAGTACTAGAAATCAGAGGATTATATTTCCGAAACTTAGTCACTTTACAAACAAATGTTGTTGTGGAGTGTTTCCTACGTTGTAAACTTAAGATTAAAGCGAGTGATTGAACCTCTTGATAAAACTATTATCAGATGTCGACATAACAGGTTCGTTTGATTCATTGTTTGTTGATGTCTACACTACCACTACCACTACCAACCAACCCACCCACCCACCAAAGACCCTCACACCCCAATGGTCCCGTTTATGGCTTGCATCATTGAGTTGTGAACCCTGTTGCAACATAAATGGGAATTGAATTTAGTTCCTATATTTCTAACGTGCAACATATATTACCACATTACTATATCTTCTGATTTTTTTCAACAGATGAGCGTGGAAGGAGAATATTCCTAAGCCAGGTAGTAAATATTTTTTTTTTAAAATTAGCTTTAATTTGCAAACTTTCGCAAAAAGGCTATATCCTTTACGTCCATCCCACACACCAAGAATTGATATAGCCCTTGTGACATTTATCTCAAGGTCAAAGATGTAAACAAGTCGCAAATGATTTCTTTTCTTCTTCATAGTATTATATCCAAAGTATAAATAGAACGTATAAGGGAGGTAATTCTATATAGGCAATTATAAAACCTTAACAAGTATTAGCTTTCCAAAACATTGTGAGGCTCCGCTATCTTCCAATCATTAATTTGATATAAAAACGTTTTTAAAAATAATTAAGAAGAATAGTGGCAGGGGGCAAGAGAAGTATTTCAGGTTATTTATTTGAAGTAGGAATATTCTTTTCATATTTCAGTTAGTACATGTTAACTTAAAGATGGGATTTTTTTTCTTCTTGTCATTGTTGAGCGTAATTCGATTTCTAGGGCCGGGGAAATCCCTGTATCGTTAAATATCAGTGCACGGATTGGATTACCTTTCCAAAATAACATTTTGCTAAGTTAATGTAGCCTAACGCTAGTAACGTTACATGAGTTTTTGGTATGACGCAACTAATGTAATGCGGTTCCCTTGTTTTTCTGTCAAAATATGGATGCCAGCAGAGTCAGCGCAAGAGTATTTGGCGCCCTAAGCGAACATTCAGGCTTGTGCCCCTCCCCCCCCCCCTCACAATTTACTTTCGAAAATGAATATTGTACATTTATTCTTTCCTTCTGTTTTTCTCTTTCTATTTTTAGACGCTTATTATCTTCTATTTTACGCTATTTCTCTTTCTTTTTTATCCATTCAGTTTTTTGCCGCCCCCAAAATTTTGCCGCCCTGGGCGACCTAGTGGTTAAACCGGCCCTGGATGGCAGATATATTACTTTGGGGGTTTTTTCCTTTTATTTTAGCGTACCACTGTAATTGGACAGGTTAGTGTTGTCAAAAGTTGTCTCCCTTACACGTCTATTGAGATTTAAATGCCTAACAATTATTAGCTTTTCTAAAATGCTTTCCGTCTTTTAGCCTAACTAATTGAATGCCGAATTAAAACCCATTGATATATGGGGTGTTGCTGAAGAAGGTTTGTGGAGAATTTGTATACTTTTTATAAGTTAAGTTCTAGACGTGCTAAAATAATACCGCTTTTTTGTTGCCCGTATGGAGATAAGAGAATATTTCTGGCACACTTATAAATTAAAACTAGCATAATCTTTTCGCTCATATGTGGGTACGAGAATATTTCTGGCACGGGTTGCTACTAAAAATATTATTGACTTTTTGGCTTGCATAGGTTACGAGAATATTTCTGGCACACTTGTAAAGTAATAATAGTACGATCTTTTTTGCTCTTAATAGGGCATGAGAATAATACGGTCTTTTTGCTCGTAAACGGTACAGTAATATTTCTGCCACACTTGTAAATTCAAAAATAGCACGATCTTTTTCGCATTTATAGGGGTACGGTAATATTTCTGGCACTCTTGAAATATAAAATATTAGCATCTTTTCTAATTTATTTTCTTGTACCATGATTATTATCTTTTATAGTGTTACGCAAACATTTCTGGCACACATGTACGATTTAAAATAATACGGAGCTTTTTGCCGAGCGGGTTATACTCAAGTGTAGCCCCTACTATTGTACTATTGAAATTGTAATACTGCAATAAATGGAGATAAAAATAAATTGCTACAATTGGGTCCTAAATAATCACCAAAGGACCAACAAATAACAATGTTGTAGAGACTGCTCAATTGGGAAGCAAGTTGATTGGAGAAGAATCGAAAGCGTATTTCTACGTGTTGGAATAATTTGATGATTACACATTTGTGTTTACGTGTTAGAACATTGACATATATGGTAGATGTTTCTACGGGCATATTAAAAAAAATATATACACACAATATGAACAGGAAAGTGCAGAATACATTTAACCTGTGATGTTTTTTTTTATCTACTTTCTTTTTCCACTTGGATTTCGTCATCAGTTCAAATTTGCATGTTGTACATGCTTTAACTCCTTTATGTTATAATGAATTGTTTTTCCTACATCTGTTATATTATAGAAACAGATTATCATTTAAAAATTCAAAGTTTTCATGTCGCTGAATACTGCTCTCTATGTATTGTTCTTATGACATTTATTTGAGCGGAAAAAATGTTTTCTGCTGGTTCCCAGTGTTCCAAAAATATCCTTGTACACCTATGCAAACCAAAAGACAGTAATACGTTTAGTAGAAGAGTGTTCCGGGAATATGTTGTACCCCAATATGAACCAAAAATATCGTTTCTAGTACTATTTTAGTAGTAAGGGTGTGGCATGAATATGTTGTACTCCTAAATGAGCCAAAAAGATCGTACTATTTTAGTTGTTACGGTGTGGCAGGGATATATTCTACCCGTATACAAGATAGTAATATTTTTAGTAGAAGCGTGTGCCAGGAATATGTTGTACTCCTATATGAGCTAAAAAGATCGTACTATTTTAGCAGTAAGGATGTGGCGGTGATATGTTGTACCCCTATACGAGGCAAACAATCGTACTATTTTAGCATTAAGGGTGTGGCAGGAATATGTTGTAACCCTATATGAGCCAAAAAGATCGTTCTATTTTAGTAGTAAGGGTGTGGCAGGGATATGTTGTACCCCTATATGAGGCAAAGAATCGTACTATTAAAGTAGTAAGGGTGTGGCATGGATATGTTGTACCCCAATATGAGGCAAAAAGATCGTACTATTGTAGCATTAAGGGTGTGGCAGAAATACCTTGTACGTCTATATGAGCCAAAACGATCGTACTATTTTAGCGGTAAGGGTGTGGCAGGGATATGTTGTACCCCTATATGATTCAAAAAGATCGTACTATTTTAGTAGTAAGAGTCTGCCAGGGATATGTGGTACCCTTATATGAGGCAAAGGATCATACTATATTAGTAGTTACGGTGTGGCAGGGATATATTCTACCCCTATATGAGAAAAAAAAAGATCGTACTATATTTAATGTATCAGTGTTCCAGAAATATCCTTGTACACCAATACAAACAAAAAAACAGCAATATTTTTAGTAGAAGCGTGTGCCAGGAATATGTTGTACCCCTATATGAGCCAAAAAGACCGTACTGTTTTAGTAGTAAGGGTGTGGCAGAATTGACATTTACTATCTGCTGCAGAATTTTTTAATAGGACCTTGATTTTAAAAAAAAAAACAAAAAAAAAAAAACAACAAAAAACAAACAAACACTGTTTTGATGGAGAACAATGACATAAATCCTGTGTATGCATTTTCAAATGTGAATGTTACATTTCAAAAACATTTACAACAAGGTGCAAGCTATTCAATACAAAGTCTACGAATGCGGGAGGAATCAGCAGTGCGTCACGAGGATATTGAAATGTCTTACAAAATCAACCTGGGCTCGTTCTCTAGATCTCATTTATTTTATATTTCAAGAGCTACCATCTTGGCAACACGTGCTCTAAAGAATAGGAAAAATCAACAAGAATCCATGATATCAATGGGTGGATATACCTTGGCATTCACCTGGAGTAGCTGCTTGACCGGAAATTTACTAGAAAAAATATATATTTTTTAAATCATTCTAAAGCATTGATCAGGATCTTCGGGACATTGTTAAAAAGAGGCATTGACACCGGTAATCATTGCATTGGGACCTAATCCACAGTTGTTTCTGGCGGAAACACGCCAGAGCCGACAAATTCCGAGTGACCAGTGACAAGAAATTTTTTACCAAACGGCGTGTTACATATCAAAACAGCCCGTCCCTGTAATACCGCAAAATGTGCAATTGTATCCATTCGAAGTGTGTGATTCTCTAAAGCCCGTTTTGCAAGCGGTGCGGAGGTAAATTATCATGCTTGCTAATGATCGTAAAGGCCATATTCCTGGAAAGACGAGAAAGATTCGCGATGAAAGTTAAGGCTAAATTCCCCTCTGAAGATCGCGTGAATTTCATTGTATTAAAAATCAAGATACATATGACGCTTTGAAATTTGCTAATGCAACGTTGATTGACATCACATGGTCTCATAAATAGGAAAGCCGCCACATAAGCCTTTTTGACGTGCACACAAATTACACATGCAACAATTTGATTCCGCACCGGCATGCGATTGGCACCTTCTTAGCCAACCGAAACTGCTATAAGAAACACCTTGCTTGCTCCACCTACACGGATATTGGACAATAATTTAGTTGTGCACCCGTATGTCAGTGTGTCACTTTGACCAATCAGGTTTCCTTTCTCATATCACCTTCGGATTCATTTGAAAGGGCTGAAATACCTTCCGAAATGAATATACTCCTCGCCTTGCTGCTGTTCTGAGAGTAGACGCACTGTCTGACTTTTGCACTTACATAGGCTCGAAAACGATAGGGTGTCCTCAAGGTGATGTTTCTTCCAGTTGACTTTATGTATGACAAGAATCCCTTTGTCAGGGATTAGGTTCAAAGTTTCAAAAACTGTTCACATATAGCAACCACCCGCAGTGTGAGCCAAGGTCTACTATTCAAACGGTGGAGGAAGAATTGTATCTAATTATGTACAAGTACACTGTTAAATCTTATTATATTTAAGGGGTTGACCTTTGTAACTATGCCAGATAAGCACACCGCGCGCTCACTGACGCACACACACGTGGGACTGGTTAGTAACTGTTATTGCATGTATCTTTAAGACCTGTTTTACTCATCTTCTTGTTTCCATGCATTGATTAGGTAGCTAGCTAGCTAACAATCTCTTTTATGATAGCTTCGTAGTATGGTATCACAAATCAAAGACAGGGTCGGATTAAGACCTTTAGAGGCCCTAAGCACTGAAAAGAGTATGGTGCTCACCCATATGTAATTTAAAAAAAAACAAACAAAACCCACGTAATTTCTCATTTTTTGGTGCACATGCTTTGCTGGTGACCTAAGCACGTGCTTATTCTGCCTATTGGGTAATCCAGCACTGATTAAAGATAATCAAATTATGGAGAAAACGAAAATTCACCTCATAAAGATACATTCATAAATCATTTCTATATATTTTCTGCAAATCTATCTAGAACAGTGGCGGTTCAGTTGTTAGTGTGACCAGATGAATACTGGCTCAAATACCAATCATCGGATTAACATTGGTTGAGGTAGTATGTCTTTGGACAAGGCACGTTATTTTCTTTTGGAACGATATAAGTTTCATGCGTTGCTGTTCTGTAAAAAAAAATAATCAACAAACAAACAAACAAGCAAAGAAAAAAAAAACAAAAAAAAAAAACAAACAAGCAAAGCATATACGTCTGTCTATATATGTACGTTCTTCTATTTATTCTTTCTCTTCTTAACTCTAATATATTATGCTACTTAGTTGTGGCGGTTAAATTTGCAAAGTCTTTTCTTCTGTTTTTTATTTATTATTTTATTTTTTACCAGGCAGCAAAATGGTTGAAATTGTTGGCAGAAACAAATCACATGAAAAAGAGAATTTCTAGGGAAAAGAAGCCTAATAGATCATATTTAGCAGTCTTATGATGGAGAAGTTTATACACACTGCACTTGAATTCTAAAGGAAACATAGGCATTGTCCTCAAACTTGGCAGAAAAGGGTAAAAAGCTCAAAATTAGACTTCCTTACAGAGAGTGACAAGACTCACTGGTTTTATATGGTACACATGGTAAATGGCACATCATATTAGGAAACTATTTTCTAGTACATGTAATAATAACTAAGAAACTGATTTCCATATATCAGAAACTATCTAATAATATATTTATTGATATTTTAAATTATTTTCTATATTGTAATAGAAATCTGGATTTTAAAACTCAAGTTTTTTTGCGCGTGTCTGCAATGGTCTATCAAACAAACTTCAGTGTCTGATACCTACAGAGCTGTTGATAACTTCAGTTGGTGTTTGAATGTAGATTCTATACCAAAATTAAAGGAGTAAAATTATAGTGGAGTAATTCATTGACATAGTCAACTGGTTAATTGTTGTATTAGGAGAAATTAAAATAATGACGGTAATTCTGTCTGTCAGCACAAAAATCTGCCACCTTGTGATATGTCATCATTTACATCGATAAAATATGTAATATATTTATTAATTTATGTATATATATATATATATTTATGTAAAATATGAAATTTATACTTTGGACATCTCAGTCATGCTAGTCTTTACAGTGAATAAATAATACATAGGAAAACCAATACCTATATTGCATATCTATAACTAGCACAATTATATTATAGCAGGTGCACTAGATGTGTTAATAATTTCAGTAACATGGGGATACCCCCTTAAAAATCGGAGCAGATTTCAGATTGCTAATTTATCAACAGATATTTAAAAAATTACCGTAACTACCTTTTGCACTCCAAACGTTTCAGAAAATATGGCACGTAGGATGGGAATTTTAAAAAAATGCTTTGATCAGTGTACAAAATAATATATATATATATATATATATATATATATATATATATATATATATATATATATATATATATATATATATCTGCGACCTCGTCCCTTATATTTAGGCTTTCCCCCTCCCCCTGGAATTTTGACTTTGTCCCCCCGAAAAATACCTCGGATGCCCATAAAACTTCAATTTCTATGTATTATTCATTACATATAATGTATACATTATCTGCAAACTTCCACAATATTATTAATCTTAGTTTATGATGGTTCAATTTAAGTCATCGATTGGAGATGTTTCTAAGTTGCAAGACTAGGACGTCGGTTTTCTAGCCTTAAGATGGATTACAGTGTCATTAACCCAATTCACATGCATATATGTCTGAAGAAACACTCTTTCTTGCTGTTAAACCTTAATCAGCATACATTTGTCAATTGTATGGCAATTATTTCAATTAACTAAGCTGTGAATACGGTGTGCGACTAAGCAATCTGACATTTTTAATTGCATTCGCATTGCGAGTGTGCTTAACAAGTTTTAATTGATAAATGAAGTTAAACTGGTTGCTTGATTTTGCTGTAATTTTACTTATACTTAGAAAAATATGCAGGCATTCTTTCTCTTAAGTTTGGGTGAATTATATGGGTGTTTATCAGTAAAAAAATCCAGCTTATATCAGTGATGGTAAAAAAATGATACAGTGATAACAGATGTATATGTGAGTAAATCAGGCAGCGATACAAGATGTGTATGTGAGTAACAGTGATATCAGATATGTATGTGAGTACATCAGGCAGTGATATTAGATGTGTGTGTGAGTAAATCAGGTAGTGATATAAGATGTGTATCAGATTAAATCAGGCAGTGATATCAAATGTGTATGTGATTAAATCAAGCAGTGATGTCAGATGTGAATCTGAAGCTTAACGAAATATTAATGATTTTAATATTGCATGCACTAAAAAGTTGGAACATTAAACTTTAACCTAAATATCTCGCTCAGAAAGTTTCTTGAATACGTAGTCTGGGCACACTGTTGTTTGTTTGCAGTGGAATACAAGTATTTGACTTAGAAAATGTAAGGAATTAAGACTGATTGGAAATATCATGCAGACTGGTATCGCTATGTTATGAATTTGAAAGTTTCAACGTAATGTTAAATCTGTGTACCAAATATATGTATGATACTAAAAGAGACTATTGACATAGTATTAAGGAACGCAGATTTACAGTTGCCTTGGTTACAAACTACTCTGCATCACACAATAAACAGAAATAAATAAGAATGAAAGCAAGATAAAAGAAAGAAAGGAGAAAGAATAAAGAAAGTTTCTTGAATACGTGGTCTGGGCACACTTTATATTGATTGCAGTGGGATACAAGTACTTGACTTTGAAAACGTAAGAAATTAGGACATTACTTATTGGCAATATCATGCAGACTGGTACCGCTCGGTTATGAATTTGAAAGTGTCAACGTTATGTTAAATCTGTGTACCAATTATATGTATAATATTAAAAGAGACTATTGACATAGTTTTGAGGAACGCAGATATTATAGTTGCCTTGGTTATAAAATATTCCGTATCAGACAATAAACATAAAGAAATAAGAAAGTAAACAAGATAACAGTAAGAAAGAAAGGATAAAGAAAAAAATAAAGGATTAAGGAAAGAAATATGAAAACACCGTCGATAGTTAAGTTTAGCACAGTGTATTTACATACCAAATTTCATCGATTTTTTTAAAAGAGTTAATGCAGATAATTTATCTCCAGATATTATTCAAATTTAGATAAGTTCCACTTATTGTTATAGTTCCTTCGTTAATTTTGTTTTTGTAATCCCGCTTTTCAATGCAAATACAAAGACTGCTTAATCCAGGCCTTGTTAACTTCCATGTGTGCATATATATTTCATCGCGTGGTACCAAAAACGATTTACTCTCGTTAAAATATCACGTTTTTCGTACCACACGATGAAATATATCCGGTATTAACGTAGGAAAAGAAAATATCCTCTATTTCTTGTTATTGTGATATGCAAAGATTGCATATATCAATAAAAGTGTTTGAAAAAGCAATTTCTGCATTGTGTGTCATGTATTCAATATTAGTTATATGTTTTGTCTAAAGCAGACTATATTTTGTCAATTCTACATTCTCCGAACTCAGGGAAACTCTCATCATTTAAAATAGTGAAGAATTTGTGAGGAAATAGATCTTTTCAACCAATGTCATTTAGGTCCTTTGGATGTAAAGTGTAAGTCTCTTGAGAGGGAAAGGGTTATAAGTACTCAATCCTTCCAGTGCTGCCGTATTTACTAATATGTTGATAAATTTTACTATATTAAATAAATACTGTTTATACAAATGTTTGGAGAATACGGAGGAAAAGAACCTTTCCAAGCATCTCAAGTTCGATTACATGCAGATACTCAGCTCGATGTTTAAAAATTCTTTATTTGATTATCGCAATAACATCATCGAAATTAGCATCTATCATAGAACAGACTCTTGCTAAAATACTTAATAAAAGTAGAAATTATTCCCTTTTTTCAATCTCATGAAACTTCTCATCTTGTGTTAGAGCTTGTGTTTTTGCATCAGCCAATCACAAATGACTTTACTTTTATAACATTAGATTTGAATGGCTGCGAGTGAAATCTCAATCTCAAACTTAAGCTCAGAGTTTTCTGATTTCCAGACTAGATGTACTGCTACTGCTAGATGTACTGCCACTTTCCTTGTGACGAGGCCAGAGTCGAGAAACTGTTACCAGAATGCAATCAAAAATTCGTGCCATACCTGTTTTTGGCATCCATCCCATAGTCATACCAACTGGAAGCTGATGCTAACAGTTTCAAAGTTCTGGAATTGTAACGGATCAAACTTTGGAACACATTTTGATGCTTTCATGCGTTTGTTATATGCGAAGTACAAGTCTGACTCGTATTGATAAGATTTGCACGTTTTATTTGTGTGCATAAAACATGAAAATATATTTTGCAATAGTATTCGAATTGCGCTAGCATTATCTAAATTTTGGAAATATATTCTTTGATATTGTGGAAAATGATAGAGTATATAAAATAAATAAGCTTGGGTTTTCAGTGATTATTGCATTATGAAAACTGGATACGTTTTACCTTTGTACTCTCTGCCAATCTGACTTTACTTTGATTTTTAAGGAAACGACTTTTAAATGGATTATAGCATATAGGAAAAAATGAGAAATATGAAGTTGCCAATTTAATATGCACATTTGACAAAATAAAATCTGCAATTTCCTCATTTATAATTCATATTAAAAAATATTACTTGTAAGAAATCATAGTGCAATGGCTGCTTTGTTTATTCACAGTTGACTTTATTTTTCATTTCTACTTCTAGGAATTTACTTCAGGGATCAGTAATGTGTCCACTATTATCAATACTGAGTCCAACAGTGGATCCAGTCTTATTAACATTGATTCCAGTGTTGGGTCAAGTAATATCAACACTGGGTCCCACAGTGCGTCCAGTGCTATGACCATTCAGAGAAATGTTGTGTCCAATAATGATGGTAATTTTCGTGGCTGTGAAGGTTACACTGAATACAAGGGTAAGCTACATCACTTGTAGACAGACAGACTGACAGTCATACAGAGTTATACGGAACATATAAATAAAACCTTATGCAGACAGACTGATTGAAATTCAGACAAATAGAGAGAGAGAGAGAGAGAGAGAGAGAGAGAGAGAGAGAGAGAGAGAGAGTGGTAACTATTCAGTGAATACTTACCCGCGACCAAATACATAATCGTACGAATTCCCAGATTCCAACAAGAATTATATTTTGTCTTTTTATCTTTCGATGCATACATATATGTATGTATGCATACATACTGTACTATATATATATATATATATATATATATATATATATATAAACTCAGTGAAGAATTTGCAGTTTTTTTCATTATTAAAACAGGACAATGACGAGAACATTTCTCCATATTTACAGCTCGATCTTCATTTTCTTATTGAATAAAACACGTTACACAATTTCATCCTAATCCCCTCTACTTTTCTTGCTCCCCCATCTCTCTCTCTCTCTCTCTCTCTCTCTCTCTCTCTCTCTCTCTCTCTCTCTCTCTCTCTCTCTCTCTCTCTCTGCGCATTAGCCATTTGGCCTGGCAATTTTACCTAAATGGATCCAGATCTCTTGATCCCTCACTCTCTCTGTTGTGTCTTGCTGTCTGTCTGGATCTATGATGGTGGATCAACAGACAGACAACGCGATTAAGCGAGACACAGGGATCGGAGGAAAAATTAATCTTACCGTCATTAGCAATGATAATTCCAACATAATAATGACCTGAATCAACTATAAATAACTTTTAATGCTTAATTTTCTCCTGTGTCTTCAACATTTCACTTGGCCTATTTTCCTCATACTGGCCAGGGATCAAGTGCTGGATTACCCTATAGGTAGATTAAGCACGTGCTTAGGGCACCAGCAAAACAGGGACACCAAAAAAATGAGAAATTACGGTTTAGTATTGTTTCTATTTTGAATTACATATGTGCGGCGCCATAATCTTTTCAGTGCTTATGGCCTCTAAAGGTCTGAATCCGGCCCTGCAGGGATCTATTGATACTCAGTACAAATGTCAGCGTTTTCATTATTCAGGACGCTGGTCGTGCTATGTTTGTACTTTGTTTATTTAAACCAACTTTAACTTTTGAATCTCAAGCATCTCTTTTATTTTTATCAATATTAATGAAAAAGAAGTTCATAAAGGGAAGCAAATTAAAATTGTCAAAAAGATTGGGGATAGTTTCAGAGCTGCACTGTGTAGGGGACACACAGGGATGTGAAGATAAATTATACATTTACTTTCATTTAAAGGAAACTATGCAAGCCTCGTTCATTTTAATGAGAAATGTATATGTCTCTAGGTAGAAAAAGTTACAGCATATATAAGACAATAGTAGAACTTTGCTTACATACTCTTTAGACCAGTGATGAAATTTGAGTTATTAGTCATTAATAAAAAATGGAGAAAAAAAGAAGAAAATAATATCCACATTCACCATTGGATGTACATTGTCTAAATGAATAAAACACGTTACTACAATTTCATCGAAATCCCCTCTGCTTTCCCTGTTCCAACTCAGTATGTCCTATGCCACCAAGATGTGAACTTCTACCATTTGTATTTTTTTCAAAAACCCTACACCACCATATGATCCTCCACCATATTCCAAAAATCTTTCACCAAGATGTGACGCCCCACCATTTTTCATTTTTCAAAAAACTTTGGCAACTAATATATGACCCTCCACCATTTTTAATTTTTCAAGAAACCCTAGGCAACTAACACACGCAATTATATGACAAAATCCAAGGCCATTAACGCTCAACATTTTTGGAAAAACCCTACCCACCAACCCCACCCACTCCTACCTCCATCATATCCTTGGAACTTTTAAACAAAAATTCTGTCATGGACAGTCAAAATTGTTTGAAAAATCCTAGCCCACCAATCCCCACATATTTTTGATAACTCATCGGCCAGTAACCCTAAAATTCTTTTTTTTAAAATCCTAGGCCACTAACACTCTAAAGTGTTGTGAAAAATCCCAAGCTACTAACCCTCAAAAGTTTATGAAATATTATAAACCACTAACACTACCAATTGTATTACAAATCATAGGCCACTAAAACTCCAATGTTTTTGAAAAATCATTGACCACAAACTCTCAAAATGGTAAGAAAGATCACCATAGTTTAGTATTCTAAATTGAAACTTATTCTGTAGAAATCAAAGAGAAGCTAGTTATAACGCTACGTAGGTTAATATTATTTTTAAGGAAGAGTTTTCAATTTCTTTCGATGGCGTAGAGATAGAGATTCTTTATCCTGAGCACACAGTCGCTGCTAATGTGTTCGAAACCCGTCATGTGCATATATTTTGCTATTATCTGAGCGAAGCTGCTCACTCTAGTTTTTTTTTGGTAATGTAAGTGTGACACCAAACTGGTGCCAAAGGTTTGAGTTGAAATTGATTAAAACTACAAGTGATGCAAACTTCCGGTACACCATAATACCTAATGGGTAGTTCGCAATCACTGTAGCTTGACTAACCTCCGGAGATTCGAGCCTAGCCAAACACCTAGTATCTGAAATGGGGGTTGTAGTCGACCATGTAATTAAATCAATCGAAGAGACATGCCGGCCACTTTTACGTAAAACAGCAAACGGACCCTGTCCCTGAGGACGGCTACATGCGCCCTGATATGTAGATTGGTTGTCCTCAGAGATTGTCAGATCAGAGTGAGCAGATGGGCCTCAGCAGAAATTAAAGTCAAAGGTCCAGGGGAAAAAGTCAAATGACAGAAGCTAACAAAGAACCGTTTTTAAGACATCTATACTGCGATCCTGAAAACCCAGTTGCTTTCACAAATATCAATCATTTGTGTGAACAAATTAAACAGGAATCCAGGACCGCCAGATCAATAATCAGAACGCCAAGACTCTTAAACAGGACTCTTAGTCATGACAAAATTAATATAGCGATGAGAATATAATATTCTATACTTAAAGATTGGTTGACTGAACAATATTCTTGCACGTTACATGGGCACGCTAGAAGAGGATTTCTCTATTAAGGGTTATGTTAGTCATGTAAATAAACAGTTTCAGGCAGATATAGATGATATATAAGTGTATGAAAAATGCAACAATGGATACAAATACATTTTTGACAGTGATAGACGTCTTCTCAAAATACGCCAGGGCTTAGAAAGCGAGAAGAAAAAAAGTATACGAAATACATGACGTTTTTAGATAAATATTTAATGAGCGAAAACCAGAAAAGATGAAGGAAAAGAATTTTGCAACATAAAAGAAAATGTCTGGAGATAAGAAAATCGAATACTTTTCCACATACTCAGATTAAAAAGAGTTTGTAGTGGAAAGAAATAATCGAACTCTTATGACTCGAATGTAGAAATATTTCAACTGAAAAAAAGCTCGAAAATGGATATATATATATATATATATATATATATATATATATATATATTTATATATATATATATATTACGTAGCCTTATTGATGGACATAACCATTTATATCACAGACTGATAGATATGTCGCCAATTAAAGCCAGTGACTCTAAAACTAAAAGCAGGTCTAAAGTATGGTTACCTAACAAGTGATACCTATGGAACGCTTAAATATAAAATAGGTGAGAAAGTTAGGCTGCATAAATAAAATTTTATTGTTGCTAAAGACTATCTTCTTAACTTCACAGAAGAGATTTTTACAATAAAACAAGAAATTTTATCAGACCCTGTTGTAAATAAAATCCGAGATCTAAAAGGAGAAAATATTGAAGGAATAAGACGAATGATAAATAAATAGGTCCTGGTAAAATGGAAAGAATTTTATTGAGTTTTTAATAGTTGGGGGCTATAAGAAAATATTGTGCTAATAACAAAGGCTGTACCGTACTGATTAAGAAACATGGTTAAGAGTCCTACGGTCCATAATTCCTAAAATAAAATTGTGATATTCATGTGTAAACAATTTATAATGTACATTGTATAAATGGACTCAATAACATGTTACAGTTGTGGTGAATGTGAGCCTACTGAACAAACAGAGTATCAAAATACACACTGCAAACTATGTAGGTAGCAACTGTGAAAATATGAGATTATAGTGGAGAAAATGACAATATCAGAGAACACAACTAAAATATAACGAGATTATAGTGGAGAAAATGAAAATATCAGAAAATACAACTAAAATATAATTACTTTTGGATGTGGAAAAACAGTAACAAGAGACTAATGTTCATTCATAAAAAGTTGACTTCACATTAATTTTTAACTGAATAATAGTTCTATAAAAAGGTGAAAAATGTTACACTAAAATTTAGTTGAAAAAATAGTACTATAATAAATGGTGACAAATGTGCCTGAAATAAAAATACCAAATTCAGAAGGAAACAAAATTACAACCTCCTTTAAATCGTTTTCAAACGAGAAGAAAAATAAAAAGAATTAATAATCCAGCTCAAAATAACATTTATAATGAAAGTTTCAAGACTCAATTAATGGAGAATTATATGAATTTGAAGCTGAGGAAGAAACTAATCAGGATTTGTTTGATTATTGTAAAGAAATTAAATCATATTTTTGGAAAATAATAAGTAGAAAAATTAGAGGTTTAGGTTCTATATTTTATCGATTAAACTTGTAAGAAAACATGATAGTGGTAATTTATTTCATTTTCATGATGTAAATTAGTATCACAGAAAATTAGCTATAAACACAATGAACCAAAATCAAATTCAAGATATGGCTCAAGAATTGTTTGATATAACAAAGAATTGTTTGATGTAACATAAAATTTTAACCACCAAATATTTAGTAATACAAATGTTTTTTTAAAAAAAAAATTTTTTTATTCTAAACAAATTAAGTATTTGACTCTAGATATTGATAGATATAGGCGAATAGGAGGAAATTCATGCATAGATTTACCAGATTGGACTTTGTTTTAAAAAACAACCTGCCTTAATGTACAAAATAGTCACAATAAATGTTTTCCTTATGCAGCAGAATCTATTACAAGTCTCCCAAGATATCATCCGTGTAGACCACAAAAATATAACCTTGATAAATATAACGATTGGTTTAATAAATGCCGATTAAATATAATAGACATAAACAAAATTAAAATTGAATTTAATATTTATGTTAATGTTTATGAACCCGTAGACAAACTTATATTGTCAGCTAGTAGAATAACACAAACAGAAAGAGACGACCATGTAGATACGTTAATGCTATTCAATGACAACCAAAACAATTATCATTATTATTGAATAAAGCATTTGTCAAAATTAGAATCATCTAAAGAGAACAAAGACAGAAGAAAAAAATACTTTTGCGAGAAATATATAGGTAAAATAATAGACATAATTCCAGAAACGCTTTCTGTCATTAAATTTGAAACTACTAACACAAATTTAAGGTTCCTTTTGTTCTATATTGTGACGTTGAACGTACTATTTAGTCAGTAAGTAAATGTAAACAAAACTAAAATACATCATGAACAATTACAACAGCTAAACACACACCTGTAGGACTTTGGCTCTATCTTAAATCAATCAGCACAACAAACCGAAGCAACAACGTCAAAGCCTATTTACATGACAGTAAGTTCTTTGATCCTTTAGTTTACAGAAGAGCAGGCTTCATTAATATTTGCAATCAGTTGTAGAAACTGTTTATGAAGAACTAAGACCAAGAACGCTGCTAAAATTATATTCACTAATAAAGATAAAAGCATTATCATTACACCAATATATGTCAATTTTTAAAAAGGAGATTACTGAAGTTTCCACAAAAGACACTACAGACAAAGCTGGTGAAGTAGACGAAGTTACCACTAACACTAACATCAGCTACAATGCAAGAAATCATGATCACAAAACTGGGGATTAAAAAGGTCCTGCACATCTACTGTGTAATTTTAATTATAAATATCCAACACGTAGACCAATCCTTATCCATAATTTATCAGGATACGATTTTCATCTGATTATAAAAAACTTAGTAAAAATATGATCCAGATCAAGAAGTAACTATAATACGAAATAATGTAAACAATATATCTCGTTTAGTAAGAATTTTGTTTCAGAACTTGCGAACATGTTTGCTTTGCTTTCTCGCTTCATCTCTTTTGCTATTTTCGCTTCACTCTCTAATTTTATCTCTATCGCTTTTGTGAACATGTTCGAGAAGTTGCTTGAGAACTTGCTCTTCTTTCCTTTTGCTCATTCTTTTTAAAATTAGTATCTTTAAATGTTAATGACCCTGCACACACTGCAGATAGTCGAAATATAAGGACCAGTACAATATATAACTGTATTTGTTGTTATGTAATTTCCTTTCAACTCCTTCTAGAAATCGCTTAAATTATCAATTATCAAATGTCACACGAAGTATTATTACATCTGACAATGACTTTGACATTTTTGCTGAAATGAAATTTATAAATATTTTGTGTGTTTACCTAACTTGTTTTTCGTCCATTTTTTTAAAAACCTTCTATTTTTAATATTTACCAGTGGTCTCTTTATATACTCATTTTGCAATGTTAAGTTTGTTTTTCATTCTAGATTGTATTCTTCTACTTGATCTAAAACTAGATTCTCTTTCACTTCATTAATAAAACCTAATTCTTCTTCAAGATATTTCGGTAAATTTAAAAAGAGAAAAATGATAGAATGATGATGATTGTGTTTACGATGAAGATGATAATTTTGATGAAAATTATAAAGACGCAGTAAGAAGTAAACCTTATACTAATAATTTAACTGGTGATATATTTCCACAAATATCATTATCATTAGCATATACATATGTAGTTGATTCATACCACGAATTCATTCAGCACGATTTGAATATATATGAAGATCGGTATAAAATAAAGAAATCTTATTTAAATATTGAGGATAAAGTATTGGTGTATGATGAAAAAAGTAAAAATAAATTATATATTTCTGAAAAAGGTAATCCAATAAAGTTTATACTACCTAGCACCATAGCTGGGTATAAAGATGGAAGTAAATTTCCTAAGTCATTATGATTAGCGCAACAGCGAGAGCATTCAAACAATATCAGTTGCAACTGGCATATGAATGCAAGTAAGTAACACAATTATGCATTTGATGACCAGGTTAGACAAGCAGATCCTTTAATAGATGAGAATCATGAAAGAACTGGAAGTGACCGCAAAATGAACAAATTCAAACCTCTTAATACATTATGTACCCCAGAAGAAGAAAGGTAATCAAGAGGTTATATAAATGCTGTTGATGTAGAAAAATCAAAATTAGGCCTCATAATTCTTGACTTACAAATGTACGATAAAGAGATAAAAATTTTAAAAAGGACATTTCAAAAGAAACAGATGTATCCCACACACACACAAAAAAAGAAAAATTGAAAGAACTACTACAAAATACTGAAAGTAAAAGAGCAAACAAAGTTGTGCAATTAACAGATTTATAAAAACAAACTTGAGAGAAAATATTTAATAATATAAATTTACATGTTAGAGAAAAGTCACCATTAGGTGAAAGGTTAAAACAAATGTTTACGGAAAAAGGTGTAACAATTGCTTATTGCAGCAATGGTTATGATTGCAACAACTCTTGCTTTATCCATACCAAATTTATTTTGTAAGAAGTTTAACAGAAGGAAGAGGACCGAAACAACCTGACAAAGGTGGAACAAGTAATGCAGGTGGAAGTACTATTGATAAATTCCTTGATAAATTAAAATTAGGATTAAAAATATATTGCAAACTACTGGTCTAAGTTAGCTGCAAAATATCAGCATCGGCATTACTTGATATTTTTAATAAGCTGGCTTTTAAAAACAACTGGACAAATTATTTCTGCAATATTTGAATATGTTATTTATCTTCTTGTTGCAGTAATTGGTTTGTGTAATTATTATAAAAGGTATAGAAATAAAAACAAACAGGATAATATAAGAGTGTGAGCAAGGAGCGAACCGAGAGGAAGCAAGGCGAACATGGCGCTGGTTCTAGTTCTTTATTTTAGAAAATAAATTATAAAAGAACCTAGTCCATTGGATTATAAAAGCTTTCTTCTTTGTTGTACGAGCAATACTTTTTAAAACTTCTCTAGATCTCGTTCTTGGAACTTGTTCGCTTTTCTCTCTTCGCTTTTCATTATCTTTCTGATCAGATCGTCTGCTCAATGATTCATGAGCCTGGAATTTGGAACATTTTCGTTATCAATCCTTTGTCTAATGTTTACAGACTGATTATCGCTAGTATTAAAGCTCTTTACAACGTCAGTATTTACATCAGTATTCATTTCTAAAATAAATACATAATATGATTTGTTCGTAACTTGTCATTGTATCCGACTATGCCACCTAATTTCATCAGCGTATCACTTGGTATCAGAAATATTCCATCGCCACCAACTGCATAGTTTAAACTAACTTAAAATTCGAAATCTGTTGTTAAAATCGTATTGTCATGATTTCATCTGAGTTAAATCAATGGTGGCCTAAAATTAAATCTTCAATTAATTTTTTACAGTATCTGGTACGATTGATACAGATTGCGTAATGGATGTTCTATTTCGTATTTAATTAACTAAAATATAAATAACGTAAGACCGTATACTTTCATTTAATCTGTATATTCCTTCTTCTATTAGTCCGTTGCTATCTTGAAGAAAAAAACTGTTTATCCTATTTTTTCATCTGATGCCTCTTGCGTGTTATAATACTCATGACTTTATTGTATCCATCATCCTCTATTCCACTAATTGTATGCTTCATCTTTTCTGTCTGCTTATCTCGTCATCAGTCATTTACCTCTCTATTTTGTGATAGGTTCTAGGGACATAAATAACAATTAAATTCTTCCCTTTTACATATCTCCAATCATGATGTGGAGGAATATTAAAGTTGCTGCAGATTATGTTAAACTGTTTTAGGTCCATAATATTGTTTGTCGGATTAAAATCGGGATCATCAAATGGCCTAGGGGTTTTAGAAAAATTAAAAATGGTGGAGAGGCACAATTTGGTAGCCTAAGACATAAGTTGGAATACTACCCCCCCCCCCCCGCTCTCTCTCTCTTCCTCTCTCTCTCTCTCTTGCCATAAGGAAAAAAACATTCGTAGAAATATGTGACGTGGGAGGTAATAGAAATTTGAACTTGAACTTGAACTTGCACCAAGTAACCTAAAATTACCTTAATCGCTATAATGAAAGGCGAAGAATGTGCAATCACCAGTCGAAACTGCATGCAAATGGGTTCACACTACATGCCAATGGCTCGACGTTCTGATTGCTGCACTAGTGTGGGTACAGCAGCACTTATATTAGTGCAGAACGAACCACATTATTTTTTTTTATTTTATTTTTTTTTCGGGCGGGGGGGGGGGCGGTAATTGGTGGAAAACAAAATTGCCATGGAATATAGTCGTTTCGACTCTCCATGACGTTGTGGCAAAATTGCATCTTCTATATAGTATGGGATCGTTTGTACAACTTGTAAAAAATGCCGCGCAATATAATTCGCGACTGTGGCTGTTGGGCACTTTCATATCGTACGCCAGCGCGTGTGCAGTTGTACAGCCTGCAAAACAGAGGCAAAATATTGCCGTTCCACATAGTTCGCTCTCGTTCCGACTGTCGTTGCGCTTGTCGATGCTGTCGTTCCGACTGGTAGTACATGATCGCCTTTTCTATGGTTCGACATCGGATAGCAATGCGCTTGTCTCTAGCTATCTCTATCGATAAATCCCACGAACAAAGGTGTTCATCGCACCGTTCCAAAATAAACGGTAGTTGAAAAAAGGTAGTTGAAACGTGTGGAGACTAATTTTTGGATGATTGCTCTCTTTTGGTAACCTCCAGCTGGTGGTTTCAGTTGAACCGTATTTTATTTTATCTTTTGTTTGGGGGTGGGGGAAGGGGAACACTGCTTTTCTCAACACGGTGCGTCCCGTTTGGGGGAGCAAAATGGAGGCGCTGAAAGGAAGTTGGGAGGCGCCACGCTCCATGTGAGTGGTATCCAAGCTACCCTCACCCCGCACCCACCTCTGATCAATTTATAGAATGAACGTTGTATCTTTGATATACCACTAGTTGTATAAATGTTTGGTTAAAGAAACTTGGCAAGACTTGTTTTCTTTTAATGAAAGATTTATACATCTCATGGTATATCAAGGGCACAGAGTACATACTATGTATGTATGTATGTATGTATGTATGTATGTATGTATGTATGTGTATATATATATATATATATATATATATATATATATATATATATATATATATATATTGGACTACCGTCGAAAGAAGACGTCTCTTCAGACAATATCATGTTATCGTAGAAAAATGACGTCATACGAAAAATATTTTGCGTCATAAAGATGTTGCTTTATGCATCCTAATGAAAGTATCTATTTTAATCTTCATGATATATGAATGAAATAAACCGCAAGGTATTCGGAAACGATAGTTTTTTTTCTTCCCGAAATTCACAAAAGGTAAAAATTTCAATTTATGGCGGTGCAACGTTTTCTCTCATTCTATCTGTCTGTCTGTCACTCTCGGTATCTTTTACTCTGTCTCGGCTCGGTCTCTTATTCTCTGTTTCGGTCTCTCTCTTTATCTCAATATATATATATATATATATATATATATATATATATATATATATATATATATATATATATATATATATATATATGTATATACAAGAAGAATTGCTTAGAGAAAAAATAGTGTACATCTTTCCAGTTCCTCAGTTTATTTGAAGCTCCTTTCTTAATCTTAATAACTCGCCGGATATAGCGCCACCCTTGCTACCCATCAAATACTTCCGTATATTTCTGTATTCATACGAGAGCCTCAGGTTTTCTGTTATTGTTAGTGTCAAATATGTTTAACACTGTTCCACCGCCAGCAGTTTTGTACAACGGTTGGCGGTTTATAGAGTGGGAAGTGTCCATGATAAATATTATAAAGCAAATTAACTGTTTAATAAAGTGAGTATTTCACAGGGTCATTAATATTACATGTGACTATTTACAGTAAAGTTCGCACTCATTGAAGTAAGCAACACTTTTTTAAAGAAGTAAAAACCATGTGAATTGTGCAAGCCATTTATGGATTTAGAGTATAGTTTCTTCTAACTAATTTGGAGTATATTTTCTTTAAGCTAATTTGCAGTATATTTCTTTCTAACTAATTTAGAATATAGTTTATACTAAATTAAATTTGTCGAGATGTAAGTGTAATAGAATTTATTGGAAACCTTTCCGTCGAAATTATTTAAAATACATTCATGGTAAGCAATAATCCGTCAAAACCAGACATATTTCTCTTCTAGACCTTGTTCATATGGAAAATGATCTGGAGTGTCATTCCTTAGACTCAGGTAAGATCATCTCTCTCTCTCTCTCTCTATCTCTCTCTCTCTCTCTCTCTCTCTCACACACACACACACACACTCTCTCTCTCTCTCTCACACACACACACACTCTCTCTCTCTCTCTCTCTCTCTCACACACTCTCTCTCTCTCTCTCTCACACACACACTCTCTCTATCTCTCTCAGGCACATACACACACACACATATATATATAGTACTGTGTTATTTTAGATAAAGATATCTCTATACATCAGATAATCATACTGTAACTAATTGTGATTCCTGTAAGAAAATTCTTGTTGCTGGTAAGAATTAGAAAAGAGGTGCTCACACTTTGTTTGACTGTAAGAGACTTTCTGTTGCTGGTAAGAACTCGAAAAGAGGTACTCACACCTTGTTTGACTCTAAGATAATTCATGCTGCTGGTAAAAACTAGAAAAGAGGTGCTCACACTTTGTTTTACTGTAAGATAATTCCTGTTGCTGGTAAGAACTCGAAAAGAGGTGCTCACACTTTACTTGACTATAAGATAATTCATGCTGCTGGTAAGAACTCGAAAAGAGGTGGTCACACTTTGTTTTACTGTATGATAATTCCTGTTGCTGGTAAGAACTAGAAAAGAAGTGCTCACACTTTGTTTAAGCGTAAGATAATTCCTGTTGCTGGTAAGAGCTAGAAAAGAAGTGCTCACACTTTGTTTGACTGTAAGATAATTCATGTTGCTGGTAAGAACTAGAAAAGATATGCTCACACTTTGTTTGACTGTAAGATAATTCCTTTTGCTGGTAAGAACTAGAAAAGATATGCTCACACTTTGTTTCACTGTAAGATAATTCCTGTTGCTGTAAGACGAGAGCTATAAAAGAAGTGTTCACACTTTGTTTGACTGTAAGATAATTCCTGTTGCTGTAAGACGAGAGTTAGAAAAGAAGTGCTCACACTTTGTTTGACTGTAAGATAATTCCTGTTGCTGTAAGACGAGAGCTAGAAAAGAGGTGTTCACACTTTGTTTGACTCTATGATAATTCTTGTTGCTGGTAAGAGCTAGAAAAGAAGTGCTCACATTTTGCTTGACTGTAAGATAATTCCTGTTGCTGTAAGACGAGATATAGAAAAGAAGTGCTCAGACTTTGTTTCACTGTAAGATAATTCCTGTTGCTGGTAAGACGAAAGCTAGAAAAAAGTCCTCACACTTTGTTTGACTGTAAGATAACTCTTGTTTTGGTCATAAGACGAGAGAGTGAAAAGAGGTGCTCACACTTTCTCTGACTGTAAGATATTTCCTGTTTTGCTGGTAAGACGAGAGCTAGAAAAGAAGTGCTCACACTTTCTCTGACTGATAGATAACTTCTGTCCTAATAATATCACTCAATCAAAGTAACCATTGCCTATATTCTGCTAAAAACTGTTGCAAAGTCATATTTTTGTCTTGTTTTTTTTTCTTTTACAAATTGAAGCATTTGCTAAACTTCGTGCCCTGCACCAACGATCTGAAGCACATGGACCAGGTTGCATGCAAGATGTGATTGGAAAATTGAAAAGTAAATATTCTCTCATCATCATCATCATTATCATTATCATTAACATCATCAACAACAACAAGAAGAACAACATTATTATTATTATGATTATTATTATTATTATTATTATTATTATTATTCCTTCTAGGTCTACTATATATATATATATATATAGTGCCGGATATTGATGGAATTTTTCTATTACATGTATGATTTTAGGTTAAAAACAAAGTATCATAATGAACAAGTTTTAATCTCAAGCCTCTAAAACTTTAGACCTTTTTAACTGCAACAAATATTGTACAAACATATTAAAGAAGCTAATGCAAATGTTCAGCTAAACATCATTTTTATGCAGGGTGTGTGTGTGTGTCTGTGTATATGTGTGTGTGTATTTAGACGTGAATGTTCATATATTTATCCACACTTTTTTCACAAGAGTTTCAGGGATTGTAATACCGTTCATCTGCCACCAACATGTCCTACTCAATTAGATGAAATTATATCAAATTTAAATTTGACTTGGGTTTGCAAAAGACGTATGCTCCAAAGGCGGCCCATTAAATCTAAGTTCAAAAGTTTACAAAATACAAAAACACTCGTAAAATTTATCAGGTCATCAGCACATGCATACGAAAAGGACTACTGTATTTCTTTTAAGTAGGTTATGGAATTCCTAAGTAACTGTACTAGCACGATTTTGCTATATCAAAAAATGTTTTGCTATTATTAGTTATATTATTATTACTAGTAGTGATGTTGCTGCTATTGCTGCAGTCGGTGTTATTATTGTTTGCCTATATGCATATTTAATACAGGATATATATATATATATATATATATATATATATATATATATATATATATATTGGTTAGGTTTATTGGTTTTATCTTCACTTTTAACGCATTATTGGATATATACAGCTTGATTTGGTTTGTTGGTTTTATCTTCACTTTTAACGCATTATTGGCTATATACGGCTTGATTTAGTTTCTTGGTTTGATCTTCACTTTTAACGCATTATTGGCTATATACAGCTTGATTTGGTTTATTGGTTTTATCTTCACCTTTAACGCATTCTTGGCTATATACAGCTTGATTTGGTTTTTTGGTTTTATCTTCACTTTTAACGCATTATTGGCTATTTACGGCTTGATTTAGTTTCTAGTTTTGATCTTCACTTTTAACGCATTATTGGCTATATACAGCTTGATTTGGTTTATTGGTTTTATCTTCACCTTTAACGCATTCTTGGCTATATACAGCTTGATTTGGTTTTTTGGTTTTATCTTCACTTTTAATGCATTATTGGCTATATGCAGACTGATAGATAGACTATTCTCGTATTCATTGTAGCATATTTCTCCTCGCATCACAACTCCAAGGAATGTAAATGTAGCGGACATGTTGCATACCGTCCTGAAAGATATCACAACCGTAAGTTAGGATGAGATTTTCTAAGTTCTGTTAGAATAAGATGTACTAACTTGTGTTAGAATGAGATTTACTAATTTGTGTTAGAATGAGATTTACTAACTTGTATTATAATGAGATTTACTAACTTGTGTTAGGATGAAATTTACTAACTTGTGTTAGAATGAGATTTACTAACTTGTGTTAGTATAAAATTTACTAACCTGTGTTACGATGAGATTTACTAATTTGTGTTAGGATGAGATTTACTAACTTTTGTTATAACGAGATTTGCTAACTTGTGATAGGATGAGATTTACTAACTTGTGTCTTAGAATGAGATTTACTAACTTGTGTTAGAAAGAGATTGACTAACTTGTGTTAGGATGAGATTTATTAAGTTGTGTTCAACCACTACAAGGATCCTAAATTAATATGTTTTGTGGAAGTTATATACGTGTACCGCGTTATAAGCGATGCATCTTTATTATATGGAATGTAATATGCAATATAAGGGACCGTGGTATACTGAGGGGCTGACAGTGAGAGACCACTTTAATTGATAAACGGAATAATTTTAAAATCTGATTTATCCCATTGATACCTATTAAGACGATCGCTTGTACTATGCTATCACATGTCTTGATATCAATAATACCTACTTTACCTAGATTCCCACATCAAGGACTAACAATGATCCTCTCTCCGTGTAGTCTGACAGCATTTGTAAAACAGATATTCCTGTAGGTAGTGCTATTCCGTTGTTAACTTTGAAAAAAAAAAATATTTGAAATACAATAATTTGATAACTTCCACAACACTTTCCACGTTTACCACTTGTATTTTCGAATTTATATTTCGATTTTTATCCCTCAGTGTCATATTTCAATTTGTATCTATCACAGTCTCTGCTGTCGGAAACTCTTTGTGTAAATCACGTGCATTGTACTCTCCTTCTGAATGAAGAATTTACTTGAACTACATTGATTTTAGATATATAATCAAAAATTCACCTTCACAAGAAAGGGTTAAAATAAAAAGATAAATTTTTATTTCAGCTCAAGGGACATGTAAATATCGAAATTTTGATTTTGATGGTACGTTCTCTTTCTCTCTCTCTCTCTCTCTCAAACTACATCTCTCTCTCTCTCTCTCTCTCTCTCGCCTTTAAAGTCGTAAAAGTAGCCTTTAAAGTGCTAAATAAAAAAATAATATTTTGCCATTTTAAATTTATCCATGTGAATTCATGAAAAAAAGCATTTATAGATTTCTCTAGGCGAGAAGACATATAAATGGTTTTTGTTCCTACGTGTTTCATTCGATCCATTCGCCTTTATCAACTCTCTAGCATCCTCATCTTAACTAGAGCATGGACGAGTACAGTGATGAGTACGTTTTGCAAGTATTTCTTAGAGTTATGGCCCTTGGGCGTCTTAGCATAGGCATTGCTAATGCACAACGTTGTAAGTATTCTAGCTTCCACATTTGTAAAAAATTTCGACAAAAATTGATGTGAAGCTTTATTTCAAAAACTTATCAGACAGGTTTGATGATGAGCACATTCAACAATATTTCTTCGAGTCAGGGTCCTTAATCATCTCAACATTGGCATTGCTAATAGACAACATTATGAACATTATAGCATCCACATTTTTATTAGAGGACACTAGAGTGTCCTCTTGATTAGATCTTGCTTTTGGCGGATGTGTGTTTTTGAGCGTTTGTGTGTTTGTCAGAATTAATGTTGAATTATGCCCATTTGTACAATTATTGTACAAAGTTTTAAGATTGTAAACTTTAATAATATCAGTCTTTAAAAATAAGAATATTGAAAATATTTATTATTATTTTGATAAATAAATAGTTCAAAAGAAGCACCATATAGGTCATAGTACATTTTTAAATTGCGCAATTCTTTTGTATTGATATTTTTGTCACTTTTCTACAAATAATTAATAAAATTATAAAATTTCAGTTCCATTGTTAATGGTTAGGCAATTTTCTTTATATATATATATACAGCAGTAGGAAAAGAAAGGACCAGGGCGGTATTCTACGTTATTATTTAGCGGATTTATAGTTCCTGTTTCAATATAATTTATGCACAATAATTTGAAGTTATTCGTGGCTTACAACTAAATTTAATACTCAGTATTATATTGATGAGATCTTGACTGAGTTTGATTGGCAGCTTTCTATGTTATCATTAGGCAGGGTTAAGATCCCTGATTATCAAACCAACCCACTTTAGAGTCTGCACATTAGTTCCCTAATCTATTAATTTATATCACATAAGTTTAGTTGGCAACTTAACATAGATAAGACGTGGTATACATTTGATTGTCAGTGTTCCTGAGTTAGATTTTCAGCATGCAACATCATCCTTTAGCAGAGGGCTCTTCATTGTCGGACTCTCCCACTTTCCTTTCCGTGCAACAAATCCCTTAATTCTTATGGGATTTGAACTAAATTTGATATACAGAATTATGCTCATTACATCTTGTCTGATTATTAGTGTTTTGCATCATCATTAGAAGAGTAATCGCCCTGATTGTTGGACCCGTTCAGTTTTGTTTTCATACTATAATTCCATTATTATTGGGTTTCAAGAAAATTTTATATGCAATTTCCGTATTGTTATAACGTAAGCGGAATTCGATCATCAGCTTTTTATTTTTCTCTTTAGTCGAGTTTAGGTCGCTGAATGTTTGACTCACATACCTTTATTGCAGTACACGAGATCATTCAGAAGAATAACTCTTTTGATCATGTTTTCTGTTTCAAGCAAAGCTTGTATTCAGCTTTATACTGATTCTTGGTGTTCTTCGTCATCGGTTTGTGTCTTCAAGTCCCTTACGAATGTATCTTAGCTACCATTGTCACCTTACCTCTTACTCAACAAAACTTCCCTCCCATATTTCAAACGAAAAGCGGGTGACATCAGTTCTTTTGATTATTTTTTAATTGATTTCTTTTGGAAAATCCTGTCTTTAGATAACGTTACATACACAACCACTAGACGGTTTTATAAAAGAGACAAAACCACACAACGGTTTCATAAAAGAGATAAAGCCACACAACGGTTTCATAAAAGAGACAAAGCCACACAACGGTTTCATTAAAGAGACAATTCCACACAACGGTTTCATAAAGAGACAAAGACTAACGATGCTTAGTATTGTCTCGATATTTATAATTTAAGAATTTCTTATTTTAAAGTTAAATATAAGTGAAAAGCCAAACTTTCAACGTTTGTTCACGCATCTGATTATGTGTAAATCTAACGTCCCATTTTTCCATTTAAGCTGTAACAAACATTGTAATAATGTCAATAAAAAAGGGGGATGGGGCATAAAAGGAAAATCCATAAGCATCCATTACTATCATTAATCTACACTTTTTCTAATCTGTAATAATGAAGACAAACTTGGGTGATTTAGCCATCCGAATTCAAAGGTACCGCCTTCTTGTATGTACATTTTTGTAATTACGTTCACTCTTTTAAGACAATAATATATAACACATACACGCATGCGTAGAGACACACATAAGTGGAATCAAGTTGATATTTTTTTTTAATCTTTTTTATCGCAGACGGCATATTAGCCTAGACAATACATTAATGGTGCATCAAAGGATTTGTTTTAAGTAATAATGATTTGAAAAACATTAAGAGTCAGATCACGTGGCCGCTGAGAAATGTTCAATTGAATTATTGGGGCGCCATTCTCTCCTCTTTGCCGAAGAGTCAAAGTCCAGAGTCAGCCCAATGGTAACTATTCGGCCAATGTGGCGGTTGCAGTTCACTCCATATTTATTGGTGTTTTCATTTACTTTGTTCAAATTCTGTGTCCCCCCCCCCCCCCCCCCCCCCCAGCAACACGAGCATTTGTAACCTGTACACTGTCAGCTGTAGGGTCATGTAACCATGTGTGGATGTGTGTCTTCTTGAGCGAAACAGTCTCCCATTTTATTTATTAATGTATTTATTTATTTATTTACGTATATGATCACCTTGAAAATATCAAATAATTATGCAGAATCTAATGATTTCGAGACTTGCGTTCTATGATTCTGTGATTTATTATTGAGAATTCCTGAACACAAAATTCAGTATGGTATTTTCAGTGCATGTGATGAAAGCGGAAACGCAACTAAGACTGGCCGTCGTGATTCTCCCGGCACTCTTGATGGAGAAAATTGAAAAATCATCAACATATTTTTATGACTGAGGATGAGCCACAAATACTATATAAAAAATAATTAGTATAAGGTAAGCGTTCGTATCTTCGACATCTTCGCCTGCCATAGCAACAGTGTATCTATTTGTCAGAAAGAACATAATCAAAGGCTGTAGCAGAGCCCACATGTAGAGAGAGTTTGTTTCTTTGGCTTGCGAAGACATCTAAGGTAAGAATGTTTACCTTATTATAGGTTTTTTTATACAGTATTTCTGATGCACCCTCGGTCACAACAATATGTTATCTGGACAAGCAGCACAGATTGTCCTATGCTTCTGAGAAGAAAAAAAAGTATAATAAATTAAGTATGCATGCGGGTATCAACATGACAACAAATAAACCATTACTGTATAGCAAAGAAGGCGAAAGTCTTTAAAATATATATTATATCACAGCCTGGAATAATCCATTGTCAGGAAGCCCTGGACAAGTTTGAACTTTTACTGAGCAAGTAAACTCTTCCCTCACTTGCTCATAATTTTACATAAAATATATGAATGAAGGCACACAATTTGTGTGTAGTTTCATAAAAATTCTAATTCCAAGCAAGTTTCCTGCCCAAAATAGTGTAAGTATATAATTTCTTCTAAGTGAAAGAATCAAAGCAAAACATCATACACAAATATTTGCTCACGTAAAAAAATAACATTATTTTATTGTATGCGTCATCTTCAGATATCAATGCTCATCTGTTCGGGAACGACAGTCATACCGGACCCTGTGTTCCAATTGATAAAGGTAAAAGATCGGCCTACCTACCTAACTGTGTATCAATCTATCTATCTACCTATCTACACGTTCATGCCATAATACAGTTCCCAAAATGCATTTTCTTTACGAGATGCTATATATAAATTAGGTATGATACCAAAATAATATAGACAAAATTTACTCACACACGACGTTTAATATTTAATTATTTGCCCCCTCTCTCTCCAAATTATTTGTACTCTTCTCTGAGTACTCTCATAACCCAGTGAATTTAATATAATGGGAGGCAACATCATATTACCTTAATCACAGTTATTACATCATCATTTGGAATGAATATTACTTACTCTCTTCTTGGTACAAATGTTTAAAGTTCTCCGTATTTTTTCGATTACATTTAAATCTAGACTTTCTGGAGGCCATTTCAAGTGGATTTGGGTTTTCCACTTTCCATCCAGTTGCCCTGTAAGAAACATGGGTGGGGACAGAATCGTCTTGAAATATTCACTGGCTTGCAGGGATGTTTTGCAAAACAAACCATAGACAGCGCTCTAAAATGTTAATATACTTTTATGTAATGTTCAGTCAACATCGGTAACTTCTCACTCACTTGTTAGTTATGCAGATTTTAATTTTCTTGCAAGTGTGTGAGTATCTCTGAGGGATCATCTTCCCACGTAATGAGGTCTAGTTCAATTATTCTTACGCACGCTGCATACAGTTTAAATAAACCCTTCCATTCATAAGTATTGGCATAGTAGGCAGTTTTCCGAATAAGTTTTAATCTATCTAATTTTTCAGGAACAGGTATTTTTGAGCTAACAGTGATTTCTAATTATACTGCCATAAACAATTTTGGATCTAGATTCTTCAAAGAAAAGTTTCTGAAACAAACTCAATTGAGGCCAAATTTGTGGATATAAAACCCTGTCTGAGGCTTTGTTTCTCGTGCTTGATTTTTGTTTCTACTAGAGTTTTTTGTGCTTTATTGTTTTGTTTTGTGACCAAAAATAGCATCCAGTTCACAAGAAGAGGAATCAGCAGATGAAGACAAATTCCCAAACGAAACATTTGTTTTGATACCTTTTGATTCAAACAACGCATCGTGTGTAAATATGCAATAGTTACCTTGGAAGTTTGTTTAATATGCAGATTTTTGTATGGTCTAAATACTGGGGTACAATTGTATGTCTCATTTTCTTATTATGACCTTCTCAGCTCGAGTTTCATTCTCTCTAGCTCTGCATTTAATATGTTCCTCTTTTCCTGTCTCCTTGCCACTTCCATGCGTCTTTTTGAAGCATCCATTAACTCTCTCTCTCTTTCTCTCTCTCTTTGTCTCTCTCCCTCTCTCTTTCTCTCTCTCTCTATTTTTCTCTCTCTCTTTCTCTCTCTCTCTTCCTCTCTCTCTCTCTCGTTTCATGAATTAATCTTCCAAAACCCTGATTTCCGCCACCAGATTATGATCGACGTTGTGAAATTCTGTTGATGAGTAACACTCATAAAACCCTACATGGTTGTCTGCCTCTGGGCCTGTTGTAAGTTGAGTGTGAGGGTGAGGGTCCATTCTCAAAATCATCCGTAACTGACATTGTAACTGTTGGGAGAATGTCGATTCTTTGCGTGGATGGTTGAGAGTCATCCGAATATGATCTTCTTCCCGTTCGTGGGTGCATTGATGTGCGGGTGTATGTCCTCCTAATTTTATATGCCAATGAAATGTAATAGTTTATAGTCCATTTTGTTTTTCGTTCGTCCGAATCATGGGCATGATTTTCTGCGAAACAATGCCTGCTGTAACAAACTTCTACCTCGATTAAGCGCTGTCGAAAAAAAATGTTCTCCCTTTAAAATGTGTCTGCAATTTGCACACAAGTTTCAAACGGTACAGACTAAGTAATGTCGAACGATGGAATGCCTAGAAGTCAGGTACGAATGGGCTGACTAATTTGTGAAACAATTAAGGAATTGTTTGAATGGTCAAAAACCAATCTATATCGGTTTTACACAGTGAAAGAATTGTATTTCCTGTTTACATAGTTATCAGTTCTGTTTACAATAATTACCCGTTTTGAATGTCAAAACTTGTTCAAGAAAGTTTTCTTTTAACTTAAGGGATACCAACATATATGAATCTGGATAAATAGCTACGGCGCTTTATTTTAAGAGTCTAGACTAACATAAATTCATGGAAGATAACCGTTTGGAAATTATGGCATGTCCTTCCCAAAGCCTTGACTAAACCCAATTGAAATTCACGGCCAAAAGAAAAACAGGAATTTCAGGTCCATTCAGAAATCGATTGTATGAAAAAGTCATTGAGATTTGGAACAACATTTGAGTAAATTTCATTCTGAATTCATATTTGTCACTTCCGGATAGGATTCCTAGAGTTATGGTCGCTCGTTCATATTACTAAATATTAAGGTAGATAATGTTTCTGTCAAATATTTTAACAAAATAACTATTTTCATATGAACAACATTTATTTAATATTGTGTTCATTAGGTTTAAAACTACCAAAATCAATAAATCCCCATCTTAGTGTGACGTAAGCGGTACAACGTGAAATGACGTAAAGTCAATATCGTTCCATTCATTTTGACCAGAGTGAACAGATGAAATTATAATTAGAAGCTGACATCTATGTACCAGTTATAACTCTCGAACCTGTTGGATTATATTCGTGTCATTCTATATAACATTTCTTTAATATAATCATGTATTCATACATTCATCCAGGTATAAACACTTTCCCATCTGTTTAGAATATATGTGTAAATTTATAATTATCATCTTAGGTATATACCATGCATTTCTATATAGAATTCCATGGGTTTATGCATATAGCTGAGTGCTAAATTCCGCTTGCCTAGCGACTGAGTTCTCGCGCACCTTGAGTCCTTATCTTCGACCCTGTTCCATTCTTATTTTGAGATGAGCGCATGCCCGAGCAGGTTATTGTGTGCGGTGTCTTGACAGTTAAGTGACAGGTGCCGCTCGCGGCACTGGATCTATACTTCGATGATACCCGGCCAAAACTGGCAAGTCTGTATCATAGGCATGTAAATAGTAAACCTGTTTCCCGATTGGTTAGTCACTAACGTCATTCGCACAAAAGTGACGTAATTCCCGTAACAGCTAGTTTGGAAATATCCTCCTGAACTCCAATGATTGGCTTGTAGCTTCAGATCCGCGCGGTGCATCATGGGAGAAAATAAGAAGATTCCATATTCCGTATATCCTCAAGTTCCATCGAGAAAACCCTCAAGTAGGTTGTGTCATGCAACACTGGCGAACCACTGAATCGTGTGCACCGATTAAAAGGAAACGTGGAACGAATACCCAATAATTAACACATTTACACAGCTGTTTGTCAGTTTTCCTTTCCAATTTTCCCTGACTATTCCTGACACGATCTTTATGACTCTTTATGACCCAGTGCAATTTGGAAAGACTATTATTTGCCCTGTGATTATATATATATATATATATATATATATATATATATATATATATATATATATATATATATATATATATATATATATATATATATATATATATATATATATATACTATATAAATTAATAGGTTTCCACTTGAGTGTTTTTGGTTAAATTATGTTCGGCTTCATGCTATCAGTATAACTTATGTAAGAAAATTTGCTCTGGCGTTGAAATACATAATGGGAAATTTATATTTTTACATCTGAAGAAAGTACGTATTTAGTACATGACATGATCCATTTTCGAGTTCGATTGGCTGACTAAAGAGATCTTTTTTTTAGGACAGCTTGTATTTTCCCCTTGGCTACAGGATACAATACTTTACTACGGGAATGATAACTCTTCCAGCAGGCACTATTGCCACGCGTCGACGTTATCTGACGTCACATAACGTTATGTACGGGATCTACCATTGCCTTCTTCCTCGAAAACTGTTATCCTACAGTGTTGTTTGGTGGAGTGGAGTGCCTTTGTCTTCGGCTCGAGCACTATTTCCCACTAAACAACACTATAAGAAAGCAATTCTCTATAGAGAAGTCAATAACAGAATAATATATTTAATCTGTGAAATATACTGTAATAACATTATATGAGAAAGGTTTTCACAAATAAATTTCTATAATTAAGTATATACTTAAACATACACACACACATATATATATATATATATATATATATATATATATATATATATATATATATATATATATATATATATATAAAGTATAACGTTTCTTTTTAGTTTGGATTCTCTTCAGCTCTTTGCCAACAAATCTAGACAACAACAGTTTGGACTGTCAGTGGGAGATCATTAAACATTACACCAGTAAGTAATGTACACTTTGTGAACGGTCCAAACATGACAACAAGCTTAATTTACAAGCTTAGTTTACAAACGAAGCATGCATGCCACTTATAACTGAATATTATTTTTGTAAGGAAACATATTTGTTTTAAATATTTTTTTATCAATAGAGTCTGCTGTAAAATCTTTCAAAATGAAACAAAATTGTATCTAAAAGAAAAGCAAAACACCATTCAGATATGACTGGTTTTCTTTCGTTAGAAATTCTAAAAGGAATGAGTTAAGAAAATCGATTTTCATTAAAATATATGTATATGTGAAGAAGAAAGGGATTTTCCTTTCTTCCGTTTCTCTTGAAAATAATTTACTTTAATGACCATTTTTGATTCGTACGCTATTTATTTTCGCAGAATTTGCAGAAGTTGGGGGAAGGGCAGATATGCTTGAAATTAAATAGCTAGAATTTCTTTTTCTTAGAAATTTTAATTTTCAAGTAGAAAAGATCTGCAAAATGTATTAGTCGCAATATAGTTTGACATTGCAAAGCTGTTAGATTGAGTAGTTACGAATATAACTAGATTTACATCATGGAATTATTTCTTTTCTTCCAGCAATTCTTGATACACACGGACAAAGATGCAACTGCAGCCACGGTAAGGCAGACACACACATTAAATAATATACACGCATAATAACATCATGTGATTGCTCTACTCACCCACTGCGCTTTTTTAGTTGTTTTGATACATTTATTGTATTGTACTGTCAAAACTAAAGTTGCATCATCATCATCATCATCATCATCATCATCATCATCATCATCATCATTATCATCATCATCATCCTCCTCCTCCTTTATGATAACAATATGTCATTGTCATTGTTATAATAATCGCAATCATTATTATTTATTATCATTAACCTTATTTTGTGGGGTTTTTTCTTCAAAATACTAGTAATAGCTGTTGATATTGTTTTTGTTGTTGTTGTAATTATTGATGTCGTTGGTGTTGTAGTCGTTGCTGTTTTTTTTTGTTTAATTTACGACCGAGCTAAAGATGAGAAAGAAGCAATATCAGACTGTCTTTCATTGAATTTGATTGAATTTTAAAAATACATGTTTCACCTATCTTGACGATTGTATTGTGCAGAATTTGTCTTTAATGTTATTGTTGTTGCTGTGTGGATCTCGGAATTCTTCTTTTTAAATATGACTTTGATAGAACTTTGTCTCTGTGTGTGTTCGAACCCGTGATGGTTAGATGCTGAACCACATAATACTGACCGACGCTCTTGACCACTAGGCTATAGACATGTACATTATATGCAAATACATTTGTACTCTATTGAGATTGCACGTGCTGCACGCAATATGTGCATTTTCTATTTGTTCTTTTGAAAATTGCATTGTATAGCAGCACAGACATGACATTAAATTGTAAGTAGTAGTATCATAATGTGCAGTTTAGATTTTTGGTATTGATATAGGTCAAAGCCTTCTATAACCCATGACTTTACCCTTGAATCACATGCAATTTTAATATTTAGGAGGTAGCCCGTGGCAAGCCTCGCGCGATTGTAACCCACTGGCGCCTCAAAGCGAAGTTACTCTGAGGTGCTTCTGTACACTGGTGCAATGGTATTATTGATCGCAACTATACTACATAAAACATATATTGCAGAGAGTATTTTCTTTGCTGAGATTATAGTTAGTATCAGATATTATTATTGATCGCGGCTTTATTCTACAGAGAGTTTTTTCTTTGTGTGGGAATCTTTTATATTTCCTTTTAAGTGAGAATAGATTAAATTAGTGAATTACCGATGGAAAAACAATTCACCCATTGATGGGTATAATATTTTGAGAGGATTTATGAGCGTAGTTAATGCGGAAATCATATTGCCCGAGCAATGTAGTGTTTGTAACGTCATAGAAAAGATTAAATCACACTTTCACTTAAATGCATCATACAGATTTGTCAAAGAGGCTTAAAATATGTTGTATGATTATTCAAATACGTATCCAGAGAATCTTGATAAATTAATCGACTTAAGAATTATTTTGGAACAACAACGACGCAAACTGGGTGAAACTTATTATAACAAAAGCCCCAGAAATGTCGTTGTATGATATTGTGCTAGACAACTTTAAGTCGCTGACGTTGACTGAGCCGCCCAACAAAGACATTGAAATGATTAGTGAAGATAGTGATGACGTTGAAATAACTAGTGAAGATAATGATGATAGCGAAGATTATGAAGAATAAATTAATTGGAGAAATACCTTCAGCATTATAATATATGGAAACACCAACGCTAAGTATGATAAATATTTACAAAGTGCATAGTGATGGACGCAATGTCAAGAGTTGTACCTAAAGAGACTCACATATATAGATACAGAAACTATGGAGTCAATATATAAGCAGTGCAAAACGTTTGAAATCATCAGATATCATTGTACAAGCGGAGGTCATTTACGAGTTGGTATAATAGTTTGTACTGGCCAGAGTACAGTGATTTAGCCAAATGCTGAATTGAAGAAACTTATATTTGAGCAGGAAAAACTATCTGATGGTAATCCTCGGTTGATGCGCCCTGTTGATAAAGTTTGTTCACGAGTCACTATCCCGAGTTTGGAAATTACTATCATAGTCGAAAAGTATTTTACAGCAAATGTCCGTTCAATCGAATAATATCCATTGAGAGTATTTATACAACCCTGTATACTCGGTGAGGGTAATATACGCCTGAAGTTATGCACACCATCAATAGAGACTGTATATGATTATTTGCATTCATAGATGATTATTTGCATTAGAGAATACAATCCGCATATATATATATATATATATATATATATATATATATATATATATATATATATATATATATATATATATATATATATATTATATATATGAAGTTCAATGGCATTGGGATGCAATCAATGCAAATGTATGTGCCTTGAAAAACGTGAACTCTGCGGCTGAACATGTCATTACGAATACTCTAAATCACATTTGCTCGCATTACGTTTTTACCTCGGTGTTTGACCATGCTTTAAATCATCGTGGAAAAACCTGAGGACGTCAACACAGTCAAGGAAGAAGATACAGAACTCAATGAAATAATAGACAGGTTTGAAGCGATTGCAGTTTCTAATCTGGTAAAGTAAAAATATTTTAAAAATTTATTAATGGAATAAGCAATTAGACAATGATTTTTCAATGTATATCAGCATGACTACCGGGAACGAGCGTGGAATAACAATACCAAACGGTATGAGAAAGGCAGGTATACTTGTATTATTGGAACTTGAAGACGACCCACGATAGGTTGTCCCGGTTGCAACGGTAACAGTAACGTCAACTGTAAATCAACTGAAACAATCTGCGCGAGAACGTGTAATAAAAATACCGAGAGGCGCAAGAAAAGCGGACATATTTGCGCTATTAGGACTCGCTGTCGAACCGCGTTAGACTGAAAGACAACTTCGTGAAACGGCAGCACAGTATAATATTAAGATTCCTCCACGGGCCAAGCGGGCTGAAATCGTTCAGGTGGTCACTGATGAGCAAGAGCGTCCCCGTATCGCACGTGCTATTTCTGAAGAGGCTGTTGTGTATGGTCGTCAAATGACTCAAGTTCCCGAGTTTAAGTTGCACAAGCACTCTCCTGATCTTCAAGATTACCAGGCGATTGTTCCAAGCGTAAAAAAAGCCTAGCAAAGACGCTGCAAAACTTCCCACGAACATATGTCCGTCGATCATATCAACGCTGCAGCATGTGGGTGAAACAGCGCTGCCGTCAGGATTCAAGGTGGATATTGCTCTAAATGTGGAATTCACCATGCCTGATCATTTAAACAAAGACCGCTTTGCATCATCCATAACATCACCTCAATGGTTTCAGAGTGGTGCCCGTGTAATCTAAGACCACAAAGACACCGAGGCCTTCAATGATGTAATTGATAAAGGTTATGCAAAGCTCCTCTACAATTTTGAAAAATACTCCAGAGGAGGCTCAGGATGGATGCTTTCCAGATGCTTTGAAGTTCAGCTTCATATTTCCCCCAACAAGCCGTTTCGCTGATCTAGTTACATTAAAACACCCAGCGTGTATTCAGCGGTTAGTAGTGGTAAACGGGTTTCGAATGGGCGTTCGAGTCTGCGCTGCATCCTGTAAGTGATAATACGGACCAGCTTCGAAAATACAAACAACACCTGGGCGAACTTTAGTTTGGAAACATCAAATTTCCTGTAGAAGTTACTGATATTGGTAAGTTTGAACGGCTTAATCCTGACATTGCCGACAATGTGTTTGTTTGGAACAAAGGTCCGCAACCGATTCGACTTGCCCCACATGCACAAAACAAAGATTCATGCAGACGGATTAATATTGATTTTTTATTATTGAGCAACATGGACTACCCAGTGGTGCGATATCACTATGTGTGGATAAAAGATTTTTCACTAATCATTTGCCGGCACAGTAAGCACCAGGGAGAAAATTTCCTTGTCGAAGCTGCATGCATCTATTTAGTTCCCAACAACTGCTTGACAAACACGACTTTTACTGCAGTGGAATTAGCGAAAAACCGCAGCGTACAATCATGCCAGAGCCAGGCAAAAACGTTTTGAAATTCACCGCGGTACAATGCAAAACGAAAGTCCCGTATATTATGTACATGGACTTTGAATGCTTGAATACTCCCGTGGATGCCCCGACAGTCTGTTGAATACGATAAAAGTAACTTAACAATTCCCATGCGGGTTTTGTTTTGTTGTTGTTAGATGTGACGGAGCGACTGAGCCACCAATGTTGTATTGAAGCTGTAAGCTTGAGCGATGTAATAAACACCTCAACCGAATGGTTGAGGTGTTTATTACATCGCTCAAGCTTACAGCGACATTGATCCGACAACAGCTCTCCTCGCCCGCAGACATGATTATGACCAACGATGACATTTGTGAGTTTTCTACAGCCACTCATTGCTGGATCTGTGATGGTGCTTTCAGCTACACCAATGATAAAGTTCGCAATCAATGTCACCTCCCAGGCGCGCACAGAGGAGCCGCACACAGCTCATAAAATTTACAGCAGCGAAAGTATCCTAACAAAACAAGAATTACCGCAGTGCTTCATAACCTGCGCGGGCATGATGGTCGCTTAATAATACAAGGAGTCGTAACAGTATCAAAGGCGCCAGTAAGCGTCATCCCCAACACGATTGAAAAATACATGACGTTCAGGATAGAACAACTGCAGTTGATCGACTCGCTGCAGTTTCTAAATTCCCCTCTCAACAAACTGGTGAGCAACCTCTCAGCGAATGGCGACAATCGCTTTACGATTACTCGTCGATATAGTGAACCTGAAACGTTCAAGTCACTCACTCGCAAAGGAATGTGCGATTAGAGTACGTTTGATGAGATCAAGTTGCCACCCATCGAGGCCTTCCATTCGTCGTTGTCTCGCTAAGGTATTTCCGCTGACGACTACGCGCATGCAAACAATGTCTGGTCTGTGCTTGGTTGCTGAAACGTCTGTGACTATCACGACCTGTATTTGCTCAAGGATTTGTTACTGCACACGGATGTCTCCGAGAAATTTCGTGATACAGCTATGCCAAAGTACAAGCTCAATCCCGCGCATTACTTTTCTTCATCGGGAATGGCTTGAGACCCGACCTCCCAAGCAATTATATCACGTACCTTGACACAAGCAACTTGTTTGAATAGGCGAGTGTCAGTGGGTCAATTCCGCGCACATGGACATACACAAACACGTACATGAGTACGACAGCAACAGCAAGTATGGATACGTGTATGAAGTTGATCTAGAATACCCGGACAAGCTGCACAACACCCACAATGATTATCCGCGGGCCCCGAACGCGTTGGTGGTGCCGCGCGAATGGTTGTCAACGTACTAGTGTGAAATCGTGGATGATTCCGAACGTAAGTTTACCGAATATATTAAGCTTGTCCCAAACCTGCGCAAGAAACTTAATTATGTAGTTCACGTGCGCAATTTACAATTGTATCTACGGTTGGGGATGCGTGCGTGTAAAATCAACCGGTTGCTCAGGTTTCGCCAAAGAGCGTCTGCGACACTCGCTCAAACTTGGGACGTCAACGGCTCAGCTTCCTTGTATCTGCTGGCAACATGTACAACGGCAAACGCTTACTTGTATGTGCATCCACGTTCGCGATCATGTGGGAGAAACAAAAGATCTGCCTGGTGAACTTCGTTGGGGGTCCTCACATCAAACCATCCACGGGAAATCTTTCTTGGTTTGAGTAGATAAATCTGCCACAAAGCTTGTTTAGCAAGACCCTCTCGTGCGACCCTGTGAGCGACTTTTGCTAACTTTTCAATGGATGCTTCACCCTTCCAATATCCGCACGGACTGTAGTATCTGTCGGCCAAAGTCCACTCAGTATCCAGTTTCTTATCCATCTTTCTTTGTTACTTTGTTTCTTATATTACAGTTTTACCTCCAATTAGTGGACTTTGTCCACCTCCAATGAGAATCTTGACCTTCATACATCCTTTGATGAAGAATCTGGCGATTGTTTCTCCGACACCTGGTTCCGCAATCGCATTCAAGTCATTGATGAGATCCACATCAGCACGTTGACGCGCATGGATATTATTTAATGTTTTATTAGCAAGATTATGTCGGTAACATGCAGCATCGACGCGGTTTACAGATTCTTCTCCGGGTTCGGTCGATTGTTAGAGTCCAGTCGTATGTCCAATCGTGTGCCAGGATCGCAATAATTGCATCCAGGGAGATGCTTTTCGCCAGGATATTTACTCCACGGTGCTCCCGGTAGCTTTGTTAACGTAGCAGCGATATCTTCGCGACTTTTATTTAGACTCTGCGCGTCTACGGCGATGGAATTGGAACTTCACACAAACGTGAACTTCTTTGCTTCACATCGGACACAACTTCCCGATTTGTGGCTCTGTTAGTACGTGTTACAACCCAAGTTGGATTTGCGGTACGAGTTTTCCTGCGGCATCGCACACAATATAAAGGCATGATTGTGTTATGCAATAATTGATATTTAACATGGCATCACGAAAAAGGAAAAGCTCCGACTTTACCGTCATTGACTATTCTGCGCAGGCAAAGCCCAGACGACCGAAAACACGGTGACATGTTTCCAAACTCAGTTCGCGTGTTGAATATTGGCCAAGCCGGATCTGGGAAAACTCAATTATTATTTAATCTGATCATGAGATGGTTAACAGGATCGGTTGTATGTGATTGCACCATCTGAGGACGATCCTTACCCGGAGCATAATAATCTTGTCGTGTACGACCATGTGATTCCTAAACACCAAGACAACCCCGCGAGAATATTTTGCCGAGGCCGACACAACGATACGCGCACGTGCCTAATGTGATCCCGGACAACTGTAAGATGTTGATAATATTTCGTGGCATTGACGTGCATGGTCTTGATAACATTCATCGGACCTGGTGTACCGCCGACCACTAGTGGAATGAGTTTCGAAATATATTTGCAGAGGTCACCCAGAATCCGTATGGTTTTATCACAGTTGATAGCAGAGGCTATAGCAGAGGCTGCTGACCGACGCCGCAAAGCTGCCTGCGATCAACTGGAACATCTTCGCGAGTACATAAGTGCATGTAAATGTAGTAAAGGTATGTTACAGTCACGACAATCCGCACGGGGTTTCGAACAAACGTTAGCACCGCTGATCAAACCAACCAATTAGATTGCAACTGCGACCGTTAAAACCGCAGAACAGCTGGCAGCGATTATGGGAACAGAAAAAAAACCTGCTCCGATTGTTAAGATAGCCGAACGCGCCAATGATATCAAGAAAGCCACAAGAGCAACCGCGGCGGTCATGAAACTCTTACCACAGCAAATTAAAGAAGACCGAGATGAAACCGTAGCCGCCATGGCAAAAGATATCAGAGACGATGAAGAAGCAACTCTGAGTTTTCCAGAAGAACCACAACCCGAGTACAAGTCATAGTTGCTAACCAAGCCTGAAAAATTTAATGATGGGGCATGCCAGATGATCTTGGAAGATCCGTTAAGATTTGCCGCGCAAGGACCTGATTATAATGACTTGAAAAAAAGTTATATTGGGCCGTGAATTACCCCGTGACACACGCCCGGGTTACATTCAGAATAACTGGCCTAAATGGGTATTTCGGGAGTGATTTGGAATTTATAAACTACCCAGGGATGATTCTATGTGGCCGGAGTTTATACGGATTGTTACCTTATACAAATCAATTGGTGCCAAAAATACCCAGACATACTGTGAGAATTTTCGCAAATATTTCCCACTACCATGGGAACAACAACCCGAAGAATATTCCCCATCAGAGGAACTCCCCCATAAACCAAGTGGAAAAGGTTATGGTCGGGGAAGCGGAGCTTCCCCTAAATATATACATGGGACAATAAAAAACGATAGGGTTCAAATGCATGTATGTAGACAAACATCAGGTAAACAAATTCGTGGGTCGTCTGGAAACCCTCGTGGGGTCAGTTCGCCTGTTACAGATGCATTATTGTGATTCTCTCTGATAAGATGTTGTTGTTGCAGGGCACAGTTAGTCGAATGAGAGTCATTGACGCGCATGTGGAAAACCTGTTGCAGTTGTTGTAATTGAGCAGCGCGATTAAAACTAATATCCTATCACGAAGTTAAGGTTGACTTTAGCCCAAAGCCGCTTGGGAAAATAAATAGCGCAATACTTAATGATTGCGGGGCACATTAAAACTTCCTCTGGAAAAGTTAACTGGAATTATCCCCTTGTGGCTAACCCAAACACAACTTGATGAGCTTAATGCAGTCAAACAAACGAACACCTCAGTGACATGTTACGACTCTAGGTCTTAAATAATGTAACAGAAAGAAAGTGAAATCAACAATGAAAGTAATATTAACAAGCACTTTTTCCCTATAATTCAAAGTGAAATTCAAGAGATACTTACAATATTGTGAATCAAATTCCAAATAATCCAAAATGTCCTAATCACAAGTCCAAGAATATAGAATGTTCCGAATGAGTTCCAATAATCTTGAATGTCCTGATATATCACAATGATACAATCCAGAATGTATTTAACTGAGTTCACAAAAGTCCAAAGTAATTTATTAATTCAAAAGTCAATGAACACTTTAGTAATGCCAATGAATATATTAAGTTAATAATTCCTCTCGACATGTATCTGATTCCAACGGCACAAACTGTAAAATCTGGTCTCAAATGGATTCCCACAGACTCATCTAAAACAGGAATTAATTATTTGTTTACCAAATCCCTATGTATACACATTTCACTTGACCTATATAATAACAGGATGTGAAGCAACAAAATGGGGAAAAAAATGCCAACACGATTGACCTTGAACACAAATGGTAGTCAACATTCTGTTTACTAGTGACCAGAATCTTTAGTGCAACAAGATGAAACACACATTATAGGTTAACTATACATAACAGACATTAAAGTTATCCAAGACTGGGGTGATGCAAATGCAAAAAAAAACCCAAAAAACTGTGGAATATTTCCATTCTTCGCGGCCTTTCAAGCGTTGTTAGCGGCTGTGGCTCCGCGGTTGCAAAAGCGTCTGGCTTTAGGGGCCATCGGAACTGCATCAGGGATGACTTTGAAAAAGGCGGTAGGTGGAAAAATCTACGATATTTCTTAAGGCCGCATTGCATCTCGTAGACTAATAAAAAAAGGAAAAGGCCTTCGACTACCCGTGACGACTCTCAGAATACCCTCAGGAAAAGGTCTTCTACTAACCGGTACGATTCGAAAAAGGCCGCGCGTCTATTAACCAATCTTGACTTTCTTTCGATGACAAAGTCAGTCAAGCATTTCTGAGGTGTCTTTATGCGGAATGAACTTGCGTCAATGATCCCCCGCAGGTGGGAAACCGGCATCGTCAACCTGGATTTGACAACAGGACCTGGAACTCATTGGGTCGCATATGTGGTAACGCCTCAACATCTTTTGTATTTTGACTCGTACGGGCTTGTACCCCCGCTTGAAGTTGTTGATTATATAACCCGGGGCGCTCGACGGCTACCATTGTTTTATTCAACGCTGCCGTTGCAAACTAGGCTGGACGGCGCCATATGTGGGCATCTTGTTGTTGAAGCACTGCGTGCACTCGAGCGTTCACCCACACCACGCGCGCTTCTTGATTTTACATTGTCACTTAGAAAGTACGCTTAATAGTATACGAAATGCCTGTTAACATTTACGGACGTTACTCAACCTGATGTGGATCTGAGCAGGTTTGCCACCAAAGCGGATTTGATCGAGTTTACCAGCCGGGTTGTTGTTGACGTCAACCCAAGCGAGCTTTTGATTTTCCAAGATCAAACTGGAAAACTTAAAATGTCTAACGTGGACATTCAGTATGTTGTTTTGAAGCTGCGAGGCGCCGTCGTAAAGAAAAAATAGCCGAAATCAACGAAATCGGGAGAATAGGAGGCGTAGGCGTGTCGGTTGCCTCTATCAAAGACTACGTCGACACAAATACGAAATCGAAAGTTAAAAAGACAGGCGATGAAATGAGCGGAGACCTTATTATGAATGGAAATCGAATTCACCTGATTCAAGAGCACATCGATGATGTTGATGCTGCAACAAATGATAACGTGGATACAAGGATTGCAGCAGAGTAGTCTCAATACAATCAATCAAATATACTCGGTGGCCATCGAATATGAATCAATTAGCGTGGCGGAGTTTGAAATGCTGCTGGTTGAAATGGAAAACCACCGACATCTCCGAGAACAGATAAGAAATCAGGGAGTTAGCGACCGAAAACAGGTGATCGATTTACATGTAGTTAAAATCGAGTAAATATTTATTGCAGCAGTGTACAGAGGTATTTCATAGTAACTTCGCTTGGAGACGCCAGCGGGTTACATTCGCACGAGGCACACCATGCGCTCGCTTCTAAATATTACAATTGCGTTTGATTCGAGGGTAAAGTCACGGGGTATATAACGTTTTGAGCTATATCAGTAACAAAAATCTAAATCGTCCATTATGATACTACTCAAGTAAATCACGGTACATACATTTTCCGGCCCCTTAGTTAGGAAACTGTATAAGCACAAAAATTAAACTCAGATTGAAAAGTCCAGCATAAAGAATCATTCTTAAAATCTATCAATATAATTCAAAGTTCACATGTATACAGAGTTACAAGCAATAAGATAATGCCAAAATGTTCATGATTCTAATCTTATTTGGAGAAAACGTTATAGACGATCATTTATTTTAGTTCTGATCATAAGGTCAGATTTTATGCTCAAACAGTTTTGTGACTTTGGGGCCAGGACACTTTCTAATATGTAGAATAGTATGTCTTATTTTGAAAATGCGCTCTATGGGACCGGGCCACTTTCGAACGTGTAGAATGGTATGTCTTCTTTTGAAAATTCACTATACGGGCTCAGATCAGTTTTTAATGTGTAGAATGGTATGTCTTCTTTTGAAAATTTACTATACGGGGCCAGACCAGTTTTTAATGTGTGGAATTGTATGTCTTCTTTGGAAGATTCACTCTACGAGGCCATGCGACATTGGATTTTGTGTAGAATATTTTTTTCTTCTTTAGAAAATTTACTCTGTGGGTCCAGCACACTTTCGAAAGTGTAGAATAGTGCCTTCTTTTCAACATTCACTCTACGTGGCCAGTATACCTTTGAATGTGTACAATGGTATGTTTCCTTTTGAAAATTTACTCAACGGTGCTAGAACACTTTCTAGTGTGTAGAATAGTATGTCTTCTTTTGAAAATCTGCTCTACGGGGTCAGGACGTTTTCTAAATATGTTGAATAGCGTGTCTTCTTTTGAAAATTCACTCTACGCGGCCATGACACTTTCGAAATATGTATAATAGTATGTCATCTTTTGAAATTTCACTCTACGGGGCCAGGACACTGTCGAATCTTTACAATAGTATGTCTTCTCTGAAAATTCACTCAAATACCATCAACGTAATGATTTCATGTGATATACATATAAAAATAGAACTTTGAATTCCAACAATATTCTTTTGATAAAGATATTATTAACTTATACAAAGATCGTAACATTGACTTTTTTATATTCAATTACAGAACCTATGACTTTTCACACCACACCACCTCATACAGATTCGACGTCAACAACTATGCGCCCAACAACGTCAGAGAAAACACCAACTCTAACTGGTGCGTACTATTTCAAATAACTTAGCAACCCCGAACTATCTTAATGTTAAAGCATTCACACAAGATTTCTTAAGAGTAGATGCAGATATTAGGCCAGTCTAGAGTTTGGACCCTTTTATAGCGAACAATGAATATATTACACAATTACTGCATGGAGATACTGGCTGGCGACCGTGATTCAATCGCACAGGGATGGGTCAATATAGTTCTTTCAAAAGTTGACTTGCGGATTAGTGACAAGGGATGCTAACGTTATATTTTCGATGTTCGTTGATTAAATTGAGAAAGATTATGTTTTTTCATTTCACTTATAAATTCTACTCTACTAAATCAACAGACATGGGGTTTCGAATTGAGATATGTATTTAGTAAGGGAAAAAGCTTGATCTTGAAAACTGTATTTGAATACTTTCGAAACGGATTTAAATCGCCTCTCTGCGCTTTAATATAATGATTGCATCAGGCATTTTGTTCAAGTCATCTCTTTTTTTGCTGTATCCAGAGCTAGCTCAAAGCATTATTAGGGCAGATTACCCAGACACTGGTGTGATAACGGGTAAAAAGTCTGTTGAAGTTCCAAATTTACTTACACGTCCATTGGAAAAGTAAATATACTACTCTCGATGGTAGGCTGTGTTTACTTAATATTTCTTAGAAGTCAATATAGCTCTCGGAAAAAGAAGTAACCAACATAGTATGTGTTGGCCATTTAATGTCTGCCTGTGGTTGATTCACACTATTTACGTCAAACATTTATCACTATGAATTCAGGTAAATGTTCCACAGATGGAGACCTGGACGGCACAAAACGATAAAGTATTGGCGGTTACAAAGTAAAAAGCGTCACTAAAAGGAAACTTTGGAAATATTAACTTCTTCTCGCCCAGAAGTGTTTCGTAAAAGAATTTCAATTTCATATATACTATTATTAACACTTAATTTCCCTTTCTCTTGCAATGAGATTTTTTCACAATATAAACATTAACCTTCACCATTAGACATTTGTGTTAAAAGACAGACGAAGACACAAACATCATACGGTTAGACATATGGACATTAAAATAATTTTGCAATTTTATCACTTAGCACATATGAATTTATTTTCATAAATGTCAGTCCCACACACATGCATGAAGGCGGCTAGCATTAGTACTTTGGGGCATGGAATTAAGCAAACGAATCCTGAGGCAGGAAACTGTCATCCGCAAACTAATGATCACGTGGCACCAGAAGCTTTGGTTATGAATATGTGCAACGTTACAGGCCATTCGGAGACCTGGACAAGAGGACAAAATGTAAGTTATTTTCACTTCTAACATAAAAGCAACTTGTACTTTTAAGTAATCTTCATCTCTGTGAAAGAAAGCACTGTAGATCCTGACATATTGCATCAAACACTTTATATTTTAACAAATGGCTCCAAAGACAGATGTATATTTCATCCAAGTATTTGTAAAGAGGCTATTTGATGTTGGTACTTATACTCGGGATTATAAAGTTAACTCTTCAATTTGGCTTCTCCCCCACCCACCCTCTTCATGCCCCTCAATGTATTTTTTTTTCTTTGTGGCATTTTTTAAATCAAAATAGTAAGCTTTCAATAAAGTATCAGTTAATTCGCAAACGAATGAACTGGCCGTATTAATTCTTGTCCGTATTAAAAAGAAAATTCAGTTCCTAACTTGCAAGTCATCTGATCAGCGCGACGGTCAAATATTCCTTATGAACCTGTTCATCTTAAAGACCATGCAAATGTACAATTTTTATTTTCATTACCCAAGGTGATGTCAGTATGTGAGAGAATTCCTCTATACACACCCGTCGCCACATTCTTTGATGGGAAATATTCTAACCAAGGAGGACTTGCCGGAATATTCGTCGGTTGTCTGCTAGATGGTTTTAAGGTGACCAAGTGTTTTATATGTGATTTGAAATGCACAGATATTACAGAGAACCGCAATTTACTGAAAACAACAAATGCGTTATCCAATCAAAATATCAACACGTAGGCTATGGACCAATATCCATTCACATAGATTTTTTATATAGTCCGTTTCAAACAAAAACTATAGCCGAATGCCTGTCTTTAAAACGACCAACTCTAATGTCTGGTTTCTACGTTGGAATGATTAAACTGAGAAGGATAAACTTCTGTTTTTAAAATTGAATTCCTCTCTTCTAAATCAGCAGCGCCTTGAGTTGAAAGCATAAATTTTCAAACAGACTTTAGGTTTCTGAGCCATAAGAAAACCTTTCGCTCACGGGCTCGATTTGTGATATTAAGACCACATCAGGCTTGTTCGCAATAAATTGCTGCTTCTTGTAGAACTGTTAAAACAAATATTTCAAAGTTTATTGAACGGGTGCTTTCCTGTATGGTAGATTAATTTTACACCTAAAAATGTTGTTCTTGCATCATATTTTCGATTATTACAGCCTGATATATTGTAGGCGCATGCAAATGTTTTCTCTAAAATTCCTGACTCCCCAAAAAGTATAGACTTTTGAGAGCTGTTTTGGAACCATTGACAATCTTGCACTAGGAAACTATTTTTCGTGTTCATTTGCACTGTATATTAATTATTTTTTAATCATAAATACTCGATTTTTCTCATTCATCTTGTTAATATTGGATATAGTGTTTATTTTAGCCATATATACTATTGGTCAGTATCCATGGTATGTGTTCAATAGCTTGCATCGACAAATCTAGGTTTTCTTTTTAAAATAAATGAACATATATTATTTATCATGAATCTACTTAAAACCTTTTAACAACTCAAAGAAGAAACATACATGTCGTCATGGAAATATAGAAGATTCTAACAATTTGTATCACGATATTTATATGATTTTGATTTTTCACGACATTGTCATAATTTTGAACAATATTTTTTAGATGATAGTTCAAGAGTGCGACAAGAACATAACCGTGATGCATGTAGTGACTGGAAGCCACTTCCAGCTGGATCCGGTTAATTACTCCATCATTATGTAACAATGAATATATAAGCTGCACAAAATAAAATATCCTCAAGGTGCATTTTTTTAAAAATGCGACTTTAATTGTTGGTTGTTATATTTCGTATGTTGCTATATTTGCGTGAACATATGGGACCATTTAAAAAAAAAAAATTACTGTTAAGCGTTTCTAAATAGGACAGCAACACTAAATAGCTAAAGTAATTAAGAGTATGTATATATGTATTCAAGTATAGGTTTTAGCGGCACGTCATCACAATCCTGACTATATAGTTCAGAGCAAAAGCAAGTTAGAAAAAAGGCAAATTGAAATACCTTATAAAAAATTCCCACACAGACAAAAACACTCCAACCAAAGGTAAATATCCACCATGAGACACAAAATCAAGAGTAATCGTGTAATAAAAAAGTCATGGAAAAGAGAGATAAATGCATAACAGGCAAAATACTTAACATCCAAGGTCATAATTGTTCTGTAAAAATTCCAATCTCTCAAAAATCAATGAACTTCTCTGTTGAAACACGATCACAGACTGCATCTCACAACAAACAGTTTACCTCCACAAGTCGCCTCTTACGACATGCAGGAGGGCGTATTGGATCTATTTTACCGAACTGTCAGGGGAACCAATAAATACAAATTATGTGTTTTACTTGATGTACACGTCCCTCATCTGTTAAATATTTTTCTATTCTGAAATAATTATCAAATTATTTGTCGGTTGATATTTTATGCCTGCCATGTTTGGATCTATTTATACATACACGCATACAGACAGACAGACATATATACATACATAAGTTGAATAGTAGTGGCGAGTTTTAGAATTTGAAAGAGGTTTGAAAAGGTTAATTTTACGCCACTGCTACACAAACATGAATTGAAGTTGTAAATGACTAGATTACTACTCTAAAGGAAAAATTATCTTAATGTCATCGCAACTTCCTTTAACCCTACCATTTATATACTATGTTTGCACTACAAAATAACATACTACTTTGTTTGCACTACAAAATAACATACTACTATGTTTGCACTACAAAATAACATACTACTTTGTTTGCACTACAAAATAACATACTACTATGTTTGCACTACAAAATAACATACTACTTTGTTTGCACTACAAAATAACATACTACTATGTTTGCACTACAAAATAACAACTGCTCTAATGAAGTACTCGCATTCCTACACGGCACTTGAAAAAACAAAAATTACGATTCAGAAATATAGACTGCGCCAGTGATGTTCGCATACCCCTACACCGCACTTTAAAAAGAAAATTAAAAATATCGTTGGCCAGCGATCCACTCGTGCACCAAAGGTGCAAGACTTCTCGCTTCGTAAATTACTTATAAGCCTACGCCGCAGTTCTGGCAACAAACCTGAATTGATTAAGTATTATTTGGCTAACACAGCCAACCTTCAATTACCATTATCTTTATCCACTCTTGCAAAGATAGTTCGTATGGAGATCCTGTTTTAAATTGTAGAATTTTGTTTAACAATATAGTATGTGACACGATGAAAATTGTAGCTAGTGAAGCATGATATATGATGTTAAGAATGCTCTTTATTTATTTAACCATTTATTACAGTAAAATGTCTAACATTTCATAATATCTCAGGAGTGCAGTTATTACGGTAACTGATTGGTGTAAATGCTACCTTTCTTTTGACTTTTGGTTCTTCTATCTTAGTCTCAACTGTCTTAGGCGTTGGTTCTACGCCTTTTAAGACAATGTTGATTGTTAAAATCATACCAATTTAACCAGACCACCACGTCAATTGAAAACCATAATTAATTTCCCAGTTCTTTGTTGTTATCTTGTCAAGAACAAGTATTTGACTTCGTCCCGCGTTTAAAAAAATCGCATTTTCATGTTTAGAATGGAATTATGCCATAAACGAAACTTTGTAAAAGTACACATTCTTCCAGATCCAACTGCAATTGAAATAAATACTTTTTTTCTAGATTTATGTTGATGCATTTAAGCAGTTTCTCCTCTTAAATAGTTAAAGCTACCATTGTTGTTGGAAGAGTTAGGAGACACAAAATCAGCTTAAGCTTTGTTCTAATTGATAGAAAAGTACCGAACTAGTTTTGGGAAGGAAGTGAAGGTCAACAAAACCTAATAAAGCATAGGAGTAAAACTTAACTGTATAAATCTACATGTTGAAGTCCACCTTGATTACTTCTTACAAAAAGCAAGTCTAACCATGGTTATTTATAGAGAATTGCAGATTTTCAGCCTGGCACAATCTCTCCCTGCCCTTCAACACCTTCTCTCTCTCTCTCTCTCTCTCTATCTTGAGTTCATAGGTGGTATTGATCAGAAATACATTTATTTAATCGGCCTGAATTCAAAGCGGCAATTTGATTTGCCATTCAATCAGGTCACTCGTATTTGCTTCTTCCTCCTTTTTTTAAAGAAAGCATTCTTTATTGCTGTTAATCACACACACTCTGAGTTTGCCTTCTTCAGAGGTTTGGTATTAGCCATTATGAACACAAATTGGTGACTGGGCGGGGGGGGGGGGGGGTATTAGCTATTATCAACAGAAATTGTTGACTAGAGGGGGTATTAGCTATTATCAACACAAATTGTTGACTGGGGGGGGGGGTATTAGCTATTATCAACACAAATTGGTGACTAGGGGGGAAGTATTAGCTATTATCAACACAAATTGGTGACTCTATACTAAACACGTTTATCACTTCGTGCTTTGGTCTAAATAACTTATTTATTAGGAGCGAAAGTTGGCGCTACTCCTTATTTTCGATATTGGTGTATATGGACACAAAATAAGTATGTATGCAGTTTGTTTTACGGCATCTCAGCACAAAATTGGCTATGTGGTGTCAACAAACGTTTAAGTTCGAAAAACACAAAATTGAATTGCACAAAAGTTAAGGAAGATAAAGCATTCCAAATAAATGTATAATTAAGTACAACAAAATAAAATATAAAAGGCAAATATGCTAAAATTCTGTAAAATGCATATAAAATAACTGATAACGGTAACACATGTAAAATCCTAAAATATTATTAAAAATTCTTGTATAAATCGTATTCATTTAATAAGTCTAAACTCTTCTTGGCTGTTACACCCTGGTACACTTTATTCAAGCAGTTCACGTCAAATTACTTCTGTCTCACAGACCGGAAATCGACACACTCGACTAGAATGTGCTCTACTGTCAATGTACATTGACAAGTTTCACTTTCCGGTCGAGGTTCACCCTTCAGTAGGTATGCATGAGTCTGATATGTGTGTCCGATACGTAATCGGCACAATAACATTTCCGATTTGAGGAATGCCACTCGCCAATAGTGGGTTTGATGTTCTCAAGTTTGTTTGTGGAGTTTTCATTCCACATATTTTGCCAAGTTTGACGAACATGCTGATTAATACAATATTTCAAGTCAGTATATGAAATCGTCTATTCGGAAACGGGTAACTGCAGGGCAGCTTCGGCTGCTTTATCTATCCTTTTATTACCCTTTATGCCAATGTGACTAGGCAGCCAACAATACAGAATACTTTTCCCAAATTGTATGAGAACATCATGCTTCTGTAATATATGGGATATTAACGGGTTCTCAAGTTTAAAAGATTCTGCAAGGCTTTCAACGTGTAAATGGAATCCGAAAATATGATGTAATTTGTTTTTTGAGAGGTTTTATATAGTTCAAAGCTTTTTGTATGGCTGTAATTTCTGCAGTAATAATTGAGGCTCTATCCGGTAAACGGCTTGAAATGGTGCCTTGGAGTATTGCAATGGCAGCTCCATCTTGGTGATTTGGGAATACAGAATTTTGCAATATTTCCAGCAATGTGTTTTTACTGTTTCTAAGTGAGGACGAATTCGTATGCCAAAGATGGAATGAAGTTTGGTGTCTAAGCGTATAAGGTTTAGTATTTGGACCTAAAGGCTACATCCTATGCATGGTTAAATGGATTAGAAGAAAGTTTGGTAGCATACTGAAGTGACAATTTCGCTCGTCTGAGATAAAGTGGTGGTTTGCCTCGACATATAGACTTTCTGAAAGGATAAGTTATGAATCCACCCAGACAGAGTCTAAGTCCCTGATCATGTATCGGATCAAGCATCTGCGTGTAAGATTTACAAGCTAATCCGTACACAGTGAAGCCATTGCTATGCTTCGATGTTTCTAATGACCTGTATAACTGAAGCAAGACATTCCGATCTTCTCCCCAATCTGTGTTTGCCACGACTCGTATTAAATCCAGGACTGTTTGACATTTGTCACTGGTGTATCTAATATGTGGGAGAATAATTAGTTTACGGTTGAAAATATAGCGGCTCGAAAACCAGCCAATCTTCATCGTCACTCTGAGGGAACTTGTACCTTGGTATCTACTGTTGAAGAATGGGAACTTTGTTTATCATGGATTATGATTAAAAATAAAAAATTGTGAGCTTGCTTGTATTACGCTTTCATAACAACCCTTTCCTGCAGACATTAAGAAGACGACAATGTTTGGGACCGCTTGGTGACAATCGAGTTAGAAATTATAAATCAGTGAATGAAATAAGTACGTTTTGTGCATCTTGTATATTCTTGATGCTTTTCGTTTTCAAAATTGCAAGGGAGGTACAAGCTGACGGGGAGGTAGTCGAATACTATAACAGACGTGTGTGTTGATGACAACACAGTAACAGTGTCGTCAGTCAAATCACCATGTGGAAACTTTTGTCTGATATGAAGAGAGAAATAAACGTTGAAACAACTCGAGAATTATTGTTATCAGCATTGGTAGCGTGTCTCAACGACAGAGTTTATATTGGAAAAATGATCAGTGATCGGCAGTGTGTCGAGTGATAAGACACACTCGAACGGTAAGTATTAATACTTGCTCTATGATACTAATATATTTTTAATAATTTAATGTGTCGGTAGTAACTAGTCTCTACCTTGCTGTTATACTCGAAACAATTTTAACAGTCGAAATTTGGATTGACAGATTTTTGTTTGTTTGGTCTTTAAACCTTCACTGTAACCCAGCTGAACCACAACTGCTAAAATGGAGGATTTCACCCCTATTTATAGGTTTTGCGAACACACACAGGAAATTCAACGTCACAGTTTTCATGAATATTACCTGATATGGAAGAATTCGGAAACATATTAACACGACACCCTCTGGTAGAAAGCCGAGCGTCCAAAACACGGTAGGAAAAATGGCACAATTTTGAACGGCAAGAATAGCACATGTTTCACAATAAATTGTAAGCAGAATGAAAATTGAACATCAACAATTTCATCATACTGATGCAGAACACTTAAAAAAATACACGAGTATTACCTTATTCCTGGAGAAAAATGGATATAATTGCTTATTTCTGTACTCAGAGTAGACGGTAAGTGAAGACAGTTTACAATAATATCATGTACAAATTGGGCATCACAAATATTGCTCGATATGACGAATATTTGAACAAATTATTCATTTATGATATACCCATGAAAATTGACATTTCTGGTATAGAACATTCATCTTTCAAAAACTGTTACTAACAGTTAATATTATTAGCATTTGAAACAGAGGTACACACATTCCAACATGAGTGGAATATAAACATAAAAAGAGATTATGTATTATCTCCATGCATATTGATATATGCAAATGCACTTGATAAGAAAATAATGACAGGTAGTCAGGTTTGTTTCAATATAATCCTTCATTACCTAATATATGCCTTACAATTAAGAAATTTTGGAGTCTCCTCAACCTATCAATAAAAAACAGCGTAAAAACTCTTTACAAAAGCAAACTGATTCTTGCTTATGGAGATAACAGACGTATGTGCTCTCAATATACAAATATTACAGAAGATACCTATTTTCGTAGCTCCAATACAAAATAATAGTTTTCTCTACGTTAAAACACTGACTGCATATCTACTGGTGTGATTTATTTGATGACCTGTAAAATATGTAACATGCAATATGTTGAACAAACACTGTAACTAATTCCTAACAGAACGGGTAATCACCGTTTTCATATTTAAAATATATGGATCCTCAGTTCTCCTCTAATATTTCAATACATTTTAATACAAGATAATCACTCGTTACGTGATTTTTATTTGATGTCAATCGATATTATGCATGACGAGATGAACAGACTGATTAAAGAAAGTTACTGGATTCATGGATTAGATACTTTGTATCCAAGTGGTGTTAATAATAAAGCATTATATAAACTTGTATATAATGTGAATAAAAGAATTATGTATATATATATATATATATATATATATATATATATATATATATATATATATATATATATATATATATATATATAAAGGAGAAGAAGACCACGACGAAGAAGTGATTATCATGTTGTTGTGATGATGATGATGATGATGATGATGATGATGATGACACTAGAAACGCAACTGCAATGTTTTCTTCTCACACAATATGTGCGATAAAATACTCTGGACCTGGAATTTTTCAAGTTGAGCATAACATATGCGGTAAATTCTTATTTTTCTCTGCTATTTAGAAAGGAAATACGTAATGATTATAGTGTAGGATATTGAAAGAGGATTGATCTAAATGAGCCTTGACAAACTAAAACTAACAAATTAAAGAAGTTTCTGATGAGCATTAGCTTCGTTTATGACATAATTTGTGTGAACTGAGGTTAAAGTTGACCATATTTCATGGTAAGATTGTGATCTGAGGTTAAAGTTAACCGCACCTTAGGGATTAGATAAGACATCTGAAAATTAATTCCTTCGTTTTGATAGGAGGATTTGTATTTCTAAATTAAGCGTCCTATATTACTAATTAGGTGAAAAATGTTATATATGTTTAACGTAGAAGTACGTTTTCCTTGCTATATTTGATTGAGTTGTCTTTCTTTGACCACAAACAAAGAAACGTTAAAACTGGACGACTACGCGAACAATATGTTCAACAGTATGTATTTCTTGATTACGGAAAGAAAATGCTTTTAAATAGGGCAACGGAATAACAATTTCCACACAAAAGAAAGTATCTCGCGCTGCATTTATATTTTTCAAAAAAATTGCAAAACATGAAACACTAAACTGTCACATATTTAAGCCGCAGTATAATAATGCCTCGATAACTAACAATTTGCTCATACTAATGTTATGTTTAAAAGCATTACTATATGTAATGAAAAATCATGTAAACATCGGAATTAGTAAAATTTGGACAGCGTAGCGTTTTCTTCCTTCCTTTCTTCCTTTAATTTCAAGTTTGAGAGAGCAGCAATGGTTGTTGCAATTTCAAACCCAGCCAGGGCTTGCCATCTCATACAGACGTGATTTGCTTATTATTACTGTACCCAAAACGTCAATGAATTGCTTGTTATCTATTCTGGGGTCCATATTGTTGATCAAATTTCAATCAGATTTGGAATATGGGTTTATATCATCACAATCTCAGTAGAGTTTCATAATGAGCGAGATTAATGCATGCTACTGAAGTGACATTGCATCTGATTGACTGAGCTTGTTACCACGCTGGATGTCGCATTTCTGCTCCGATTTTGATCAAACTTAGAATATATGCTTATAACTTAATGATTTCTGACGAGTTCAATAATGAGCGAGATCCACGCATACTAATTATATGACTTGGATCTGATTGGCTGAGCTTGTTACTCCTGTGGAAGCTATATTTCTGATCTGATTTGAACCAATTTAAAATATGCGTTTATATCATCACGATCTTTGACGGATTTGATAATGAGTGAGATACACGCATACTAATGAGGTAATCTTGCATCAGATTGGCTGACGGTGTTACCACTCTGGGGGCCGTATTTCTGATTCCATTGTGATCAAATTTAGAACATATGCTTATATTTTAAAGATCTCGGACGACGTCGAAAATGAACGAGATCCTCTCATACTAATTTTGGTGACCTGGAATCTGATTCGCTGAGCTTGTTACCCCTCTGGAAGCCATATTTCCGATCGGATTTTTATCAAAATTGGAATATATGCTTATATCATCAATACCTTGGAGAGGTTGGATATTGAATGGGATGTACGCATAATAGTGAGGTAATCTTGTACATGATTGGCTGATATTGTTACCACTCTGGAAGTCATCATTCAGATCCGATTTTTATCAAACTTGAAATATTGGCTTATACAACCAAGATCTTGGATGGGTTCAACAACGAGTGAGGTCAAAGTATATTGTTGATGCAATCTTGCATCTGATTGGCTCTGATTGTTACCACCTTGGAAGCCATATTTGTGATCTGATTTTGACCAAATTTGGAATATATGCTTACGTCATCAAGATTTTTGATCATTTCGATAATATGCTGAATTATTGCATAATAATGAGGTGATCTTGAATCTGATTGACTAAAGTTATTATCACACTTGAAGCCATAATTCTGAATTGATTTTGCTTTAAATCATTCAGATATATTACATGATTGGCCGAGTTTATTACCACTTGAGAGATTATATTTATGATCCAAGGTTAATCAAACTTGTTAAATAGTCTAATATCGTCAAAATGTTGGATTACATTTATTCTGACTGACTTCAATGTATGTATTTATGAATTGTTCTTGTATTCTTAACATGATTTTCGTTAAATTTTGGTAAACAGGGTTACGTCATCAAGATCTTGTTTAAGTATGATTGTGAGGGAACTTGATGCATATTATTTGACGTGACTTTGCACATGATTGGTTGAACTTGTCAAAAATATTGCAACAATATTTCTGATCAGATTTTGATCACACTTGACAGATAGTCTTATAGTATCAAGATGTTGGATGAGATTGATTAAGAGCAAGATTCACTATCTTATTTAGATAATCATGTATTTGACTGGCTGAGCTTGTCATCTCTCTAGGGACCGAATTCCCATCGAAGTGTTCTCCACCTTAAGCTTATATGAATCATTGTTATAGACAGATTTTTTTACAAAGCGAGACAAGTGCATAATAATGATATACCTTGCATCTGGTAGGCTGCTCTTGTTACCACACTAGATCTAGAGGCTATATTTATCATCCTATTTCTATAAAACTCAGTAAGTGGGTTTATGTCATCAAGGTCTTGGATGATTTCAATCTTTTGAGCAAATTTGTTTTAATGATATTATATAATTGGTAAAATCAACATGATATAAAGTTTCGGATACAGTTTACCTAGGTTGTATTTTAAGAATTCTACATAAGCATGCTTAGTGAAGTGGTTCATTAATAAATTATGTAAGGTAGGTGCGAGATATTAGACCCACTGGGACTTCTTGTTCTGTGTTTGGTGCTTATATTGCCCGTGTTTTTGACCAGTTAAGATTGTTCTTGACAATCATGACATTGTTTTATCCCTAATGCCGAGACATAGTAGTGATAGCAACCATTCATCAATCTGTCCATATGTGACGTTGTTTGTCCAAAATAAGTTGACTGTGCTGCTTTTTTAAGAATCCACCTTCATAGATAGATTGCCTCTTAGGTAGAGGTGAAGTTATATCGACTTGTATGCCTCAATGTCTAACGTCAAGGTCACAAAAGGTTACATGATGTTTTGCTATTTGAACGATAAGTATACTGCCATAACCATTATATACGCCTGCCATAAGCATGGTATGTGGCGAAAATCAGGCAGTATATACAACTTATATATGCCCGCCATAATCAGTGTAGGTCAAAGATCAAAGTCACAGAATATGACATTGTAATTTTTGCCATTCCCATTGCATGTACAGTGCCATAACCATTTATATACGCCCTCAATAAGCAGTGTAAAGGTCACTTATTAAAAGAAGAAAATAATTTTTGTTCAATAACTTTAGTTCCAAAGTTTGATAACGAAGAGGCCTATTGATTTTAGGATCAAAGATCAAGGTCATTGTGACTCAAGGAAATAGGAGTTTTGCACAATAACTTGCGGTCTAAAGTAAGTTTCTTGACAAACGTTTGTGGGTGGCTTACATCGCATTTAAGGTAAGGAATAAACATTTAGTAATGAGGGAATAGAGGTGAAAGGTCACTATCATTGTAATGAGAAAATAATGGTTTACCTTAACCAATGGTCGAGGTCATTGAAACTCGTTGGTCAATACTGTATAGAGTCAAACATGGTCAACTAGTGCCTACATAGAGGACTATTAAACACGAGGCGAGTGTATACAATTCCGTTCAGGGTACTGCCGTTTGATCATGATGTACCATCAGCGAAAATTGTTTACTTTTTAAAAAGAATGCGGTTTATGTAATAAAGTTTGAAAAATTACCTTATATTCTTAGGACTTTCGTCAAATTCATGTGGAACTACACGTTGTGGAGGGAGCGGCTCCCTATATGCTTATCGGTCGAGAGGTAAAAGATCAAGATCATTGGAATTACAATTGCGATTTGGGTTTCCATATTAAAAGTCGAGTAGCCAGTTGGAAATGTTTATTTTTCGTACAGATGGCATGGTGTTAACCTAACTATTTTTACTACCTAAATTGTACTTGACTCTTGATAGTCAGGACTGTGCTCAAGTGTTTTTAAACCCTATACATACATCATTACATATGGTCCGACATACTCATTTTAATTTATCTAGAGGTACAACATATATGTAGAATATCATTATTCTAAAGTTTTAGAAGTGGAATTAGTCAAATGTAACACAAGTACGGTTCCAGCGAATCTGTGACACTGATAGAATTCTGTGACTGCCTTATCAGTAGAGCGCTTCTTGTAGTATGCCAGTCATAACGCTTCTTCAGCGATTCTGTGGAAGATATCGTTGACAAAACTATTCAGGATACACATAGCTTTGCTGCAGATAATGGTGTCTTGGTGTACCGGTTTCGGAACTTTGTAGATGTAGATTCCGTAGGATTCCCTCCACCTCATCGTCTTCTTCCTGTCCCAGTCCGCTGGGCCTTAGCTTTGGTGTCGGCCTTTTGGGCGCCCATACTTCCCGAGGCTTGCTAGCTGACTTCTTCTTTGGGGTCTTTGCCTTCTTTGGCTTTTGTGTCTTAGCCTTCTTAGGGGATATGGTCTTCTTAGGATTAGCTGTTTTGGCCTTCGTTGGAGTCTTTGCCTTATTTTTTTCTGTACAGTTGATTTTGTTAGCTGTCTTCTTCGTCTTATGGCTCTCAGCCTTGGGGTTTTTAGCTGATGTTACTACATTAGGTATCTTGGACTTGGAGAACGTATAGACATACGAAGTGACTCAGTAGACAGCGAGGCTAAGAAGTTAAAAGAGGGAAAACCAATCCTACTACATTTTTGGTTTTCTAGTATGTATTGTATAAGGACAATGTAACAACGGGGAAAACTAACAGAATAATGCAAAAGATTGGGGTAAAAGAAAGATACCAAAGAAGGTGAGCAACAATAACAATCGGATTTGGTCATATTCATACCATTAAGTAAATAATGACATCAGCTACTCTCCAAGGCAACTATCTATCTTCGTACACGAAATGAATGAATGAATACATGAATAAGTAAATATGGAATATGTCACTCCTTAGTTTTAGTCCGTGCGTGCGTGTGTTTGTGATCTCATTCATTGCCAGATGTTAATATTTAAACATTCTTTTTCGGAGATAATTGTTTTTTTGTTGTTGTTTTTTATTTTGGGGGGATTCGTGTAGAACAAGAAAATTCGTATTTTGCAGGAGCCTGCTTGGTTTTCTTTGGCAGAAGAACAGCCTGGATGTTAGGCGGCACCCCACTCTGAGCAATGGTCACTCCGGATAGGAGCTTGTTCAAATCTTCGTCATTGCAGATGGCCAACTGCAGATGACGGGGTCTGATTCTGGTCCTTTCTACCTTAGCTTTTGTACCCCCAAGAGGGATTGAAATGCACAGTGGCGTTGACGAATCAGAAGGGCGCTTACAAAAAATCTAACCAATCAGAAGGTTTCTTGTATATAGGATTCAGAAAGGGATGTTTTCGATCACGTCCGAGTGAAAGAATTTTATTTTATGTTATTGTATTGTATTGTATTTCTTGTATGTTGTGGATGTGTACTTATTTACTTTTCTTTGCTGCTACTGAAGGACGATACTTGTGTTAGTATTGCTGTTGTTTGCTTGACGTTTTCGTTGACTTCTTTGTAAATGTGTGCACAGTTCCGAATACTTGTAAATGGTTTTGAAGAACATCATACCCTGTCTTGATGGTACTCTATTTCTGCAAGTCTATTATAATTCGATTTTGATACATGTAAAGGGTACTATTGCTTCTTTAGAAGCATCACAACCTCGATAAATATTTCTTTTCTAGAGATATGTATGGACCTGAAAAGGTCCGTTTTGATATTTGGATCTATACAGTATGTTTACTTGCTACTGGTGTACTTTGTAACAGACTTTGTTCCCTCGCTTACGGCATGCTTAGCAAGTTCACCGCGTAGAAGTAGGAAAGCTGTCTGGATTTCTCTGCTAGATACTGTAGAGCGGTTGTGGTAGCATGCCGGTCATAACGCTTCTTCAGCAATTCTGTCGAAGATATCGTTGACAAAACTATTCAGGATACACATAACTTTGCTGGAGATAATGGTGTCTTGGTGTACCGGTTTCAGAACTTTGTAGATATAGATTCCGTAGGATTCCCTCCACCTCATTATCTTCTTCCTGTCGTCAGTCCGCTGGGCCTTAGCTTTGGTGTCGGCCTTTTGGGCGCCCATACTTCCCGAGACTTGCTAGCTGACTTCTTCTTTGGGGTCTTTGCCTTCTTTGGCTTTTGTGTCTTAGCCTTCTTAGGGGATATGGTCTTCTTAGGCTTAGCTGTTTTGGCCTTCGTTGGAGTCTTTGCCTTCTTCGCCTTTTCAGACTTTTTCTGCAAGTCTATTATAATTCGATTTTGATGCATGTAAAGCGGTTGTGGTAGCATGCCGGTCATAACGCTTCTTCAGCAATTCTGTCGAAGATATCGTTGACAAAACTAGTCAGGATACACATAGCTTTGCTGGAGATAATGGTGTCTTGGTGTACCGGTTTCAGAACTTTGTAGATGTAGATTCCGTAGGATTCCCTCCACCTCATCGTCTTCTTCCTGTCCCAGTCCGTTGGGCCTTAGCTTTGGTGTCGGCCTTTTGGGCGTCCATACTTCCGAGGGTTGCTAGCTGACTTCTTCTTTGGGGTCTTTGCCTTCTTTGGCTTTTGTGTCTTAGCCTTCTTAGGGGATATGGTCTTCTTAGGCTTAGCTGTTTTGGCCTTCGTTGGAGTCTTTGCCTTCTTCGCTTTTCCAGACTATTTCCGTACAGTTGATTTTGTTAGCTCTCTTCTTCCTCTTATGGCTCTCAGCCTTGGATTTTTTAGCTGATGTTGCTACATGAGGTATCTTGGACTTGGAAAACGTATAGACATACGAAGTGACTCAGTAGACAGCGAAGCTAAGAAGTTAAAAGAGGGAAAACCAATCCTACTACATTTTTGGTTTACTAGTATGTATTGTATAAGGATAATGTTACAACGGAGAAAACTAACAGAATAATGCAAAAAATAGGGGTAAAGGAAAGATACCTAAGAAGGTCAGCAAGAATAACAATCGGATTTTGTCATATTCATACTCGTATGTAAATAATGACATCAACTACTCTCCAAGGAAACTATCTATCTTCGTACATGAAATGAATGAATGAATAAATGAATAAATGAATATGGAATATGTCACTCCTTAGTTTTAGTCCGTGCGTGCGTGTGTTTGTGATCTCATTCATTGCCAGTTGTCAATATTTAGACATATTCCTTTTCGGAGATAATTGTTTTTTTGTTGTTGTTTTTTATTTTGGGGGGATTCGTGTAGAAGAAGAAAAGGCTTATTTTGCAGGAGCCTGCTTGGTTTTCTTTGGCAGAAGAACAGATTGGATGTTAGGCAGCACCCCACTCTGAGCAATGGTCACTCCGGATAGGAGCTTGTTCAAATCTTCGTCATTGCAGATGGCCAGCTGCAGATGACGGGGACTGATTCTGGTCCTTTCTACCTTAGCTTTTATATCCCCAAGAGGGATTGAAATGCACAGTGGAGTTGACGAATCAGAAGGGCGCGTACAAAAAATCTAAGCAATCAGAAGGTTTCTTGTATATAGGATTCGGAAAGGGATGTTTTCGATCACGTGCGGGCGAAAGAATTTTATTTTATGTTCTTGCAAATATATTGTATTGTATTGTATTGTATTACTTGTATTTTGTGGATGTGTTGTTATTTACTTTTCTTTGCTGCTAGTAAAGGATGATACTAGTGTTAGTATTACTATTGTTTGCTGGACGTTTTCATTGAATAGGGGTTCGTCTTTTTTGGCATCTTTTGCAAATGTGTACACATTACCGAATACTTGTAACGGGTTTTGAAGACATCATACCCTAGTTTCGTCGTTCTCTATTTCTGCAGTTCATTTTGTTAGCTGTCTTCTTCTTCTTAGGGCTCTTATCTTTGGTTTTATTTAGCTGCTGTTTCTGTCTTAGGTTTCTGGTTTTCTTTGACAGAAGAACAGCCGGGATGTTAGGCAACACACCACCCTGAGTAAAGGTCACTCCGGATTGGAGCTTGTTCAAATCTTCGTCATTGCAGATAGCCAGCAGCAGATGACGATGAATGATTCTGGTCCATTCTACTTTAGCATTTCTACCCGCAAGAAGGATTGAAATGCACAGTGGCGTTAACGAATCAGACGGGTGCTTACATAAAAGGTAACCAATCAGAAGGTTTCGTGTATATAGCATTCGGAACAGGATGTTTTCGATCATGTCCGTCCGCGTGAAAGAATTTTATTTTATGCTCTTGTATTGTATTGTATTGTATTGTATTGTATTGTATTGTATTGTATTGTATTGTATTGTATTGTATTGTATTGTATTGTATTGTATTGTTTTGAATTGTATTGTGTTTTATTGTATTGTATTGTATTTTATTGTATTGTATTGTACTGTATTGTATTTTATTGTATTGTATTGTATTGTATTGCATTGTATTGTATTGTATTGTATTGTATTGTTTTGAATTGTATTGTGTTTTATTGTATCGCATTGTATTTTATTGTATTGTATTGTATTGTATTGTATTGTATTGTATTGTATTGTATTGTATTGTATTGTATTGTATTGTATTGTATTGTATTGTATTGTATTCTGTGGATGTGTTGTTATTTACTTTTCTTTGCTGCTAGTGAAGGATGATACAAGTGTTATGATCACTGTTGTTTCCTGGACGTTTTCATTCAATAGGGGTTCGTCTTTTTTACTTCTTTTGCAAATGTGTACACATTACCGAATAGTTGTAAGGGGTTTTGAAGACATCACACCCTAGTTTCGTGGTTCTCTCTTTCTGCAAGTCCATTCTAATTAGATTGTGATACAAGTAAAGGGTACTATTGCTTGTTTAGAAGCATCCCAACCTGGAGAAATATGTCTTTCTTAAAGATATGTATGGTCCTGAAAAGGGCCGTTTTGATATGTGGATCTACACAGTAGGTTTACTTGCTTCTGGTGTACTTGATAACAGCCTTGGTTCATTCACTTACGGCATGTTTTGTAAGTTCACCGAGTAGAAGTCGGACAGCTGTCTGGATTTCTCTGCTAGTGATTGTAGAGCGCTTGTTGTAGTGTGCCAATCTTGAGCTTCTGCAGTTATTCTCTAGAAGATATTGTTGAAAAAACTGTTCATGCTACACATAGCTTTGCTGGAGATACTGGTGTCTGGGTGCACCGGTTTCAGGACTTTGACGATGTAGATTCCGTAGAATACCCACCACCTCTTCGTGCTCTTCCTGTTCCCATTCCGCTGGACCTTAGCTTTGGTTGTTGCCTTTATGGCGCACATACTTCTGATGCTTCCTAGCTGCCTTTTTCTTTGGGGTCTTGACCTTCTTAGGTGATATGGTCTTCTTAGGCTCAGCTGATTTGTCCTTCTTTGGGGTCTTTGCCTTCTTCGGTTTTTCGGACTTTTTCTCTGCGGTTGATTTTGTTAGCTGTCTTCTTCTTCTTAGGGTTCTTAGCCTTGTGTTTTTTAGCTGCTGTTGCTGCCTTAGGTTTCTTGGACTTGGAGAATGTATAGACATAGGAAGTGACTCAGTAGAGAGCGACACTAAGAAGTTGAAAGAGGGAAAAGCAACCATACTACATTTTGGGATTTACTAGTATGTATTGTATAAGGACAATGCTACAACGGAGACAAATAACATAATAATGGAAAAGATAGGGGTAAAAGAAAGATACCGAAGAAGGTCAGCAATAATAACAAATGGATTTGGTCATATTAATACTCGTATGTAAGTAATGACATCAACAACTCGCCAAGGCTACTATCCATCTTTTTCGTCCATGAAATGAATGAATGAATGAATGAATGAATAAATGAATGAATGAATGAATACATGAATGAATAAATGAATATGGTATATGTCATTCCTTAGTTTTTTAGTCCGTGCGTGAGTGTGTTTGTAATCTCATTCATTACCAGTTGCCAATATTGAGGCATATTCCTTTTCGGGAAAAATTGTGGGTTTTTATGTTTCTTGTTTTTCTGGGGGAGGGGGGGTTTTCCGATTTTTGCATAGCAAGAGAAGGCTTATATTCCAGGAGCCTGCTTGGTTTTCTTTGACAGAAGAACAGCCTCGATGTTAGGCAACCCACTACCCTGAGTAAAGGACACTTAGGATAGGAGCTTGTTCAAATTTTCGTCATTGCAGATGGCCAGCAGCACAGATGACGATGAATGATTCTGGTCCATTCTACCTTAGGATTTATATCCGCAAGAGGGATTGAAATGCACAGTGGCGTTGACGAATCAGAAGGGCGCTTACTTAAAATCTAACCAATCAGAAGGTTTCGTGTATATAGGATTCGGACCAGGATATTTTCGATCACGTACGATGAAAGAATTTTATTTTATGTTCTTGTATTGTATTGTATTGTATTGTATTGTATTGTATTGTATTGTATTGTATTGTATTGTATTGTATTGTATTGCATTGTATTGTATTGTTTTGTATTGTATTGTATTTTATTGTATTGTATTGTATTGTATTATATTATATTTTATTGCACTGTATTGTATTGTATTGTATTGTATTGCATTGCATTGCATTGTATTGTATTGTATTGTATTGTATTGTATTGTATTGTATTGTATTGTATTGTATTGTATTGTATTGTATTGTATTGTATTGTATTGTATTGTATTCTGTGGATGTGTTTTTATTTACTTTCCTTTACTGCTCGTGAAGGATGATACTAGTGTTAGTATTAATATTGTTTGCTGGACATTTTCATTCAATGGGTGCTCGTCTTTTTGGCTTGTTTTGCAAATGTGTACACATTACCGAATACTTGTAAGGGGTTTTGAAGACATCACACCCTAGTTTCTTGGTTCTCTCTTTCTGCAAGTCTATTATAATTAGATTGTCATACAAGTAAAGAGTACTATTGCTTTTTTAGAAGCATGGCAACATGGAGAAATATTTCTTTCCTAGAGATATGTATGGGCCTGAAATGGTCCGTTTTGATATGTGGATCTACACAGTAGGTTTACTTGCTTCTGGTGTACTTGATAACAGCCTTGGTTCCCTCGCTTACGGCATGCCTTGTAAGTTCACCGAGTAGAAGTCGGACAGCTGTCTGGATTTTTCTGCTAGTGATTGTAGAGCGCTTGTTGTAGTGTGACAATCTTGAAGCTTCTGCAGCGATTCTCTAGAAGATATCGTTGACAAAACTGTTCATGCTACACATAGATTTGCTGGAGATACTGGTGTCTTGGTGCACCGGTTTCAGAACTTTGACAATGTAGATACCGTGGGATTTCAACCACCTCAAAGTGCTCTAACTGTCCCCAGTCCGCTGTACCTTAGCTTTGGTGGCGGCCTTTATGGCGCCCTTACTTCCCGATGCTTTCTAGCTGCCTTTTTCTTTGGGATCTTGGCCATCTTAGGTGATATGGTCTTCTAAGCCTTAGCTGATTTGTCCTTCTTTGGGGTCTTTGCCTTCTTCGGTTTTTCGGACCTTTTCACTGCGGTTGATTTTGTTAGCTGTCTTCTTCTTCTTAGGGCTCCTTGCCTTGGGTTTCTTTAGCAGCTGCTACTGCCTTAGGTTTCTTGGACTTGGAGAATGTATAGACATAGGAAGCTACTCAGTTGACAGCGACGCTAAGAAGTTAAAAGAGGAAAAAGCAACCATACTGCATTTTTGGATTTACTAGTATGTATTGTATAAGGACAATGTTACAACGGAGACAAATAACATAATAATGGAAAAGATAGGGGTAAAAGGAAGATACCGAAGAAGGTCAGCAACAAAATCAATGGATATGGTCATATTAATACTCGTATGTAAATAATGACATCAACTACTCGCCAAGGCTACTATCTACGTCCATGAAATGAATGAATGAATGAATGAATACATGAATGAATAAATGAATATGGAATATGTCATTCCTTAGTTTTAGTCCGTGCGTGAGTGTGTTTGTTATCTCATTCATTACCAGTTGTCAATATTGAGGCATATTACTTTTCGGGAAAAATTGTGGGTCTTTATGTTTTTTGTTGTTTTGGGGTTTTTTTGCGATTTTTGTAGAGCAAGAGAAGGCTTTTTTCCAGGAGCCTGCTTGGTTTTCTTTGACAGAAGAACAGCCTCGATGTTAGGCAACACACCACCCTGAGTAAAGGTCACTCCGGATAGGAGCTTGTTCAAATCTTCGTCATTGCAGATGGCCAGCAGCAGATGACGATGAATGATTCTGGTCCATTCTACCTTAGCATTTATACCCCCAAGAGGAATTGAAATGCACAGTGGCGTTGACGAATCAGACGGGCGCTTACATAAAATCTAACCAATCAGAAGGTTTCGTGTATATAGGATTCGGAACAGGATATTTTCGATCACGTCCGCGTGAAAGAATTTTATTTTATGTTCTTGTATTGTATTGTATTGTATTGTATTGTTTTTCTTGTATTTTTTGGATGTGTTGTTATTTTCTTTTCTTTGCTGCTAGTGAAGGATGATACTAGTGTTAGTATTACTGTTATTTTCTGGACGTTTTCATTCAATAGGCGTTCGTCTTTTTGGCTTCTTTTTCAAATGTGCACACTTTACCGAATACTTGTAAGGGGTTTTGAAGACATCATACCCTAGTTTCGTGGTTCTCTATTTCTGCAAGTCTTTTATAATTAGATTGTGATATTACTAAAGGGTACTATTGCTTGTTTAGAAGCATGGCAACCTGGAGAAATATTTCTTTCCTAGAGATATGTATGGCCCTGAGAAGGTCCGTTTTGATATGTGGATCTACACAGTAGGTTTACTTGCTTCTGGTGTACTTGATATCAATCTTTGTTCCCTCGCTTAATACATGCTTCGTAAGTTCACCGAGTAGAAGTCGGACAGCTGTCTGGATTTCTCTGCTAGTGATTGTAGAGCGCTTGTTGTAGTGTGCCAGTCTTGAAGCTTCTGCAGCGATTCTCTAGAAGATATCGTTGACAAAACTGTTCATGCTACACATAGCTTTGCTAGAGATACTGGTGTCTGGGTGCACCGGTTTCAGAACTTTGACGATGTAGATTCCGTAGGATTCCCACCACCTCATCGTGCTCTTCATGTCCTCACTCCGCTGAACCTTAGCTTTGGTGGCGGCCTTAATGGCGTCCTTACTTCCCGATGCTTCCTAGCTGCCTTTTTCTTTGGGGTCTTGGCCTTCTTAGGTGATATGGTCTTCTTAGGCTTAGCTGATTTGTTCTTCTTTGGGGTCTTTGCCTTCTTCGGTTTTTCGGACTTTTTCTCTGCCATTGATTTTGTTAGCTGTCTTCTTCTTCTTAGGGCTCTTACCCTTTGGGTTTTTTAACTGCTAATGGCGGCCTTTTTGGCACATTTACTTTCCGATGCTTGCTAGCTGCCTTCTTCTTTGAGGTCTTGGTCTTCATGAGCTTTGGTGTCTTAGCCTTTTAAGTCGATATGGTCTTCTTAGGCTTAGCTGTTTTGGTCTTCATTGGTGTCTTTGCCTTCTTCGGTTTTTCGGACTTTTTCTCTGCGGTTGATTTTGTTAGCTGTCTTCTTCTTCTAAGGGCTTTTTGCTTTTTTGGTTTTTTTTTAGCTGCGGTTTCTGCCTTAGGTTTCTTGGACTTGCAGGATGTATAGACATGCGAAGTGACTCAGTAGTCAACGACGCTAAGAAGTTACAGGAGGGAAAATCAACCGTGCTACATTTTCGATTTACTACTATGTATTTTAGGACGACAATGCTACAAAGGGGAAAAATAACATGCGTTCCGGGATATATATCCTTTAAATAATGTGCAGTTGTCATTACAACACTCTCACCATTTTTGTCCTTCTTGTATGCATCCTTCGTATCCACGTTAATACTTTAGAAAACCGATTTTTAACTTTTAAAAAACCCTGCGATACTAACACTCATACCTTTAGAAAAATTTTACGCCACTAACACTGAAAATGTTTTTACAATATTCCTAGGTAACTGGCACTCCGTGTGTTTTTTAAAACCTAAAATATTTGATGAAAAATATGCATATTGTTTATACAATCCGCCCAGTTTTGTACATAGTGCACAAGTACAACGCGAAAATCAATCTTCATATTGACTCGAAATTATAGTAATAGTAACTGACTGGAATAGCACAACCGTTAAAATAGTTGGATTTGTAAAGCTGAGGTTGCGGATCAAAACTCTCTATCCGACTAAAATATTTTTCATATCTAATTGAGTACCACCTCGTACCTAAAGCTAGCCGCATTAAAAGCAGATCTAAACACTACACGATGAATTTAAAACCCAAAATTAATAAACTAAATAAATAATATAGGTTGCTACATGAACGCTAAATGAAGCAGTCTCGATCAGCCAGAAAGGTGATGGGAAGGTGTTGGTCATGTACAAAGTACACGAAGCCTCGTAACAAAAGATAGCTTGACAAACTTCGGAAAATTCTAGCTTTGTGTTTCACCTAGGATCTTAAATAGGCGTTATAGTCAAACCATCAAACAAAAGTTCAAATGAGTCCCCATGTGTTCAAATGAAACAAGACAGTACTGCAAGAAAGGCTTCAGAAATTGAAGCATTTTTGAAGAAAAAAAAAACATTTTGATATATGTTCTTCTGCTGTATGTTCTTCGTTTGATTTGTCATCATGAATCTTGTCCTCATAATTATGGTACCCATGTTTCGAAGAAATTTTCTTTGGCTTTGATCATAACCTAAAAATGTATGTAGTTCAGAGTTCCTCCGATGCGAATATTGACTACTGGAAGTGAACCGAGTAAAACCTGTTTTTCTTTTTCGTTTCTTTGCTCTATTATCAAGTCGTCTTCCATTTCTTCGAGAACATCATCAATTTCTTCAGACTCAGTTGTTTGTTGGATTTATTGTAGAATTCAAAAGTCTGTTAAATCTTGACACTGTGTCAAATAGTTTGCCACAAACTGTCTATTTTCTCACTTTGAATCTTCAATTCGTCGAAAGCAACTTGAATGCTTCCTCCATTGTTAATTTAATGTCAAGTTTAGTAAGTCTTTCTTCTACAACGTTTCATATTTCGAGCTCTTGTATTTTATCGTGGTGATTTTCATCTGTTTTTGAAAGCAAAGGCTTTCGAAATGAATTCAATTCATCTATGTTGTTTGGATGTTTGTTTTTCCCATGATTGGTAAAATTCCACATATCTCGTGTTGAGCAAGGGCAGTAATAACACCGCTTTCCCGTGCTGATTTAGATAGCGAGAAAAATACTTAAAAGTCATTATATGTTACAGACTAAATCTTACTTTTCTCATCAATTAAAAATAAAAAATTAACGACAAAAAGCATCATTTAATAAGATTTGGGCTGTAACATTTAATGGATTGTATGTGCCTTTTGACACTATAGCACCCTCAGCTACTCTTCCAATGCCCTGTTCGTCGAACTACATTACAATATAGTCATTAGTTATACAACTTCACCCTATCATAGTGGTATGAAAGTACGAAAATATACCAATATGATGCATGATGTATGAAGCCTGAAATGTGAAGTGTGCATGAGGTATGAAGTGTGAGGCGTAATGTATGAAGTGTGAAGTATGAGGTATGAAGCGTAATGTGTGATGCGTGATGCATGATGTTTGATATGCAATGTGTGATGTGTGCCAGATATGAAGTGTATGAGAAATTGCGTATGAGAATGTGCAAAGATTTGGAGAAGTCATATCATTGTTTACTATACTACTGATCTCATTTGTTCAGTGGAAACTGTTAAAATAGATCACACCAATGCAGATAAGGAGATATAATTGTCTAATACTATAGAAAAAAGGGATGAAAAACACACTCACACAGATATATATATATATATATATATATATATATATATATATATATATATATATATATATATATATATATATTCAAAGAGAGAGAGAGAAAATAGATTTTGTAGTGGGATATCATAGTATTTCCTATTAAATCAGTAACAATATCTTCTACTACATTAATGACAATGACATTAATGAATGCAAGGCTCTTTCTTGTTATTCGTTACATTTATGGAATTGTGTAATATATTAAATGTTTCGTAATTTATTTTAAATTTCTATCAAGTCTGATCTATGTCACATAACGCCATGCTATCGGATAGAATATTGTCTGTTCCAAGTTAAACATGTTTTGGCTGAACAGACGAGTTGAATTCATTTATATGTTGTACGCATTAAACGAAACGTTCGAATTTTTGTAATCCATTGCGATTATTCTTGTTCGAGACAAATTCATGCATGAACGTGGTTATTATAATAATAATCTCGTACAGTCGTTCTTATGAAAGAATGTAATGTTTAACGAAATCAGTTCGTATGCATGCATGCGTTATGTATATCACTGTATTCGCACTAAGAGGCGTCTCGAGTAGTACACGACACGGTTATTGTATTTTTAGCTGTTACAAGGAGTCGTTGAGCTCTGTGGAGTTGTGTAATCCGGATACTGCTGTCAGTGGTGACGTTGGTTTGAGGGACGATACATTTCAACTCAGTCTGAGGGTCCAAAGGTTTTGGACCAACCAGTCTGAGAGATAGGGAGGTTCTTCGACAGTCCGGAAGAAGCGGACCACACAAGGTCGTTCTTTGAACATTTATCGGGAGCAGTGAATCGCAAACATTTCGTAATCATCACCTGGATGCCGCGAGATAAATATCATTATATATGTTGATGGACGGTTTCATCCTGTTGCACTTACTTTACTCTGTTAGATTCTCTACTGGTCAAGAATGTATTGTCTGGTGACTATATATCATATGATATCATAGCCCATACAAACAATTGCAAAGACAATCGTTAAATAGCTTGAATATAATCATTAAATATGAAGAAGGGAGCCTGATAGATTTTCATGGCATGTCAATTACATCTATAGTTCACATTGTAAATGGGGAAAATAAGATTAAGAGGTCCCACCATGGTAGAAAAGAGATAATAGAGAGTAAAGTTTGGGATAATACGAATCACCTAACATATAAATAATAACCATATTATCAATCATTGTGAGCCTGTCTAAAATACCGATGTTGCTACTCGACAGTTCGTGCACGAAAAACGATTTCATATACAACTCTACACACATATACATAAAGATCCTCCTCCTCTGTACCAATTTTCCCTTCCTCTAGATTTGAAATTTACCACCATTCTTGAACAAACATCAGATGTAATAGAAAATGCAAACGAAGATTAAGAGTTAGAGAATATTAGTCTTAACTACAATACTATCACATCTAAAATGATGGCTCACACAATTAGCAATAAGTACATAAATTGCATACATTTCTTCCAAGACTCCATTATGAGGGACAGAATAATTGATGTGAGTGCCAACACTACACACACTCATGCAAAGTGTATTCTGCATGTACGATTCTTGAGGGTATACTGTATAAGACCCCTCAGGCAGAAATGAGAAAAGTATTTTAACAGAGTCGTAAAAAAGATAATATTAACTATTACGGGTTTGCTTAGCTATTTATATTACAAGGTTATCTCTTCAGGTACCAAATAACAGAAGCGTCTAAGTACTCTTTCACAGAGCAACAGAAGAATACAATTGCTAAGCAATATGAGCGTCATTCTTGGCTTGATCTCAGACATACCCATGGTAATGCCCTATATAGAAGTGGTCATAAATTGGCAAACGTAGAACAAGGCATACATCTACTAATCGACAGGAAGGCAAATACAGAAGCTCACTATATGTATATATCTATATATATCTACATATATATATATATATATATGTGTGTGTGTGTGTGTGCGTGTGTGTGTGTGTATACACCATCTTCGTTATTGATGGTCAAGTAACAAGTGAACATCTAGAGTAACTATATCAAAGTATTATATTCTAATGGAAGTTAAATGGAGAACTTTGACATTGATTCATGTGATGGTCATTAATTTAGGGACTGCTGTGTAAATACAATACAGTGGAAAAATATTTCACAAGTCAGCAACAAGTTAACTCACATGAAGAATGTGTCAGAATATTGTAGACGAAACAATGTCCTGATCACATTTTAAGGGAGACTGAGAGAACATCTGAGTTAACATTTGATTATATCGCTACAATTCTTAAAGATCGATATCGAATACAGGATTCCAAATTGACCTTTAAAATACTTAGCACCTTACAAGATAAGAAGGTAAATGTTAGTAACGTGATGAAACTATTTAAATCATTCATCAAATTCATGCATCGGAAATATGGAACACAGTCCAGTCAGTAAATTAATCCTTCCTGCTGAACAAGGTTTTCACTCTGTGTGATATTTGTCTCATATGTGTTTCCAGTGATATTTATAAGGAATTATTGCAACAGTTAGGAATTTGTATTCTTTATTAAAAAATAATTATGCTTGTACTGCCCTTTGACATGATTTGTCTTAACGCAATTATCCGTCAGTCTTTTGGAGCCGGGAAGGTGATAGTGGTGATCTATATGCACATACATACATATACATACATCAAGAAAAAATGAATTATATGATCATTAACGTAAGGGTTGCGGTTCGATACCCGCCCGGGCCAGGTCAGGTCGGCTACCTCGGTGTATCCTTTGAGAAGACACTCAGTTCCCATTTCCACGGCATGATATATAGGCAATAATCTGTTAAACGTGTCGCTAAAAAGCAACAAAAGCATAAATATATCTTATGAGTCTTTCACAGGCGGGACAAAGTGCGCTGTACCCTCCAAGCATACTGATTTTGTAAATATGTTAAATGTTATGTTGCTTGTATACGCTGATGTGTCATCGCTTATCGCTATTTTATCGCTTATCGCAGATAATCCTGCTGACATGCAATATACCCCTGAAACGTTTAGTAGATATTGCGATAACTGGAAACTTTCAATCAATAAAGAGAAAAAGATTATTTTGTTTCGTTCGAAAAAAGAACACACATACAAATTTAAGATAATAAATGCCGATATTGATGTTGAAGATGAATATAAATGCTTAAGCCTTATATTTTGCAAGAATGGAAAGTTCTCCAGTGGCCTGAAAATTCTAGTATCCATAGCTAATAAAGGTGTGCGTTTACTTAAAAAGCGAATACACATTTTAGATTTGTCTATTGATTGTCAGCTAAAACTTTTCGATTAGACCATTATATTGATTTTAACATATGCTTGTGAAATTTGGGGATTTGTAAAATCAGATATAGTTGCAAAAACTCATCATTCTTTCCTTATAAGCATACTGAATGTCCAAAAATGTACCCCTCTAAATATGGTATACGGTGAACTTAGTCGGTTCCCCTTAATTATTCACATTAAAACTCGTAATATAACTTATTGGACTAGATTAGTTAGTGGTTACAAAGATAAAAATGTCTTATCATATATATTCTCTCTTATGCAAACATATTTGTGATACTTCCTATGCTAATAAATGGATACTAGAAGCAAAGTCAATATTAGATGATGTTGGCTTTAGCTAAGTATGGATAAATCAAAGTCTTGTGTCAGTTAAATAGTCAACAAAGTCTGTAGAACTACTGCTATAAGATCAATACAGACAAACTACGGCAGCTAATATCAGTACATCATCTAAACGACTTAATTACAGGTTATTAAAAACTAGTTTGGACTTTTAAAAGATTTATTTCTCATTACCGATAACTATATCTAAAAGTTTAATTAAGTTAAGAACTGAAAATCATATGTTTCCTATTGAAACTGGTAGATCGGCTAATGTTTCCTGTAACGAAACATATTGTACACTCTGTCAGACGCAAGAAATAGGTGATGAATATCGTTATATACAGTCGTGTTCTTATTTTCATGATGAAAAAAAATGTATACCTCCTTTTTCAATTCCATGACAACAGTTTATAAATGTAATCAATTAACGAATACAGGTAGCATATGACTCTTGAAAAATATTTGCAAGTTCTTAGGTTGTGTTTTCCAAATTTTGTAATTACTGTTAAGCATTATCTTCTGATATCACACGCTATATTCATGTTCCATTTTTTATACACCTCATATGTTGTAAACTTTACAACCGGAGTGTAATAAAGTCTTGTCTTGACATGTCTTCTCTCCTATATGCAGGTAAACATTTTTTTACTTCTTGTAGGCTCTCAACAAAATTCTCTCTCTCTCTCTCTCTCTCTCTCTCTCTCTCTCTCTCTCTCTCTCTCTCTCTCTCTCTCTCTTATGTGCGCAACGCGAGTTTAAAATAGCATCCAATATATGATACCTACTGAAAACAACGAAATTACAGTACTTTCCGAACCTGCTTGACTTCGGGCCAATAACTATTAAAACAAAGAGCAAATCCTTTACAATAGTACTAGTCCACTCTGAAAGCTCCTGGAGTCGGTCTGCTGGGCAGACAGCAATTTCGAACATTGAATAGGGGCCCAGATTTCCCCACTGCATCTACTTTCCGTTAAAAGAATAAACCGATATATATATATATATATATATATATATATATATATATATATATATATATATATATATATATTGCCAATCATTTGCTAAAATGCCATTATTTGCAGACCAGTGTACAATTTACACATTCGTACATTATTTCTCATTTTGTAGCAGGCAAATGTATATACCTTACACTGTTTAGACTGTTCTTGCCGAGCTATTACTATTTAACAACCCTTTAATTTACTGATTATTGCAATATTTTTCCATATATGTTATTAACATTTGTAAAGTTCACCTTAGAAAATGGAATATACACATTTCAAAATTTTGCACACACAGTGTTCATTTATAGTACATTTGCAGATAATCATTGTATTTGTGTACCCCATTACATTACAATATACCACAGGCCACACTAATTGTTTTGCCTTACCGTATATACTAGCGTATAAATCACATCCAACTGCAAATTGTAAAGAACCAGATCAATCGTTGTATAATGCACTGGTAGATCTAGGTCAGTGCAGTTTGTTAGGTTTAATCAAATGAATAAACGACATAGACCATGATCTGCCAGAGCATTATGCAACAGCAGATCAGGGTTTATGTTTTTGCAGTTCGACCGACTTAGAAGCGACTTTAATCCATAAAACTTTTACAATCTGAAGACATATCAGCTGAATAAAATGTTCTTAAATCTACCTGACTTTCATCTTATTCTTATAGTTTTATTTCAGGATGAATATGTGTGTGTACGTGTGCATGTGTAAATAAATGCACGCCAGTACAGTAGAGTATAACGTATATAGTTAATTTCCCTCACATTGACGGGTTAAGGCTCAAACCAGAATGTAATATAAAACGTTAATTCCTTTTATTATGCCTTATTTGTAAACAACAATACATCTGCTTATCTTACTGTAGTTACGGTATCCTTTCTGTGATAAATTAGCAATGTATATTACAAATGTTGCTTAATATATAAGTTTCTCATTCGCTCTTTACTTTGTTCTGAAATCCCGCTGAGGCCTATCCCAAAAATTTAGTCAGTTAAATTTAGAAAGGATAAAGAATGAATGACAGAAAGACTGCTGAAGACATTTTCTTTTTTCGTCTGAATTTTTAAAAGTACAATATTGGTATTTCGATCAATGTAGGAAATATTAGTCTCATACGACAAGAACTATCATTGCAAAATGCAGAGAAATTTGTGTCTCTTATGCACGAATATTCACTTCTTCAATGTTTTCAGTTATAGCCATTTTTAGGGACCAATTATTTAATCTTAGGGAGGGGGATAGGGGTGCCGATTTTGTTTCCAGCCAGAATAGTTGTTTTCTCTTATCTCACAAAATGTTTTCCCAGCTAATAAAATATATCATTATGTCTTTCTTTGTAAAAATTAGAGCAGTAATATTGTCTTCATGCTATTTACGAGCCAAAAATATTTCTTAAAATAATCCAGCCTCTGCCATCCCCACCCACCCACCCACTACGAGAAAAATTAAAGGGTAGGTTCTTTAGTTTTATTTCTGTACCCGATACTCGCATTTTCTACTTGATAATCGCTTTTCTCTTCTCTATACTCGCTTTTCTTCACTCGATACTCACTTTTCACAACTCGATACTCACTTTTCACAACTCGATACTCACTTTTCACAACCCGATACTCACTAGTATATAAAATCAAAGTAAACCTCAGCTAATACATGATGTTAGGCACATGTCTGCAGTAAACGGTTTTGGTCACTACCTACAGTCACTGCCTTCACCTAACTAGGTCCCCTTATAATTGACAGCTAATTTTTCAAACCAGTGCTCTAGTCGAAAAACAATGGCCCCTTATAATCAAAGAACTACATTCCTTATCTGATTTAATTCCTCTATATAATCAAAAACATTTGTTGCGTGACTTTTGCTTTATTGCTCTCAGGGTTATTTCTTTTTTAATCTGCGATCATAATCGTTTGAAAAAAAATTAAATGTAGGTCATCTTTAGATCTCGGTGAATTTATTGGCTTCCCTTTATGAGCATGCTTATCCCTCGGTCGACATGTGTGATACCGTTACACTGGCATTGACTAGTGACACACATTTATTTATATCTGAATTATTGTCAAGAGTAATAAAGAAAAGAAAATATTTTTTAAAATGTTAAAGAGTTAGCGTTGATATCTCAGCTCTCGAAATAGGTTTAAGAACTAAAATCGCTCCGATTCGTCGTACACATTTCCTTCACCTTCTATTCAGGTGTACAAATAGTTAGAATATACATGTAACTTTCCTTTGTATCTATAGTGCTAAATTTACACAATATAAGTAAGACCAAAGTTATTTATACCGAAATAATTATTGACCAAAAATAAGTATACTTTCTTTGTACAGATAGATCGTGTATTACAAATTTGATGGGATAGAAAATTACGAACAGTGAAATATTCCCAGTTTATACTGTACACATGTGAATAGGCGTGGAATTTCGTTGAAGCTTAATATTGTGAATCCACCCTGGAGAGGATATTCTAAGACAGATACCTTCTTCTCCACAAGATGCTTAGTGACTCTTTTGGTTATATTGTACATACGTATGTGTTATAGATTTAAAACTGGGAATCTCCCCAAGGATAATATATAAGCAAATACTAAACTACATTAAAACCTAAAATGCCATCAATGTTAACAATTCTAGCATTCCGTTGCTTTGGTAGGCAACCAAAATATACTTTCACACAACAGAACCTCATATGATAGCAACAGAGCCGGATCATCCATTCCAAAACCGTGTTTTTCTTCTCGTATCATGTGTGGGTATGACTCGTACCCTCTTATTACGTGACTGGTTCATTTCACAAATCGATATAATTTTCAATGTTTTCAAACGATTCCAGCAGTCTCACCCTTAATGATTCACACAAAATGGCTTCGGTTTGTACATTTTTTCTTCTCAGAGATTTTTTGTTTTCAATCATACGTTCAAAGGTTTCCTTCCAGAGAATACTTCAATTTCTTTGCGTGTCTAAAGAAAACAATTATCATCGATCATATATTAGATTTTCCAAATGATTAAAAGATACTACTCTCACCCCAATCACTTATGGCTAAAGGCGCCGGTTTGTAGAGCATTTATACTCCTGCCTAGTTTTAATAAACAGACAATAAGAGTATTCATTGTAAGAAGTCTACATTTTGGGTACACGACACACTCAATAAAGGCCAAAATGAGTTCCCAGGCAATATTTGCCTAATTTCAGCCAGCATACCTGTGTATGTGTGCATTTATGACTGATGGGAGGCTTGTAGACAGGTAGGAATGTTTTTATGTAAGTATGAATATCCGTACATATCATTCAAAATCTATTTGCTAAATGTCGTTGACATCATTCAAAATCGTATCATTTTGACCTATGGTTCCTCAAAATTGTGTCAATCGCTTCAAACGTTGCCTTTTTCACATTGGCACCTTTCGGCTTTTTTCCTTTATTTTTTTTTAAATTTTCCAAATGATTAAATGGTATTAGTGTTATGTATGATGTTTATATAATATTATAGATATTTTAGGAAATTATAAATGTTTCTTGACTTTAATATTTGCTTAAATCTTAATATTGTTTATCAGAAAGAAAAAAACATGTTTAACTAGTGTCCTCGAATTAGGTTGTTTACTTCAGATTTGAGTTAAAGCATAGTTTTGATAAACATAATGTTTTCTCAATTTGAGGTCAAGGTTGATTTTGTTTACAGATAAAACTGGAAATACCTTAGGAGTTACCTGTCAATGGACACACATACATTTATTATTCTAGAATGTTCTGTCATGTGACCTATCTTTATATATACCATGTTTAGTGGGCTGTTTTTCAGTTTCGACATTACTATCAGTCTTGTAAAGAGCTATTACAGTTGTGAACAGTAATTCAAAATTCTGAGAGAAGAATTATTTTAAATATTAATTGGATTGTAACAGTGCTCATAGACTTTTGGATTTTGGATTTTGAATTGATGATTTTGGAATTTATGCGAACTTATACAGAGATATTTTGGAGTACTTCATTTTGACATCAGCACATTAAAGACTACTAGTACATCTGGACTTTGAAGACCATTGGCACATCATAACATTCAAGGACACAGCCGTGAATTCGGAATATTCTATATTTAGGACTTGTGATTAGGACACTAATTCTTATTGGATTATCTGGATTTTAATACACATTACTGTACCTGTCTTTTTGATTTTTCATTTTAATTATCTAGAAATAAATTGCTTGTTGATATTTACTTGAGTTGTTGGTTTCACTTTCTTTCTGTTACATTTTTCTAGACCATAGAGTCGTAACACTAGCCTCACCCGCAATTACTTTTGGGAAAAGGCGTTGCTTATGTAAAGCATTTATACTCCTGCTTCATCTCTGTATGTATGTTGGTTGGTAGGCTACAAGGCAAACAATATGTTTTTAAATAAGTATGTATATCCGTATGTATGCAGCCGTGTAGTTTGGTAAGGAACTTGTTACGTAAAACAATATAAATATTCAATCCAAGAAATTTTAGCTGGATTTACAACGTGTTACCTGTACTGTCTTCTGTTTCTTAAACAACACATATTTCATTGTAAATTCTTTTTTATTACAATATTGTAGTTTCGTTGTCCAATCTTTATGCTGTTTTTTTTTTGGTATTGGCTCGTGCACTTTCTCATGGACCAATAGTCCGAACATTATTACTGTACACCCTATAATTGAAACTAACCTTATCGACTAACTGCATGAAATATATAAGCATAATTTCAAACGTTTCCACTTGTCGAACAAACTATACGTAATTAAAGGTTCCAAAAACATAAGATACAATTCTCTTATTTAGCTGCAAATATCAGGAATGACATTACAGTACATTTTTAACGAACCCTGAAACAAGCTAGACATCCTACACATTTCCTTCAAAATCATAGCATTTTGACCTGTTGTTACTCAAAATTGTATGAATAGCTTCAAATTCTGCCTTTTTTACATTGGTACACTTCGACGATTTTACTTTCATTGCTAGATACTGCAAGGGATAATCGTCGTACAACTCTGTGAAGGAAGTGTCTATCTCGGTAAGTAGAATTTGCATACCTGCCTCTCTTAGCACCATCAATGAGTTAGCCGATCACTCCAACTTTGTATAGGTTTTCAGCATAAATATGGAGTCACATACAATGAAATATTTATCTGGCTTACGTTTTGCATCTTTTAAATCTCTATTACATTAAAAATACAAATATCCATGTAAGGAAAAAGTTAACACGTTACATTAACATGAAAGATGTGCAGCTGTCCGCCATTGTCACTCCATTTAAAAAAAATAAATAACACGCAGATTATAGTGTAGCTCTGTTTTATAGCTGACTGATTTTGTTTGCTTATTTTACCTCCCGCACTGTATTTGTGCAATTAAAAAAAATTGATATATATAGGCGCAAAAAGATTACAAATCATATATCAATTAGAGCAGAGATAATTAAACAATACATTCGATCGTCCGTGTAATTGGTTCCAGTGCATAATTCGTATAACCCTAAAACGTAATAATATATTTAATTTCTGCAAAAATTACTGGGGATGTTATTCACACGTGTAACTGCGAAATGTTCTCAAACAGATAAAGTGTCAAATATCTGTGTAGAATGCAACATTTGCACCTCAAATGCAACAAGTATGGCTTTAATACGAAAACTGAAGTGAAAGTATATGTTATACATGAATAAAAAGACTGAAACAAATGGAGTTGCAAAACATCGTGTAAAAACAAAAATTACATACCAAAATAGTATTTTGGATGTTTATGCAAAAGGAGAAATTCACAGCCATTGTTTGAAACCAAAAGAAATTCAATAGGCAATTCTCACTCAAGTAAATGGACTCAATGGGTCCAAGGTAAAAACGAAAATCGCACCAATCTAATCGCCGGGACAAACTCGTTTGTATTATTATCGTGCACATCAAATCTTACAGTCAATTTCGATATAAAATGATGTGTATACTAAGAAAATGCCCACATACAATTTGGGGAAAAATGAGCAATATATCATATATCAGCAGATTTTAGTATTTTGAGAAATATGGTGCATTGATTTCTTGATCATAATGTCATGAAATGAGATATTCATTGTTGCTCTTGCTTGATTGAAGCCCTATGTTGGCAGTGTTATTTGTATGGTGGCATGTATTTACAGTTAGATTCTGGGTCATGTAAAATGCACGTATAAATAAGAAGTCACGTCAGTACGTACTCTGATGCATCAGGTTTTAGTATTGTCTAGTGTCTATGTTGGATCAAGGTTATGTAACAAATGTATTATTTGGTTTGTATTCAGGTTCAACATATATAACAATAAATTATATTACCTGCCGTATAATATTCCTCGAAGGTTTATTATATTTTAATAAGTTACACACTTAGTAGAAATGTTTATATATATATATATATATATATATATATATATATATATATATATATATCAATGTGCTATAGGATAATGAGCATTGTATAAAGCATCGATCACAAGGAAAGACTGGCACGTATTTGATCAATATTGCCACAATATTGTTACAGTCTGATGACAGATCAGCTGAATAAAATGATCTTAAATGTACCTTCACTTTGATCTTACTCAGTAGATAATATAGTTTTATTTCAGGAAGGATCTGTGTGTCTGTGTGTGCATGTGTTAAGAAATGCACTCCAGTACAAGAGAATATACCGTATATCGTTAATTTCCCTCACATTGACGGGTTAACCAGAATTTAACATAAAACGTTAATTCCTTTTGTTATGCTTTATTTGTGAACAACACTACATCTGCTTATGTAACTGTTAGTTACGGTATCCTGTCAGTGATAAATTAGCAATGTACATTACAAATGCTGCTTAATATAGAAGTTTCTCATTTTCTCTTTACTTTGTTCTAAAATCCCGCTGGCGCGTCTCCTAAAATTTGAGCCACGAGTGCAAGGTAAGTTAAAATTTAGGAAGGATAAAGAAAGAATGACAGAAAGATTCCTAAAGACATTTTCTTTTTCGTCTGAATTTTGAACGTACAATACTTTTATTTAGAGCAATGTATAAAATGTCCGTCTCATACGACAAGAACTAGTATTGAGAAGTGCAAATAAACCTGTCTCTTATGTGTGAATATTCTCTTATTGATTTGTTTTCATTTATCCTCATTTTTAGGGAACAGCCATTTAATCATAGGGTGGGGAATGAGGGCGGCGATTTTCTTTCCAACCAGGATATTTGCTTTCTTTTATCTCAAGAAATGTTTTTCCAACTAATAAATTGGATAGAATTATGTCTTTTTTCCAAATAATCCCAGCCTCTGACAACCCCACACACCGACCGACCCAGGAAAAATAATAAGGATATGTTCCTTTGTTCATTTGTTGTTCCCGATAGTCGTATTTTCTACTTGACACTCGCTTTTCTCTACTCAATACTGGCTTTTCTTGATCAGATACTCTCTTTCTCCACTGGATAATCGCTTTTCTTGACTCGATAAGCGCTTTTCTCAATTCGATACTCACTAGTGCATCACCAATCAAAGTTGGCCTCAGCTAATGATGTTAGGCGCATGTCTGCAGTTAACGGTTTTACTCACTACCTATAGTCAATGCCTTTACCTAAACAGGTCCACTTATAATTGACCGTTAATTTTCAACCCAGTGTTCTAATGGAAATACAACGGCCCCTTATCATCAAAGAACTATATTCCTTATATGATATCTTTCCTATATAATCAAAAACATTTGTTGCGTGACTTTTGTTTTATTGGTATCAGGGTTATTTCCCGTTTAATTTGGGATGATAATGGTTTTTAAAATTCGTTCAATTTATTTGCTTCCCTTTATTAACATGCTTATCCTTCTGTTGTCATATGTGATACTGGTATAGTGGCATTGACTACAATGAATTTTCTTAAACGCATCGTTAATATTTTTGAAATATCAATTAGCTTGATCCAATGTTTCAAGCTAATTCAAACCTGATGTACTTGCAATGATTTTCGAAGAAATGCACACCCGTCTTCAGAAGGGCGCAGTAGAGATGGTTCGAAACATCCAGTCGCCAGCTCTCTAATCCTGGTCATTTCTAGTCCCCAGAAAGGGCGGACAACTGAGGTTTATTGTAGATCTTTCCCTCATAAACAAATTTCTGCTAGAGGAAACTTTCAAGCTGGAGACTGCAAATTCAGTTTGGAATGCTATCAAACCGGCAGACTGGGCAGTTTTCATCGATCTTTACGATGCATACTTGCACATCCCGATTTTTCATCCGCACAAAAAATGTTTCCTGTTCTCGATCGGATAAGAAGTACATGTATTTCAATTCCGAGCCATACCATTTGGCCTAGCCTCAGAGCCCCGGGTCTTCACCAGAGTCATGAAGTAATAGCTGCGCACTCGAGGTACTTGGCTGTTCCGCTGATCCAGTACTTCAACGACTGGCTGCTACACAACAACAACAAACAGTCCCTATTACGTCACATGACACTCTGTTGCTCCGTAGTGACTCAGTTAAGACTGATTCCAAACCTAGAGAAATCCAATCTCAATCCCTCTCAGGATTTCGTGTACACAGAAATAGTTACCTCTCTGGGTCGGGTTCGTGTTTCCCCAGAGAGGATACACAAAATCCTGGAATATTTAAGGACATAACAGACGAGGACCTCGTTTTCAGCTCCTATGTGCCTCTCTATTCTGGGAACCTTGACTTCCGCGGCGGACCTGTTATCCGTATGGAGACTTCATTTACGTCCTCTTCTGTTTCTCCTTTTGACGGTTTGGAAACCCCACAAGTACGCACTGTCAGATCAAATTTCTCTAGGGTCGACCTTTCGTTACGGACTCAGGTGGCGGTACAATCATATCTAGTTTTTGTGGGTAGTTCGTCTGCTTGCCTCAGAACCCCACTCTTATCTGCACATCAGATTCAGGTTGGGGGGGGGGGGCTCGTTTAGAGCCAGAATGAGTACTTCTCTACGGCCATTGGTCACAGGAAGACAGTCTCCTCCACATCAATACATTATAAATGAAAGCTCTATTCTTTGGACTAAAAGGGTGCATAGATTATGTCAAAGGGCATTGTATCATGGTCTCCTCAGACGACACGTTAGTGGCTGTATACCTCAGACGACCAGGAGGTACTCATGCTCCTTCTCTCTGCGTAGAAGTCTGGAACCTTCTACGCTGGGCAGAGCCAGAAAAGATTACACTCAGAGTTTGTTATATTCCAGGGAATAAAAACATCTTTGCGGATGGTCTGTCCAGAACAAGCAAGGTAGTTCTAACAGAATGGTCTCTACATCAAGCAGTTGCAGAGTCTATATTGATTCTATGGAAGAAACCTCTAGTGGACTTATTGGCAACAAATCGCAACAACAAACTTCTATTTTATGTCTCCCCAGTCCCAGATAAAGCAATCTGGGCAGTGAACGCCATCAACCTGAACTAGGATCGATTGTTCACTTACGCATTCCCACCCTTCAGATTGATTCCAGAAGTACTGCACAAGATCAGGACATCCACAGCACGGATCATCCTGATTGCACGTCTGTGGCCTCAAAGGTCTTGGTTCAAGGACATCCTCGACCTACTGATAGACAAACCAAGGGTATTGACTCAGCGGGACAATTGGTGCAGTAGCAGATTTAGTTCTCTTCTTCTTTGAAAAGAGATCTTGTTCAACTTCTACAATCTAATTTTATAGGGCTGACCTTTCGAACACATTTAAATTCTCCAAAGGTAAATCCACTGGTTCATATCCTCACTTAGCGTATCTTAAAAAGTACTTCAAGCTACAGAGACCGGTGTCGCGCTCGTTGACGCCAGGATCGAATATTTCATGTGTTTTATGGGCACTGACAAAAATACCTTATGAACCATTGAGTGCGTCTTCTTTTGAAAATCTTACTCTGAAAACCATCTTTCATCTGTCCCTTGCGTCAGCTCGGAGAAGTAGCGAACCACATGCTTTATCAATTGAGGAGGGATGTTTATGTTTCAATGGGAATTACGATTCGATTTCCTTGTTATGTCAGCCAGGTTTCCTTGCAAAAAAAAAAAAAAAAATCCATAAGTATTACAAACCCAGATAGAAATCTTCATTCTCAGTCGCATATATGTTCTGTGTTGGAGATGATCAAGATAGACTTCAAGCACGCACGATGTATTTTCATTGCGGAAAAATAAAGCTTAATAATAGTGACAGGTAAACATTACCTAATTAAAAAAATTAGTTCTACTCCCCCCAGAAAACTACATGTTTTTCCCGACAAAGGCGGCAAGTCGTTTTGGCGGTCCCTGCTGAAGCGTTTGTCTGGTGGGCCCTTCGTAACTCACCTGACTCCACACAGCCAGAAAACGCCGCCACAAAAAGATATGCTGAACGCCAAAGCAAAGCCGCAAATAAGTACGTCGTCGGCCAAGACGAGGCCACAAAAAGTACGCCGACGACCAATTAGCGCTCATGGTTGCCAAGACTGGCGACAGCATGGCTGGCAACCTAAACATGGCAGCGAAAAGGATCGCAGGCTTAGTGGCCCCAATCGGGGACCACGATGTGGCTAGGAAACAATACGTCGACGACACGATCGCAATCTTAGAAGATTATGTGAAAAGCCAAGATGCGCTTAAGGTTAAGCGGCATCCTATATATGACCTTCAACAAAATTATAAATGTGGCGGACACGAAAAATTATGTCGACAAGCGTAGGGGTGCCTCTAAGTTGTTGACAGCCAAGGGGCGGTCACAAATGCATATGCAGATGCGCGCATTGTTACAAACAGTGTTTGGGCTTTTCCCGCTTATATCTTTGTGATACCGTGAGGATAGCCGCTAACGAAATAGTAGGTAGGTTAGAGGTGAGAATGACCTACAAAGATAAATATGGAAGTTTACTTTGTTGACGGGTAAGCTATGAAAGAGGCTATAACCTACAACATACAGTGTCAGCTGGGGGAGGATACTAACATGATCAAGTGGCTCAGGTGGGCACAGCGTCCGAGTGACACAAAAACGACTTTGTATGAATTTAGGCAGGTTGAGTATCGTGGCGATGATTGCATTAGAAACCACACATGCGCTTTCGAGTGTATTATTAACCCTTTGGCTACTGAGTCCTACGGCATTTACTACTAAAATGACCTCTCCTGCTGTTTCACACATGCGCGGCATTCCTGTAGGCATCTACGGCCGCTCACAAAAACCCAGCGCTCCGTCGGGCGATTTGTATCAGTATGCAACCAAGGCCGACCTCGCGGCCTTTGCGCCTCGAGGCGTGCCGGGCGCAACGATTGTGTACTTTATAGCTGGCGCCGCGGCGGTCGGCGGGACCACGGCGCCAAGTGCGTCGGATTTGTACGGAACGCAGAACGTTGTCGGATTCGCCTTCAGCAACAACAGCGACACTATCACCGTCTGGGGCAGTCGCTTTAACTTAGTAAACTTCCATGGGCGTAATGGAGACGGCTGGTGGGAAGCGCTTTCGGTCCGAGTAAACGGTATCCTAAGGGCTCAAAATATCAGCGGTAGCTACATTGCGCCTAGCGGCGTCGAATACGAAAGCTTCACCACCAGCTACGCGTCCATGTTCGCCGCAGGGGACGCCATCTGGTGCGAGGGCCTCAAAGTCGACGAGCAGGCAACCTGTGTCTTGTCCACTTTAACCAATTTTGGTAACACAAATTAGAACCCGCACCTCCCCAACAAATCCATAAATGAGCAGCCAGGCGGCCCTGACGCAGCAACCAACACAGGCACCCGACATCGACAGGGCGTACAGGCTGCTGATGCAAGAGTACCTTCGCCAGCTCCGGGTCGACTTGTACCGGTTTCAGTTTGGGGTGGATAATCGCGCTTTTGTTACAGCAACATGTGCCATCCCTGGGGAGCCCGGGGCGTGATTATTACTGCAACAACAGCGTGAGGTCGGGCGGCACTCTCGCGTCAATGCGGCTGCCCTTGTGGTACGAAAAATCCACGCTCACCTGCGTCACCATTCGGAAAATCAGGTTAACTTTTTAAAAAGACGCGTTATTTCGTGCCACAGTCATCAGCCAAAAACACCCCCATTGTTAAAAGTCCGGATAAGTCCAGATAGACGGCTTGGTGTCCTTAGCCTTAGCCGATTCCTCCGGCGATCGTTTTAACTACCGTTTCATAGCCCGGAACCGTAATGGTCAAGGAAAGCACTGGTATCACGTAAGCCTCGTCGCCGTCATACAAGCGCGCCAAGGTGATAGGTGTGAGGTGTGCGACCTAGGGGTCGCTAAAACGCTCGGCCTTGTCGAACAATAAAAGTTCCACTTCGCCCTGGAGGACACCCCACGCGTAGAAGCCGAACGCCAGAGGAGGTCTCTAAATTGTGATTCACGGCCTTGACAGTGCCATGGACTGTTGGTCTTTTAAGGTTGGCGTGGATGGTGTCGCCCTGCTGTCCAGAATCGTTCGACATCCCTGTCGAGGTTTCCATCTAAATCATGTCACCGATTTGCGGTGTCCTGGGTGCTACACGAACAACGCTGTCTCGGAGAAGAGTTACGGCTCATCCTCGACGATAACGACAAGTGTTAAAGCTGTCTAGAACGATATTCGAGCCAATGCAGGAAAGGCGCACGTTGCAGGGTCACTGGAAACGGCAGCATAAAACAAGCTGGTCGCCCGAGCAGACCTCGTGGGGGTGCTGATGCGGCTGGGAAGTCATCTTGAGGGGCGCGGAGGAGCTGCTTGACCCCCCTGGTTTTTCCGCCGACCCGCCCATCACAAACCACCCAACGCGTCTAATTAATTGGCTGAGCCTCTCCCGCCTGGCGAGGTTGTGGTTACGATTCTCCCATGACAGGTTGTGCTAGTCGACAAACGTTCTCCGTCGCCGCGTCGTGTCGTGTGGTAAGGAACATGCTCCCATCAATAGATCGCCAAAGGTTTACTGTAACCGCGTTGTCTCTGATAGGTGACATGCCCCATTACTAGTCGCCAAAAGTTGTCTGTGGCTGTCTTGTGTATAAAGCATCTCTGACACAATAAAACCTCAGTCATGCGATAGCGCAATCACTCGCCGTACACTCCCCCCCCCACACACACACACACATAACGCCATAATGGCTGAAATTGACAGTATTGCATAGAGCCACTTAATATGAACTTTCAGTACCTCTTTAACGGATGTAGCTGTGACTAACACAACTGGAAATAACGGATTTAATGCGATTTCTTAATTGCCAATGCCATTTTTGTTGTACCTCCACCATCTTGAATTTCTAAACCAATACTGACCATTCAAGGGTGCGTGCTTGTGCGGAGCATCATGGGAGGTCAGGGTACCAGGCTATTCGAAAGGTAAGCCGATGAAAACCTGTATAAATTCATATCCAGAAAATTGATATCTCCAGTAATTCCAATACTGCATAATGATGCCTCATGTCTTCTGCACAAAATAACTTTGCAGTTTAAATGAGTAATCCTCAAAATTTGGACGCGATATTGCACTTTTTTCTGTTATAAATATGCACAAATGCCAGTGTACCCTAAAGATTATGTATTCTAAACCGTCGAGATATATACAGAGAACAAATATAATCAAAAACAATCGGTACAGAAATGCCTGCCTCTGAAATGTCCTGTATTTCACCATCGTATGAAAAGTGCTTCTTGTTAACAACATCAGTTCTAAAAATCTGAGCGAAAGATCGTGACGAATTGGATCTGACTTTTAGAGTGGACGGTGTATATGTACCTCTGGCGGATATGGTCCCCGGAGGGTTTGCAACTTTTGTTTGATATCATATCCCCAATAGGTTGCATTCATGCTTATATATATATATATATATATATATATATATATATATATATATATATATATATATATATATATATATATATATATATATAGAGAGAGAGAGAGAGACAGAGAGAGAGAGAGAGATGTATATTGAAATAATAAATTGGTGGTAATAGCACAATTAACAAATACAATTGTGCAAGGTTTGGAAGCTAATCAAGCTCTTCGTGAGAGGGATTGAAAATAATATTACAATCCATAAACAAACAAAGTCCCGAGAGGGAAAATATATGTGATGTGATCTTGCTGGAATGTATGCTAGTTTATGGATAATAAATAAATGTGATACCCAATATCTGCTCTTCTGCATCGAATTGTTTCAAAGTCATGAGTTAACTTTATATGGTAAGGACTTTTCTTCTTTTCCATAAGGATGAATTAAAACGAAAACCAAGGAAGAACATTTCAGATCCTGTGATGTAGCTCCCCCCCCCCCCAACCAACGCCGACATTCTCCCCCGTGGGTTGGAGAGGTGGATGAAAGGACGGGAGGGGATGGAGGAGGAGATAAGGGCTAGTGGAGGATAGTGGGCCGGTGTCAAATTAGAAGGCAAGTCATAAGGTTAGGTAATTAAGCAATTAGCTGTGAATCTCTGGCCTGATTTAATCGATATTAGCTGGCATTTCAAATCATCTTATCCAAAACCATAACATAGAATTTGAATGTCCTTTTTTTACATAAAATGCTGTATTTTTAGCTATTCGATAATTTTTATAATCCGAATATTTTGGAGCGATCTCTCATTCGGATGAGGTGAAAAATATTGTCACAGATTTCCGCTTACCTGTTTCTGGAAGTTTTCACCCTATTATGTCCTTAAAATAAACTTCCTGGAGTTAATTATTGGGACGGGTTTACTCTTTAAATAATTCAACACATTTATGTAGATTGGTTAAAATATAGCGATCTGAATTTTATTTCAAATGTGTGGTTTTGGCCGAATCAACAAGCAGGTTCTGAATGGACAAATCGTCAGGTTTTGCTCAGCGCTTGCAATGGGAGTACGCAATTATATAGCGGATAAATGGACTATTTAAATCATAATTGTTATGGGGAGGGTATAATAGGCCCTTTAGTTTATTTTACACGTGGCAAAACCAATGCCCGGAATGTGGTTTGACAGCTATTATGTTCCTAATCAAGACTTTTTGTCCCTTATATGCTTATCTCTTCAGTTTTCGTAATTAAGTGGCAAGATTACTTACTTACATTTTCATGTTGTTGCTAAAACCTGCTCACAAAATGGCGTAATTAAACCTTAGACGGTAATTCACATGTAGGAATAAAGTATGCCCATTCCTCCAACATGTAATTTTCGGACAGTGTTCAGGATCTGTTTAAAAACAAAAATGCGCAATTACCATTACACAGTAAGTCGACCGAACTCAAACTATACTTACCAAAATTACTAATGTTTCACTACCAGTCTATTAAATGAAACGGAGTACTCAGGGTGGAAATCAAGTAAAAAATAACTCCCGCAATAGAGACTGGATTTCGTAATTATTAAGGTACAGATATTTTTGTTAATCTGATATAAATTCAGTCTTTACAAGGGAAATCACATCTTCCAACATTTTAATTGACTGATACCTTACGCAGTTGGTTAGCAAGCAAAGATAATTTTATCAATGCAATTTAAAACTGAATAAGCATTCAGGGATCGAACAACAGGCATACCATCTCAATGCGCTCAAGTTTCAAAAAACAGTTCCGCACATATTTAAAATATGTTGTTTTATACACTAATAAACAGAACGGTTTGTAGTAGGCCATCATACCGTTTTGGCTTTTTTAGCTGTGCGTGAAATACTTTCTAAAACATGTTGTTAGTAAACTGTTACATACTGAGTAGATAAAATAATTAAGCCTCATAATAAACAGTACGAAAACCCTCCTGGTGAGACTTCAGTGAAAAGACAGAGTCCATTTACTGCTTTTATTTCATATTCAACCACAGCTGGGTTACACACTGGTAACCAGCGCATGATAACGCCGCTGCCACGACAAGTTGAAATCT